>JAQPZY010001647.1:2550000-3155000 GCA_029931535.1 Margaritifera margaritifera | reverse complement strand
CCTATCTTCAAGGTCAAGGTCACAGCTCTGTATTTGACGCTTTCCATCACACTTTACCTTTTGATCTATGGCTTTCAATCTATTTGATATTAAGGGATAAAATGTAGTGTACTTATACATCATCACAAGAGGTCATGGCTCAGTTTTTTAATTTTTCATCATGCTTTCCTTTCTGCTCTATAACTTGAGAATTGTATGAAGTGAAGGGATGTAACTTGGTATAGTTATACATCATTATATGAAGGTGTCACATACCACATTGAGGTTCTGTCAAGGTCATGGCTCAATATTTTAAGTTTACTGCCTTGCTTTCCCTTCTACTTTATAAATTTAGTCTTTTGAGATTAAGATATAAAACTTGGTATACTTATATATCCTCACTAAATGATAAGTTGTGAACCACTTTGGGGTTCCTACTTTCAAGGTCAGAGTCATGGTGGAGGACAAAAATTCACTGAATTTGCTTTTTAATTTTGTATTCAGTGTGATCTGCTTGAGAGCAGCCTACTTACATGAAGCAATCACATATAGTGAAGCCTGTCTTAAAACATCTTGGAGTTAGTGAATTCCAGGATATAAATATGTCCATATTTAGATCCATATGATCGAGTAATTGATTTGTTTATTACTGTCTTTATAAAAATTCTGTTTATAATGTACAAGTTTCGCTGATACCCAAAGATTTGTTGCAGATGGGTTATATTTTTCCTTCACATTTCTTAGCTCACATGGTTGTAAAGCCAAGCGAGTTTACATTACGGCCCTGTGTCCATCATGTGTTTTCTGTCAGTCTGTTGTCCATCAACATTTGCTATTTTAAAGTTTTAAAAAATCACCGGACAAATTTCAACCCAACTTGGCAGAGATCATCCTGGAATGAAGGGCTGTCAGTTTAAAAATGATGCCAATCACCATCAAATATGGCCACCATTAATAAAAATAGAAAACAAACTTTAAACAGCTTTTTCACAAAAACAGCTCAACAGAATTTGACCTAATTTGACACAAAGCATTCTGGCATGAAGGGCTTTCAATTTTATACAAATGATGGCCATCATGACTACAATAGAAAAACATTTAAATGACTTCTAAAAAACTGCTTAACAGAATTTGGCAAAATTTGACAGCATTCTGGCATGAACGGTTTCCAATTTTATACAAATGAACCACTTCTTAAAAACCACTAAACAGAACTTGACCCAATTTGATAGAAAGCATCCAGGCATGAAGGGCTTTCAATTTTATACAAATGAACCTTAAAATGATTTCTTAAAATCAATGAATAGAACTTGACCCAATTTGATAGGAATCATCCTGGCATGAAGATCTTTAAAGTTTGTGCAAATGATGTTGACATGCAATCAAATATGGAGGAAGATATAAAAATAGAGAAACCTCGAGATAATTGTTTTTAAACAGATGCAATCAGCTACAGAAAGCATCCTGCTGACCCAGATGTCTTGGCCATCTACTCCTTCATTTTGCTGTAGGGCATATGTCAGCCAGGTGAGCGATCTCAGGCCCACTTTGGACCCATGTTCTCTTTTGGAGTTGTTGCAGTCCATCTGCCAGAAATCTTAACACTAATCATGTATTCAGTATGAATCTAAAATCAAATCATTAAGTCACCCATTAAAGTTTGGCCTGTATTTTAGGTAATTTATCTCTGGAAGAGTTGATAAAGTGGAGAGATCTCCATCACCCTTCACTGTTCCTGTAGTGGAGCTTCCTATGACCATCCCACTCTGTGATAGATATGAGATTGTTATGTTGAGGTGGCAACAGGACACATTTCCCCTGTATGCTTTGTATATAGTATAAACCCTACTGCAAACTGATCTTAAATCAGATCCTTTGGTGCTAAATGTGCTAGCATATCAGCATCAACACCATGGTTCATACAGGTCTCAAAAATCCTTGAAAGTGCTTGAATTTTAAGATGGCAAAATCAAGGCCTTGAAAGCTGCTGGATTTTCTTAAAGGATGATTAAATGTCACTGACATAATTTTCAGTCATTTTCATCACTTGCATTGATTGAAACAGAAAGCTATTTGGATTGATTTCAACAGAAGCAGCCAGTATCCTAAACTAACTATGTGTTATTTAAAGTGCAGTAAAGCGAATCAGATATAATTATATTTCTTGCTTTGGAAGTATATTTAAAAAAAAAGAAAAAAACTATATATCATATCGTGATCTACACTGTAGCATGAATTTTAGATCCTTTAACATTATTTACACACACCTTAAAAAGTTTTTGAAATGTATCCATCCAAAGCTGTATGAACCCAGCAACACTTCATTCTGCTTAAAATTGCAAGCAAACAGTGTAGACCCTGATCTACTGGCACTTTTGATATACACAAAACTGCAGGCATATTTTGTTCCAAGTTTGCGGAAAGAACGAGTTTGATGTGGTGTAGGGATACATTGTGGCTGTCAGGCTAAGATGTGTTTATATGCCATATCAGATGAGTTCTTTCCCCTGACTTGTAAAACAACATGCATACATTTTTTTTATTTTTTACATACACTCGTATTTCTGTTTTCCAAATATTTATATCTACAGCTTGAATGGAACTCAAATCAAAATGGAATTTTACAGATGTTCAATTTGGAGCATCTGAGAAAATCAATGCGTTGACATCAGTGAAAAAAAATACACCTAAAAAGTTTCAGTCTGTGTGTGCAATATGTAAATATGGATTAAAGATCTGTATCAGGTACTGAATCAACTCTGTAAGATTAAATGGGTATGTTATAAACTGTGAGCCTGCAATATTTGAAGTTGGGTGTGTGTTGTAACATAGTAGCAGATACAGCACTACAGTTCCTAATGTTGGTGAAAGGTCTAAAGGAGATGGTGTCACCTTCATACAAAAGAAAAGGTAAAGAAAGGTATTTCTAGGTCTTGTTGTAAAACAATGGGGGCAAGATAAATATTCTTCATGCCTAGTGGATAGGTTGCAGTATTACTTCTTAATGTAGTGTCAAAACACTTCATCATTATATTTGATAAATATTGGTTTAGAAAGTTCAATAGGAAATGTGGTCACCTTTCAAGAGATGCACTGGGACAACCAGGCCAGCTATGGTTGCCCAAATTTGTATCACGTTAGGAATTTACATGTTGATGGAAGCGCCTTGGCCACTCTACTCCTTTACTAAATTCCCTTGTCTTGGAGGGAGCGATTTCCAATGCCGTTGTATTTCTTCTACCATTCCAGTATTGATCAGCAAGGGATGAGTAACCATAAAATTGATCCAGCTCTTAAGTACCTATGTGAACTTTTCACATACCAAAATAATACTTTTTATCTGTTCACTAGTCATTAGTGTATGGGGTGACCAAGGTATGGAAAAGACTTTCATCGGATTGGATTGGATTACAATCTAGTTATTCCTTCTTCCCAATCAGGACCCCAGGTGGCCGAGTGGTCTAAGGCGCTCGCCTTTACAGATCACTGATGTCTCACCTCTGTCCATGTGGGTTTGAGTCTGGGGCTCAGCCAAAGTGGGTATGTGAGAAAGCTTGCCAGTAGCTTCCCGTGGGTCGGTTGTTCTTCCCGGGGTTTTTCTAGGTTCTTCCTCCACCAAATATACTGGTCGCCATGTGTAGCCTACCATGTGCTGAAAAATGGTGTTAAACCCATAACAACAACAACAGCAACAACTTCTTCCCTATCATGCTTATGATACTTTCAGTCTACCAGACTGTAAGATGTGACAAAATGTTCTGTGATTTGAGCTAATTCTTTGAGATCTGGCTTTTTTTCAAGGTTATGCAAACAAATCTCTGGTGGGTTCATTCTTACTTTTCATAAATACAGTAGATTTTTTTTTATGGTCACAGATTTTGTTAGAGTATCCACACAGTTGTTACTTAAACTGATCCTCATTACATTCGATCTTCAGATTTACTGAGATATACAACTTATTATGAAAACACTTGCAAGGTATGGTCTTTGGTTCAGTATAACACCCAAAAATCTTTGCGTAAGATATTTATTATTCTGTGAGAAATTGAACTTAAGGAACGAGTCTGTGAGATGGCCCAATATTCTGTGTGATTTTTACCCACAAAGTGAAATATCACATATGTGCACAGTAAAAATACATGACAGCTGAAATGCAATAATTGTCATGAATTTCCAATATCAGTGAAAAACAGTTTCAGATTCTGATACATGAACTGGGACTTTTTCCCTAATTGCAACATTAACTCCATATCATTTCACATTTTATCTTTATTCCTTTTTACTATGCAAGAAACAGAACTTTTTGATTTAAAACAACTTGAATAAATGAGGTTTCATTATGGCTTTTGGCACTAAGCCAGATTTGCATTAATTTGGCCAGGTTATTGGAGGTTTTATATCTTTATAAATTGAGGCAATTAGCACATTTTGAAGACAGATTTAAGCCGTTTAATATGCCCATAGATCTACCTACTTGTATTGCTTGAAATGTGATGAAGATCCTTGGAAGTGTTGATAGTGCTATGATGTAATAGCTCATTGGAATAGGCTGTTTATAATGTACAACATTTTTGTATTAATTATCAATAAGTCATGTTCTTTTAGCTGTTGGGATTAAAGGGGCTTCATAATTTGTTTCACTTATGCCAACATTTCATTCGAGTACTGTGTCTGAATTGCATTATTTCGTGATCCCATTAATGTTTTCTTAATACATGTAGATTATTAAGTTTTACATCTACCTTTCTTAATGTACCACATTCAGACTGATTTTTGCATGAAAAGTCAGTGAATCAGTATGTATATATATATATATATATATATATTAATGAGAAATTGAACTCCTGGAATAAAGTTGTATGTACATCATTTATTCAAATGTTCAAATGGGGAAGTTTTGGTGGTTATTTATTTACATTTAGTGGTGACAATGGCAAGGTTTGAAGTAAGAACAAATAAGATTCCAATTTAATGATTTCTGAAAAGTATTTTTATTACTGTCACATGGACCAGATTGTCACCAGTGATTTCTCTTTATAAAAAACAAAATAATAACTCATTACTGAGCCATCAGTATTTGTTCTTAATTTTCATGATCTGTAAATTTTAGCTCCATCAGTGATGTCAATTAATTTTTTAAAATATGCCTGCCATAAGGTGGAGTGTATTATGCTATGTCATTTTCTGTCTGCATGTAGGTGCTTCCACCTGTCTGTTCCCTATTTTATCTCCACACAATAACTCAAGTTCTCCATCATCTAAAATTGCCAAACTTTGTAGGTTTCATTTAGGCAATAGAAGATACACTATCAGTCCTTGACAAACTTTGTCTTGCATTTGAGATAAGAAAGATATCTATTGATTTGGGGGGGGGGGGGCAAATGGTCAAAGGTCAAGGTCACAGTGATTCTAAGAAGAAAAATGGCCTACTTTGACCAAGCTTTGTTGATGGTATGCCTTTCATTTTGGGATCAAAAAGTCAAAGGTCACTGGGATGGAGAAAAAGGAAAATTATTTCCACAAAACTACTTGAGTTTTGTACCACATGCCATGAGTAAACTTTGTAGATGGCTTGCATTTGAGTCAAGGAAGACATCTATTGATTTTGATTAAAGGTCAACTGTCAAGATCAGAGGGACTCCAAAAAGGAAAATTATTTCCACAATATAACTCTAGTCCTATGTCACAATCCGTGACCAAACTTGTGGATGGCTTGTACTTGAGACAATAAAGACAACTATTGAGTTTTGGGTCAATAGGTTAAAGGTTAAAGTCACTGAGAAAAATGTGTGTTCTACAAAATATCTTGACATTGCAACCTTATGATACTCGTGTTATTTTTTAGGCATCTACAGCCAAGTCTTGTTATCAAAATTTATGTCTGGAGATGATAGAACATTTAAAATTGATATATTGTGTCAACCAACCAGAATGACTTTACTAATAAAAGGTCATTTCTGATTGGCTTAGAGTGGAAATTCAACATTAAACTCAGGGTTTTATGATCTCTAGGCCAGATTGATACAGAATAATGTGCAGGAATGTTTGTAGAAAACATTATTCCAAATAATCCCTTTATCAAAAATGGGGTTAACATGATATTTTTGGTGGCAATGGTTTGTGGTAGATTAACAATACCACACAGTACATTCATTAGAGTGCCACATCAAGATGTGGAAGACCAATAGTAATCACATTTTTCATCTATCCATCAGTCTGTCCTTTCACACCAAAGCTTTGCAACCCATACACATAAAAGAATGCAATTTGGTAGCTGAATTGCCTATGATCCATATATGTGTCGTCTTTTAAAGATTTCGTCTTTTCAGGTCTAATTTTGATGGAGTTGTTTTACGTCTTCCCTACAGCAGGTCCTTGTAACCAGTATAGTTCAGGAACCATTCAATATATCCTGTTGCAATTTGGTGTGTGCATTGTTTCATAGACCTAGATGTGCCTTTTATGGGTATGATCTTGTCAACTCCTGTTTTGGATAGAGTTATGACCCTTGACAACTAATTTCATATCTTCATATGAGATGTTGCTTGCAGGCATAGCTCAAGAAACTTCAACATATTTTGATTCAATTTAATATGAACCTTGTCTCATAGACCTAGATGTGCCTTTTATGGGTATGATCTTGTCAACTCCTGTTTTGGATAGAGTTATGACCCTTGACAGCTAATTTCATATCTTCATATGAGATGTTGCTTGCAGGCATAGCTCAAGAAACTTCAACATATTTTGATTCAATTTAATATGAACCTTGTCTCATAGACCTAGATGTGCCTTTTATGGGTATGATCTTGTCAACTCCTGTTTTGGATAGAGTTATGACCCTTGACAGCTAATTTCATATCTTCATATGAGATGTTGCTTGCAGGCATAGCTCAAGAAACTTCAACATATTTTGATTCAATTTAATATGAACCTTGTCTCATAGACCTAGATGTGCCTTTTATGGGTATGATCTTGTCAACTCCTGTTTTGGATAGAGTTATGACCCTTGACAGCTAATTTCATATCTTCATATGAGATGTTGCTTGCAGGCATAGCTCAAGAAACTTCAACATATTTTGATTCAATTTAATATGAACCTTGTCTCATAGACCTAGATGTGCCTTTTATGGGTATGATCTTGTCAACTCCTGTTTTGGATAGAGTTATGACCCTTGACAGCTAATTTCATATCTTCATATGAGATGTTGCTTGCAGGCATAGCTCAAGAAACTTCAACATATTTTGATTCAATTTAATATGAACCTTGTCTCATAGACCTAGATGTGCCTTTTATGGGTATGATCTTGTCAACTCCTGTTTTGGATAGAGTTATGACCCTTGACAGCTAATTTCATATCTTCATATGAGATGTTGCTTGCAGGCATAGCTCAAGAAACTTCAACATATTTTGATTCAATTTAATATGAACCTTGTCTCATAGACCTAGATATGCCTTTTATGGGTTTTGTCTGAGCAACTCCATACTTAGTTCTATTGGTCATAGACCAGAAGAGCTTATGGTATGGTCTGTTGTCCATTGTCCGTCCATCTGTTAGCATGAGAATGATATTGCTACTTCTCCTAAAGTACTGGAGGATTGCTATGAAACATTACATACACATTCATTCAAGGTCTAGTTGGTCCTAAATTAATATAGTACTGCTCAGACATCCATATGGCCTCAACAGAAGTCATCTTGAAAATCTTGATATCGCTACTCCTGATGAATGGATGGTCATATCAGCTTGGAGTTTTCACTAAAAGACTTCTTATTATGCCTAGTTGGTTCTAAACAAAATTGGTGCTGATCTGACATCCATTATGGCAACCACAGCAGCCATCTTGAAAATCTTGGTACTGCTATTTTCCCTGAATGGAAAGTCATATCAGCATGGGGTTTTCACACAAAGACTTCTTAAGGTGTCTTGTTGGTCTTAAAAATTGTGCTGATCTCATATCCAGCATGGCTGCCACAGCGACCATCTTGAAAGTCTTATCACTGTTCCTTCTAGATGGAAAGTCATATCTACATAGGGGTCTCAACACAAGGCTCCTTGTGATGTCTAGTTAGTACTAAATGAAAATGGTGCCGATCTGACATCCAGTATGGCCACCATGGCAACCATCTTGGAAATCTTGTTATTGTTACTCCACCTAAATGAAAAGACATGTCGCCATGGGGTTTTCACCAGAAGACAAATTATTATATGTTGTTGGTCGTGAATGACAATGGTGTTGATCTGATGGCATATATGGCAGCCACAATGAACATATCTAAAATCTTGTCAGTAATTCTCCTAAATGGATGGTCATATCGAAATGGGGTTTTCACTAAAAGTCTTCTAATGGTATCTAGTTTGTTCTAGATGAAAATGGTGCTATTGTTATATCCAATATGACTGCCACAGTGGCTAATTCAAAAATCTTATTACTGAAGAGTATCAGAGATGGTTGTAACACTCAGTAGTTAAAAAGAAAAAATGGTCTTATCTTGAATTCTTGGAAATTCTTTTTGGTCAGTAGAGTGTCAGTCTCGTTGTGGGACTCTTGTTTTATAATATTATGGCCCTTGACAATTCACTTCATATCTTCACATGAGATATTGCTTGCAAATGGCATAGCTTGAGAAAAATTAAATATATTCTGATGCAGCTGAAAAACAACATAGACCCAAATCTAACAGAACATCAGGCTCTGTACTGTGCTTGAAATCATTGAAAGAATAAACAATGTTGATTCTGAACAACCAGTGCATTATGCAATTGCACTGAGGGCTCCAGAGTCTATGCTGAATGCAGTCTAGAGCATATGGTACACTTGTATTTGTTTTCCAGTTCTGTTGAATGCATTGGTCTGTATAGTAACTAATCCCCAGACAAAATAGAACTCTGTTTTCTTGTACCCATGTATTTTAAAATGTTTCATGCTTCGAAAATCTATTTTGAATCCATGATTAAACAGACCTAAAGTTGGAATCCCGCTGCATTCTAACCTACAAACCTATATTATACTCTTATGAAACAATTCCAAGGAATTTTGGTCGGAGAAACTTTGGTGGCATCTTATCATACAAGTCATAAATATTGTCTAGCTTTAGCTTCAATCTTCCACATTTTCCAAAGAATAAATGGGTATATGTAATATTATGAACAGTAAAGGAATTATTTTTGGAACTTGTGCTGAAGATGATGAATGCTTTAACAAGGAAGTAGCTCCAGGCTGTAGATCTAAATCAACCCCAAGGAAAGATGCATTTGTATTTTTCAGTATCTTTATCATTTTGAGCACGTGAAGTGTTGTTAGGGTTATTTCCTTTGAAAACATTAGGCCATGAACCATGGTCACTTCCTGAGCATGATGCCCGAGCGAAATTCAAAGCCCATGAATAAGATATAATTGGAGAATATCTATGTAATTAAAATTAGCATGCTAGTAGAAGAAAAGAATATTTTAAAAATCATGAAAGTTCTATGACAGTAAATTCACTTCAGATTGCAGTTGGGAAATTTCATTTTTTTTTACCTTGAGCTTGAGCTTGAGTGTCATGCTCAAAAAGGTTTTGAAAGAATTGGCGAAAAGCTGTTTTTGCTATATTATGCCTGAACATATTTATAGATGGCATATAGTATTACGCATCTTTGTCCATTGCATCCCATCAGATCATGTCACATCATGCCCCTCATGAATTTGTTTCCACTCAATAACTTTTGAAGGACATCATGGATTCAAAACAAATTTGGTGTATAGCTTTACATATGAAGATCTAGGTCCAGTTTGATTTTCATCATTGTCCACTAAATATATGGAGTTGTGGCTCCGTTTTGACATTGAACTTCACTTTTCAGTTGCGTGGCATTGACAAGACATCCGTCTCATATTTGGTTATTTTCAACTTTATGATACATTCATATTTTTTTAAATAATATTTTCTCTGAGTTGATGTGATAATACAGTTGCATTTGGTACATAAAACATATTGATTTTAGTACATTGAGGCTTTTTTTTATTTTTATAACATTCAGTTCTGTATACATTAGAACCTCATATTCACAGACACCTCCATACACGAGTATATAGGACATAACCCCATAATGGACAGTACCATGTATACTCATGTTCGATCCAATTGTAAACAATATAGACCCAGGTCTGTCCACTCGTAATAAGCTGGCAGATCAGGGTCTATGTTATTTGTTCTACTGATTAATCCTAGCAAACGTAATAAACCCAGATCTGCTGGTGCATTATTTTATGGCAGATCTGGGCCGATGTTGTTTGCAGTTTGATCTGACTAATATGCCAGTATGTATGGTATTTATGAACTTCATTTGTCAATTTTACTTTCATGTTAAACCTCCATATAAAGGACACCTGTCTATAAACAACAATAATAGGCCCTTTCTAGTCACTTTGTGAATGGGTTTAGACTGTATAGGTCTTACATACAACATACACATGCACATATAGATTAAGATCCTGATCATAACTATCAAGTCACTTATAACATAATTTTCCATCGCACTGTGAATTGTGACTTGCATTGTGTTTGAAAGAAGTCTCATCTCAGCATGATTAGTTTTCATTGTCTTCTACACTTGGATGAAGTATATCATGGTCTACCTGTGTTTGAAGAGAGGAGGTGTTAGAGGTGTTATGTATTTAGGCACTATGTGGCTTTTGCCTGCCTGTACTTTCATTTTCATTATCTTGATTAGTGGCATTGTCTTCTACAATTTGATAATGTGTATCTGGGTCTACCAGGGCTAGGGGAAGGGCTAAGTAATTAGGCCCTGTGTAGCTTGTGCCCACTTGAGTAAGGGAGTTTGTTTTTATGGCTTTGCTTGATAGGCACAGATAAGAGTGGAGGTTATGGGCCAAGTTGAGGGTGGCTCTGGTGACACAATGCTGGTGTTAGATCTTTTGATTATGTCTTAACACAGTTCAAGAAATCCATTATAAGTCCAAGCCAAGCATCCACTACCTAGATATAAAATGGTATTTGTTGATGGGAATACAGTACATTTAACTTTATTTTCATGTGAAGTAGTGATTTTGGACACATACCCAAGTTGCTATGAGTATTTGTAGAGTTGGAAATGAGTCCTAGGTTCATTCATCTGCTTCAGTGATGAGTTGTTCCTGACATAGATAGGGATACTGTCTTGATTTTCTTTGATAAAATCTGGGATTACCTTTCTGTATGAATTTACTTCTACATCATAAATATCCTCTTGTGTGAATCTAGTGAACTCTAATAGACTGGATCCATTGAAAATTTTCTACTGTATTGACATTGTTAGCTTTACCACCATTTTATAGGTATGCAGAACCCTGGTAAGTATTTTTAAAAAATAAAAAAAAATTTAACAGCATCAGTCACAGTGAGGATTTACCAAAATCATTTAAGTACTTAGATGAACAATATCCATGATTACAAAAATATAAGATGAATGAATAATCATATGATATTATTTTATGATTTTGACAAAGTACTTCTAAGCAATTGTTTACCTGGCCACCATCTTGCAGCATGAATGAAATGATGCAAAACCATGTGTTTTCATGATTCAGAATTGTAGACATTGTTAAAAGAAAGAAATGATCTTAACTTGATTTCCTGGAAATTCTTTTCACCCTGTAGAGCATTAGTCCCTTCTAGGGACTCTTGTTAAAATATGAAATTGATTGCTATTTATATGTGTATGTGATAATGTGACTGAGGAAGGACAGAAGTATTTAGTCATCTGTCTTAAGCAGTTTAGCAATTGTCATGATTACGTGTGATAGAAATGTAATTTCATTCCTCATTTTTGGTACGATTTTCTCTTATATTGTGCACATGGACATTTGTCTCCATTTATTGGGCCTATACAAATCAGAATTTATGTCACTCTTTTAGTTAATAAATTAAGTATATGTACACAAGATTACTCAAGATTATCAAAACTAATTGCATTTTGGTATAACTATAGCACGTCCATGATATTCATATACCATGTGTTATGTTTTTGTTTTGGTATTTGATGAAATCAATTATGGCCTAAAGGGTAGAGCATGTTCAGGGATTAGCTTGAAAATCATATAAATTGTCCTACTGTAACATATGTATGGCAAAACTGTTCAGATCGCACCTTTTTCCATCTTTCCTAAGGTCAAAAATAGACATATATCTTGCTTGTGCATTGATATTGTAAATCCAATATACTGTAGAAATTTGCCAGGCAGTGGACAAAGGGAAACAACTCCTTAGTCAACTTTTGAAGGCTCATCAATCATTCCTTTAATAAAAGTTTATAATGATACTTTAATTAAAAAAAATTTAAAATTCTCAGTGCTTTATATTGAGTTAAGACTTTTAGCATGTCAAATTCATATTACTTTTAAAAACTTGCAGATTATGCCTATTTTAAGAAACAATTTAAACAATTAAATGGACTCAGTATATTTAAAATATTTTTCTCATCTCATTTCAGTGCAGCGTGACTTGTGGTCGAGGCCAGTGTCAGAGAGAGGTCCTGTGTGTGGATGAGAGTGGAAACACCCACCCTTCCTCTGAGTGCCTGGACAAGAAACCACGTAATACCAAACAGTGTAAGATGGTTAGCTGTCCTGAGTGGTTTGCCAAGCCATGGAGCAAAGTGAGTGGGCAATAAGATTTGTCTCCCTTGATTGCTGTAAATGTTTGTTAGTTAGCAGACTCTTAAGTTTTGTAAAAGTTCTCAATCTGAGTATGTGCTTGACAAAAATGTTTGACCTGCAGCAAATCTTAGTAAAGTCAGATTACCTAAAAAAAAATAGGCTGATACTGTGAGTAAAAAGTGACAGGTCTGTTGTTAAAAATACTTAATAATCAAATTGTTTTCTTCTTATTTCTTAAAAATGAGCTTTAAATGAGCTTCAGAAGCTGAATTGCATCCTCAGCTGAGACATTTCATGAAAACAGGACCTTAGATCTGTCTGTTTGTCTGTCTGTCCATAAACAGTTTCCATCTGGAGCATAACTCTCAAACCATTCAAGATATTTGAACTAAACTAAGGTACACACGTCAAGCAAGTTGCGTAGAGGTGTCTTTTGATTCTTAGAATTTTCTGCATTCAGCATTTTTTATGTTACCATAGAAACAAAGTGTAGCACAAGTAGGATATCAATTAAGAATGCTGCACCATAGGGTACTTTAATAAGTAGTATAAAATTGAGAGTGCTGGATCGTAAGGTACTTTCAGCAGGAGTCTTTACATAAGTGGGGGACTGGAGGGATATGTCATCTCAAGATGGCCTTGTTATTCACTGGAATCTGTCGTAAGAGACATTCGAAAGAGTGGTCTGTAGGGACTAGTTGTTCTTTTAATGCATATGTTGTTGAGTATCTAAAGTATCAAATACTGTTAGTTCAATATTTTTGTGGGCACGAAGTTTTATTTATTTGTGGTTACAATATATGCTCGCTTACAAGTCGAGTCAAAGTGCAAACTGCACAGATCCAGATCTGCCATTGCATAATGTGTCAGCAGATCTGGTTCTATGCAGTTTGTTAGGAATAATAAGTTGAACAAGCAACATAGACCCTGATCTACAGGTGCATTATGTGATTGCAGATCAGGGTCAATGTTGTTTGCAGTTGGACTCGACTAATAAATGAGTATATATGGTACAAACCACAGATTTATAGATCCAGTGAACTATTATCCTTTTGTGGAAGCAATGGTATCCCTTTTACAAACAAGATTTGCAGTACAGACAGAAATGCCATTGTCATAAAACCAACTAAAATTGATACTGATGGAATTAAATGAATTCACAGTATAAAATCTAATTTTGTGGTCTAAAGACAGGTGGTCTCTTGCAAGGAGTGTTCTTTTGTATGTATTAATTTGTGAAAATATATGTGGTATCACAAATGATGTCATGAAATCACATTATACAATGTTCTGATATATACTTCAAAGTAATATCTCTTTACTGATTTGTCATTTTTACTGAATAAAATCATTTATTTCATTTTATGATAAATATAATATTATATTTGTGCTCATTTTACATCAAGTTATTTAACATATTGAATAATTTTAATATGTCACATACCAGGGCTTGGAAAAGATAAAAACATTTCAACTTTATGTTACATAAATTTCTTTTGAATTAAGGAGTAATGTAAACTGTATCTATAAGATCTATTGTTGTTGTACAGAGAATCATGTGTTTTTTTCCTAGAAGAGGTAGAAAATATTTAATGGCACCTTCAAGAACCAAAAAGCAGAATTTTGAATTTCAAAGATTGTTTTAGACCCCAGTCCCAATAGAAAATATAAAAAAATAATGCCTAATTACCAGTTTTACTAATTTGTTCAGGAAATTTTGTTCCCAATTGGTCTCATTCTTTCCCAAAATGATGGGCCCAGGCCCCATTCCCAACTGGTCTCATTCTTTCCCAAATTGATGGGCCTAGGCCCCATTCCCAATTGGTCTCATTCATTCCCAAATTGATGGGCCCAGACCCCATTCCCATTTGGTCTCATTCTTTCTCAAAATGATGGCACAGGCACCATTCCCGGTGGGTCTCATTCTTTCACAAAATGATAGTCCCAGACCCCATTCCAGTTGGTCTCATTCTTGCTCAAGATCATAAGCCCAGACCACATTCCCAATTGGTCTCATTCTTTCTCAAAATCATGGGCCCAGACTCCATTCCCAATCAACCAGAAAAATCACTAAATTTGGTCTGCAGTTACAAATAAATCTGTAAGATAAACATTTCCACTTAAAGTTCATAAGAGCAAAAAGATTTCTGCTATGAACTTTAAAAAAATAATTTGTATTTGTAGTTGGCCTGAAATTTTAAGTTTGTGTGGTTCAGAGTAGGATTATCCCTTATTTACACCAAATATAAATTGCCCTTTACAGTGTTCAGCAAGCTGTGGCGAGGGTGTAAGACACAGACAAGTGGAATGTCACATGGGGAACAAGGCAGTTGATGATGTTCTTTGTGGTGGAAAGAAAAAACTCAAGCAGGAGGCAAAATGTCAACGCAAAAAATGTTCTGACTACATGTGGAAAGTTGGAAATTGGTCAGAGGTATGATAATTTTGGTTCCAGTAACACTCATCCCTCTGGCATGATTTCTGACCTTATGTTTGTTTGTTTGTTTCTGATATGAATGAACTTAGGAATAATATCATTCTGAATAAAATATTCAGTTTTGTATTTTGTGCATAGAGTAATGTGTAGTGAAGTTGAGTAATTCCAATAAATTACAATTCCAACATTTAGCTTTTTTTTTATGAGTTGCCATTAAGAAACTTCATTAAAAGCTTACAAAGTTTCACTTTTGTATTGATCCAAAACAACATTAAACAAAAGTAAACACTGTTTATGGACCCAAAAATTAAAAAAAGTAGTGTCAAAACCTCTTAGTTAAATTCTCTAGTAATTTTGCTTTTTTATTTTTGAAGCCTAATCCCTTTTAAACAGTTCAAAATAATTTTTCACAAGAAATATTTCAACAGATTTTTAAAAGTTAAATATATGATTTTAAAATTTTAAACGAAGAAGTGGACTTAAAGTATATTCATTTTGTTATGAAATTCTACACTTTTAATTTGATAAATGTCAGTATTGTTATTTGTTATAGTGTTCCAAGACATGTGGATTTGGATCTAAAATTCGTGCCATCATATGTGAGGATGTCCATGGTAATGAAGTTAATGGAGAATTTTGCAGCTCTGATCGCAAACCTAAAGACAAACGCCGCTGCAGTGAGTTTCCTTGCCCATTCATGTGGAACACTGGCTCATGGTCTGAGGTTTGTACAGGGAAAATATCAATTGCTTGATACATTTGATGGATCATGCAGTCTTAGTATTCAGACTGTCTGTTTGACTAATTCCCTCAAATTTAAAAGTATCATTTTATTAACAAGGTATTCTTAAATTTGTGTCTTACAAAAAAAGAAAGATTAATTGATCCAAAAATTTTATGTTCAGACTTTTCACTTGATATTCATTTATTTGGAAATCCCCCCAAAAGTTATTTAGATGGTTATTGGTTATATAGAATGATTTTTTAAGAAGTTTATATGATAGACCTTCTGTGATATATATACACCTCTCCCTTGATAACTCATGAGCAACGGTGTCCACAAACATATCATATCATAGGCAAAAGTTTGAGACATAGAGGGAGACTTCAATTTTGGTTAACATTTGGGTGGAAGAGGGTGGGATGCTAGCCATTTTTGTTGATAAATGAGAATTATAATCTCCATTGTCTTACACAAATATTCATTTAGTGAATTTTAATGTTTATGGATATTAGATCTGAAGAAGTCAATTAAAGTCAATAAATTGCTGACAGTCTTATGTTGTATGTATTGGTGAAAACAGCATGAAGCATCTCATTGTCCCAGAACACTACACTCGGATTGGAAAAAAGAAATCAACCAGAAAAAGAGAAAAGACAAATATATTTACATGTTATTATAACTTAAGTTTATTTTCAAATATATCAATGTGCATTTTAAAGAACAATCCTCAAATTAGCCAATGCAAAAACTTAGCAGTTGTGTACAGTGTGTGATTTTAACAAGAAAGTCCCTGACCCTACACTCAGATGTTACTGTGATGTCAGCACCTATCATATATTGTTATTGGCTTGAGACAATTAAACTGTTAATTAGCTTGTGTCTTCGTATCAAAGGATCATTCAGGCTCCAGTAGTTGTCAAAATGCCAGATTAGCCACTGAGTAAAGGAGAGCTATATTTAATATACATAGAAGAAACAAATATGACAAAGCATGGTGCAGAAAGACTGAGAAACTGGTCAAGTGCTTTTGAGATATACAGATCCCTTTTTCAAGGTGGATGATACGAAGAAATAGCAATTAGAAACAGAAAAGCATAAACAAAATATCTATTTACATACAGTTGCATTGTTGAAACCAAAATCAAAGAATATAATCTTAATATATCCTAAAATAGCAGAAAACTGTATACTTTGAAATATTTACATTTTGGCAAATCAAGCATTTCAATTTAGCAAGAACTCTTTCATATTTAACTTGCCAACATGTAACAAAACAATATTGTCTTGGAAGGATTAACCTTCTCAAGTCTCTGGTATGCTGTCTGTCTACCCTTAGTTTCTAAGAATAGTTTGTATTTCTAGTAATATGCGCTTTTCTGTATTGTGCTCCATCGGCCTTGAACAAAGCAAGTCTAGGTTTTAAAGGGATTTTAAATAGATTTTCACTTTTTTCACCCACAGTGTTCCAAAACATGTGGTGAGGGAATTCAAACTCGTCGTGTTGTATGCCAGGCTGTGACAAAGGAAGGGTGGATTCTTCCGGGTGAGGTGCCATATGGATGCAAGGACCATGATAAACCAGCTGATAGCCAACCCTGTAACATGGGCCAGTGTCGAGCCCCCTACCACTGGATGTCTGGTCCATGGGGAGAGGTGGGTTAATAATGCTAACAGTATAATAATCATGATATTGTACTAGCATTAAATGTTTTCAAATTTAGTAATTCTTGATTATCTATAACATACCAAGTACTGTATACTATTATGCTTCATGATCTTAACCATAAAAATGTTTTTGCTGAATAAATGAAACATTTTGCTGTTGAAAATTGTATGATTTATACTATTTGAATACATACAAAGTTCTTTTATATTTAAGCATGAAAGTTTAAGAGGCAAGCAAAAAACTGGAAACAAGTTTTTATAACAACATGTCTTAACTTTATCAATCAAACTCTAAGATCAGAAAAAAATTGTGGGGTTAAAATTTCATTTTGTTTGCATGCAGATAACTTTGTGGAGGGAAAATGTGATAGTTTTGCACATTATTCATCATCATTAACATACCACAATCATTTATTGTAGAAATTAATGGATATTTCATTTTCATGAAAATTACAGCATTTAATTTTTGACAAATTGTATGATTTAACAGCATTTTTTACATGTATTATTATTATGTTTGTACTGATTTAGATGGACAGTGAAACTCATCTGAGCAGACACTTCCATATAAAGGTCAGCTGCTCATACAGGACAACATATGAGAACTCATTTTTTTATTTCCTTTACGTATTTAAACTCTGTACAAAGGACACTAGCCTGGGTAACCTGGCCCACTTTTGCTTTCATCACTATGCACAGAAAAGCCAAACCAAGGCCTGGGGAAAAAACAAAATGAAATGAAAATGAGGTATCACAAATATTGGGGTGCAAGACAGTGTCGTGAGCATTGACTAATGTAAATTAAATGTAATAATGAAAACAAAGCATGCCAGTTCACACCTTCAGGGTAAATAAAAGTAAATTTATAACAGTGGGATAGGACCTTGTAAGATCATTTTAGCTGTGTATTAGTGTAAAATCATTTTTGATGTCATGCACATTATGACATCATAATCTTCATGATGTCAACTTGTACTCAAGGGATGGAATCAAAATGTATCTGCTTAATAATAATAATAATAATAATAATAATAATAATGTCTCTATTTCAAGAGAGTAACTCAATTAGTTGAGTACAACTAATCTCCCTTGAAACCCTCTACTATAATTTTTTTTACAAAGTATTATCAGTCATTTTAAGGCCAAGTATCTTCATGCAAAGTCTCTCTCTTTCTCATGAAATATGTATTTACAAGTAAACACATCTACACAGTCATTACTAAACTACATTATGAATGGAGGATTAATTAACTGCATATATAATATATATTTTATCTTGTTAATAACTGAGTTTAGAAAAGACTTTAGGCAAAATATTCGTAGCAGTTGATGATCACTTCTGCTTAGATATATCATTAGACAGTTCTGCAAAAATGTGGTATGTAGTCAAGTTTATATCAGTGTTATACTTTGTAATAAAAATATTATTCTGTACAAAAGCAAGATAGGGTCATACACTGAGTTTTACTGCCTTAACAATATATATATATATATATATATATATTATATATATATATATATATATATATATATATATATATATATATATATATATATATATATATTCTGGAGTCCTCAATTTTGATGCACTTAAGCATTTACTTTCACCTTTTAAGAAATATACTCCTTAATAGTGATACCTCTCATCTCATTTGAAACATTAGTTATTTTAGAAAAGCATGCATATCAAATGACATTGATATATTCCCTCATACTCTTCTTGGCATGCTTTCAACCAGACAACCCCTTGTCCGAAGTTCATGTATTAAGTAACTTGTTTTGACACTTCACAGGAGTCTACTTCTGCTTGTGACACCGTTGTACATATGCTGCAGTAAAAAAAAAATAGCATTGCAGAGCAGCATCAATAGCACATGAAAAACACAAGTTTACATCTAACATTACATAAAGAAACTTAATTTAGCATTCCTAAAGCTTTTCTTATATTTATCATAATTTTGGTTTTGAGAGAAATTTGTTCTCAAAAGCTAAAAGAATCAAATTGGGAAAAAATCATGATGGTATTATAATAAAATTGTTTTCTTGTAAGAAAAAAATATTGGATTTAGCTTATGACCTATTTTTTAAAAACCTAATTGACAATGTGAGTATGCAGAACCTAAATCCTTGCATGTACTTTTTCTGGAGCTTCAAAACTGTTTTGCATCCTTCATAACTCATTTCTGTAGAAGTGCAAATAATCAGAAACAAAAGACATAAAATTAAAGGAAAAGGTTTTATTTTCAATTTATTATCATTCTTATCATATTCTTACCATTATCTACTAATTAAAAAGTTAAATAGGTCAAAATAAGTTAAAGATCAAGATTCTCTTAAAAGATGGTTCAAAATTTACTGTTGAAGTAAACTTGCTTATTTGTCATCAGATACAAAATAAGAAAAAATGTAGAGGATGCTGATTTAATTATGAAATATATCGTAAAAGTATGTGTTTCTTGCAAATATGCACAAATTTTAATAACAAAGAACCAAATCTGAACATCAGTAACAACAGCTCCACATGAAACTTTATAACACCCCACACTATTCTAAACAGTGTTACTGATGTAGTTATTGGCTGTTAGTCATGTTGCTACAGTACAGCTCATGTGATTTTTCGGAACTCCGCGCATCGCGGTGGGGGTAGAGAGTGAGTGGAGAGGATTAAGAAAAACCCCTCCACCATCACTCCACGCGTCCTGACGGAGTTGTCGCGGAGTCTCACGGAGAATAGCCCTACACACCACGCTTTCTCGCGGAGTCGCATCCGATCACCACTGCGGAGTGGACGTGGTCTCGATAATATGGGCATGGTTTACTGTTTATCACCCATGCAAGCAGAGGTTGAGAGAGAGGCGGAGGGGGGGGGGGCACCGATTTATCTACATTGTTATCCATCTGGGGAGCAATTTGCTAACTTTTTGATACTGAAAAAAACGTAGTAATTCAGTTAATTATAAATATTTCCTTGTTCTAACGAAATTAATGTATGATACATTGTGCCAAATCATATTTAAGATGATGATAATGTAATGACAATGCCTCGTAAACTGTATTAATACTACATTTTGCGCAATGAATCTAATTTCTTTTTCTTCAATACTATGTTATCGGAATCTAAACATACATTCATATCCTTATTTCTTTTTCAGTAAACGCAATACAAAATTGTAAATGATCATATGAAAGTCAGTGATATTGTACTACCTGCAGTGAAAAGAACGATAAACATCGAACAAATTAATAACAAAGCTGCAGTCATACCTGACTGAAATGAAACAAAATCGCAAAAGTTCCGATAGTTACTCCATGCATGAGTACTCATTCACATATTGTACGTTTTTTTCTGACATCCAATCGCTTAAATAAAGCATTATTAAGATTTCACATCGTTATTTTATTTTAAACTGTACTATTTTGCATTAATTACCAAAGTAGCGGGGTTTTTTAAAATCACAAATGGTCGCAAAAGATCATCCTAGATACATGTAGTTGACACATGCAAGTAACCTAGCACAATAGAAGCCATCAGCACTGCGTGTTTTCTTTGATATTGATGTGTTAATTTCATGTGCTAACTGTTAACCTAAAAGTACAACAGCAATGCTTCTGCGGGTTTGTTTTTCTTTGCCATTGATTTGACAAACTTGCGCATCAGATGAAATTAATGTTTAACTTTTTCTTTTCTGTTCGTTTTCCTACTGCATAATACAGAAAAATAAGATGAATAATTTTAGATCATTAACTCTTCTTAGTAAAGTTCCCCCCCCCTCTCTCTCTCTCTCTCTCTCTCTCTCTCTCTCTCTCTCTCTCTCTCTCTCTCTCTCTCTCTCTCTCTCTCATAAAATATGGAATCCAAATCACTACAGCACAAGTTATCGTAAACTGAAATCTGGAAAAGTTTGCAAGTGGTCAGAAACAGAAACATGCTCAATAACCAAAGGCTGTAACAGTCACAAACAGGAAATTGCATTCTTTTATATCTGCATAAAAATAATTAAAAAAGTATATTTTATTTTTATATTTTCGCCGTAGGAAAATGAGCAAATAATAGGATACACGCGGAGACAATACATCCATGCAAAATGCTCAAAACTTGTTGGAAATTAAAATCTCTGAACATCTCAGATTTTAGAATTTTCCATATTATTTTTCATTTCGGTAATAAGCCGAGTTCAGATTAATTACTAACAATTATCAAACTTCCGTTGTTAATGGCGGGACCATAATTGCGGCTGTAAAGTACAACGCGCCAAGTCAGATGGCTTCGTGTGATAAAAACACACTGTTCCCAAGCTGAAACTTACATCATCCTTTGATGCAAACCCTTGTTAATATTTTACAACAGTGTTCACAATGGTCACTGCCTTGATTTCACGTGAGCTGTACTGTATCACATATTGAGTAGCTGACTGGGTGCCTATTATGGCAGGAAGTTGATTTGCTCCATCAGAATAGTTAGTAAGGTTTTTTATGAGTACTTGCTGATTGGAAAAAGAGAATGAGTGAAATGGACTTTCTTCATGGCATATATCTTTGTTTCAATTCACAACTGATTATGATCAGATTTTCTACAAACTTTTCTCTCTATATGACTCGGTGTTGATCAGTGTAAACAAACGTTGTGGTCATGACATCATTGAGAGAACTGGGAGTTTATGACACTGTGCTAAAATAGGGTAGTGTCGAAACAGGGAGCAAGATGATATATATATAATAAAATTGTATACATACTTTTAAGAATATGTTAAAATATAAAATACACAAACAAGCAAAAAAATAAATTTGTAAGTGTAGTATTACAATGAATTCCATAATAGGATCTATAATTTTTATTTTAGAAAATTGTTTTTTTTAAATTTGAAAACTTTCAAACAGTTGTAACAAAATCTGTCTTCATAGTTTGTTAATATGTAGTTTTGAAAAATATTGCATATACATTTTCTTAAAGGATTTAACTGAATAAGCAGATTGAATGTGAGCAGGAAGTGAGTTCCATATTTTTGCCCCCAAATACTGGAGAGTTCCTTTGAATTGTTCAATGCAGGGTTTTGGTAATTCTACGTTTTTGTTAGAAATTGATTGCAGATTAGAGCCTGAAGAACTTTTGTTGCATAATTTAGTCATCTCCTTGGATACATTTAAAAACCATGATCACTTTCAGAAAATATATTCTTTAATCTATTCTTAACCATTTTCATTCTGTGAACAAAACAGATGATGATGCATCAAGGTGGCATCAAGAATTAATAAAGCTGTTCATGTTTGAAGCATGATGTAAACAATCTGAAAGGGTATGCAGTTTTTTCCTGTATTTTCTTCAGACTGATGTTCGCATATTCTAAAATGACACTTGTTCTTACAGGACAGCATTTTATGGAACCAAATGTAGGGAAAGTTTGAAAGTTTTTTGATTGTTAAAAATGACAAAAATGTAGGTCTTTTTTTAAGTTTGAGAGTTTGCTTAAAAGTTTTGAGAATATAGGTGCTTGTTACATAATGTAAACCTGACATCATAATGAAGCTAACATTTTCTACAGTATATCAGGGACACTGCTAAGATAAATTTTCATCTTCAATTTCCAGTGTTCTGTTCGCTGTGGCTTTGGTGTTGAAAGAAGAATGACAGTGTGCTTTGACTATGCTGCACGAAGACGCTCTAAGAAGACCTGCCCCAAAATGTACAAACCTGACACGCAGCGGCGCTGCTATAATGGACCATGTAGGCAGACCATCTTTATTTTTTTAAATTGGAGAGTCTAATTAAAAAGCGCATAGCTAGTTCAATGCAGCAATGTAAAACAAAATGTCTTAATATTGCAAAAGTAGATGGCTATACATGTACTTCAAAACTAGAGGGTTTTTCAGCCAGCTGCTGGCTACTAATGAAAACACTGTTAGGTTATCATATTTCATGCATGTTACTGTTTTTCAGCCAACTTCTAGCTACTATAGAGAACACTGTTTAGGTTATCATATTACATGCATGTTACTGTTTTTCAGCCAGCTGCTGGCTACTAATGAGAACACTATTAGGTTATCATATTACTTGCATGTTACTGTTTTTCAGCCAGGGCCCCAGGTGGCTGAGTGGTCTAAGGTGCTTGCCTTTACAGATCACTCACATCTCACCTCTGTCCTCGTGGGTTCGAGTCTCGGGCTCAGTCAACGTTGGTATGTGAGAAAGCTTGCCAGTAGCTTCCTGTGGGTCAGTGCTTCTTCCCGGGGTTTCCTCAGGTTCTTCCTCCACCAAATATATTGGTCGCCACATATAGCCTATCATGTGCTGAAAAATGGCGTTAAACCCATAACAACCAACCAACCAGCTGTTTTTCAGCCAACTGCCAGCAACTATAGAAAACACTATTTAGGTTATCATATTACATGCATGTTACTGTTTTTCAGCCAACTGCCAGCTGTTAAACAGAACGCTATTTTGGTTATCAGATTACATGCATATTACTGTTGTGCAGTACAAATCTCAGGATCCATGTGATCAAATCATAATGTAATGTAGGTCACAGTTTCAGATATTCATTTGGAGTATTACTGTATAAAGACTTATGGAAACTGAACCAGGTCAATTACTGTCCATATTAATGGTTGAAGACAAATAAATTATTATTCAAAACAAGTATATAAAACATGAGCACTAAGTTCAGGAAAGTTTATTTTATACACTTGGTGTCATTGTTAGTGGCAGTGGCATTGGTATTTGCAAATGTACATTTTTTTTAAGAATTCCATATATGTGCAGGAGAGCTTTGCTCTCATCTGACAGCTTCATTTCATGTTTATACTATTTCCTGTTCAGAAATAAAATTCAAGTTTTCAAGGGGAGGGCAATACCAAGGAATACAAGAATTCAGTGATACACCTCTCTCTCTATAATTTGCAAGTAATGGGATTCATAAACATTGACAACGGCATAGGTGAGGGAGGCTCAAAGTTCGGTTAACAGATGGGGGAAAAAGGGGTGGGGTGGTTAAAACTTTCATTGACACATGAGAATTATAATCTCCATTGTCTGACACAAATATTCATCTAGTGCACTTTAATATTGATGGATATTAGACCTGAAAAAGCCAATTCAAGTAAATAAAGTAAATAATTGATCACAAACTTTTAATGTAGACCAAGTTGACATGCAGTACTCACAAATTTGGGTATCAGTAAAGTTTGAGTTACTTCCCTTTAAGGTTGAACCATGTGCATCCATTGCAAGCAAACACCAACGAATGCTTCGTAGCCAGAATTATACTCATAAACTGCCAGAGCCTAACCCATCAATATGCTTGAACTGGTTAATTCCTCAAGATAGTGTTTTTAAATGTCACTTCATTAAAAGAACATGGCTGAGTACAAACCTATAACATTTGTCTGATAGAAACAGCTCATGGCATTTGCACAGTCCCTGATCATGATATTAAAATCCCCCAAAATTGACCAAAAAGAAATAGAAAAGACAAAAATTGGTGCGTTTGAGAACTTGCAAGTTTATTTTTGAATATATTGCTGCAAATTTTGAGGAACAATTCACATATAAAACAAATGCAACTTGGGAGTTGTCTACAGTGTGTGGTTTTTAAAAAAAATTAGGGTGACCCTACAAATAGGTGTTACTGTTAAGTCAGCACCTTTCATGTATTGTAATTGGCTGAGACAGGTTAATCTATTAATTAGCGTGTGTAATCATGCTAAAGGACTATTAGGTTTTCAACAGTTGTCACAATAAATCTAGGTTAGCTGCTGAGTAGGCACTTACCATATATACTCGCATATAGGCCAGGTCAAAATGCAAACAACATAGATCTGGGTCTATGCAGTCTGCAGTTGGTATTGGCTTATATATGGTAGGTTCTCACAAAAGTGATTGTGTGCTGTTGTCAGTCCCATTGTTATGGCATGTAGGATGGAACTGTGGATTTAAATTTCACTTCTTTGTGTTAAGTAGCATATGCCAGGCTTCATTCAATACTTTGTGTCAAATTAAATTTATTTGATTGTAATATATAGGGAGAAGTTTGACGTTGGAGTTTACTCAAGGTTAGCTCTATGTCCACAACAAATTATGTTTCAAGCAGTCGTATTGGTAAAATTAGGTATCTTTATGTGAATACAATAATGTATGTATCGCACCATCATTCCTAAAGCAGGTCACTCTGACCTGTATTTCATGATTCATTGTCTTCACTCAGAGTTGTTTGTCAGGGATCAGTATGCTGTGCATTGTTAACTGTACAAATACATGTATATGTCTGTTTATTGATTTTTGTTGAATAGTAATCATGTAAATCCCTTGTTAAAGAGTGCTTTATTTATGTTACCCATTTAGCTGCTTCTACTGTTTTTTTTTAAAAATTCCACTACATAATGCCAGGTTGTGCCCCAAAGGGCAAGCAGTGCTGAGAGAAAAAGCTGTATTATTATGAAAAAAGTTAAGAAGCAATCGCCTGGCAAACTAGTATTTTCTTATAAATTGGAACAATTTGGTCATTATCAAATGTTAATGGTTGGCATAGGTCTATAGGCAAGCTGTGCTGTCTTCTGGAAGCTTTTGTTCCAGTTCCATGAAGGAAAGAAAAGTAAATGAATTCACAGTATGCTATTATCAATGAAATCAATGTTTATTGATCTTCACAGAGTATGACGAATATTTATTGATCTCCACAGGTTATGCCAAATCTTGTAACCAGCTTAGAGAACAGACCTCTATTCGACATGATGGCAGCTACAAGCTTTTTGTGCAAGGCAGACTCATAGAGGTAACTTGGTTTGAAGTCCTTTAAATAACAAAATATACAGCTTTTCTAAATTGTATTGACACAATTTTTTTGTGTGAAAATGTGATTCATGTAAGTAGTAACATAGATCTAGTTGAACAAATTGCTTATTGTTAATTAGCAGTTTGCAAAAATTATGATTTTATTGAATTTGCAAAATTTAAATTCACTAAATTATAATACAGATGATATTACATGAAAGCTAATTTGAAATGGAAAATAATGAGATTAGTCGAATACTATCTTTTGTGAGCTTTGGCAATAAAAAATTTACAATTATTTAACAAGATCTATTAATGTCATTCAGAATGAGCCCAGATGCAAGGTTCTATTAATCACTTGACAAAAATCAATTATTTTATTAAGCTTCACTTATTTTATTAAGCTAACCACAAAATTCTATAGCAACATGACTTTGAAGTCCAGTTGCCTTTTTAACATTACTTCTTTGTTTAATAAAATGTCATCATGTGAAATATTGGAAAATATGAGATGGGTTTTTATAACATTATAATGAGGTTACATAATAAATGAAATGAAGAAATTAAACAGATTGAATGCCACCTGAAGCTTCTAGTGAATGACATATTGTACTATTTTAAAAAATTGAGTTTAATTAATAAGTGTTGGAAATTTTATTTATGACAAAACTGCAAGCACTTTGCCTAACTGAATTACTATGCTATTTGACACTGCTATGGGTTATGTCATTGTCTGCCATATGAATTTTATGACATTGCTGTGGGTTATGTCATAGTTTGACATGAATTTTATGACATTGCTATGGGTTATGTCATTGTATGCCATATTAATTTTATGACATTTCTGTGGGTCATGTCATTGTATGCCATATGAATGTTATGACATTGCTATTGGTTATTTCATAGTTTGACATGAATTTTATGACATTGCTGTGGGTTATGTCATAGTTTGACATGGATTTTATGACATTGCTGTGGGTTATGTCATAGTTTGACATGGATTTTATGACATTGCTGTGGTTTATGTCATAGTTTAACATGAATTTTATGACATTGCTATAGGTTATGTCATAGTTTACCATGAATTTTATGACATTGATATGGGTTATGTCATAGTTTGACATGGATTTTACAACATTGCTATAAGTTATGTCACAGTTGTGACATGAATTTTATGACATTGCTGTAGATTATGTCACAGTGACATGAATTTTATGACATTGCTGTAGATTATGTCATAATGTGACGTGAATTTTATGACATTGCATTATAATACAAATAAATATGGAGAAGAAGTGATCAGTGTTAACAAATGTGTGACATCTCTTTCACAGGTGTACTGTAAGAATATGAGAAAGCCGATGCCTCAAGAATTTATATCTCTGCCACCAGAGGGGGAGAACTTTGCAGAAGTATATCCTCACAGGTAATCACACTTCCTTATTGTGTTGTAGATTTAAGTTTTGTAACACCTGTATAACAGAAAAGTGATCATTTTTAGTTGCATATAAATTGTCAGAAAGTTTTCAAAAATAATGTTAAACTTCAGTTTCATATTTACAGCCTTAGATATTTTCAAAAAATATGAGATAAGAAACATGGTGTTTAGCATAATTTAAAGAAGTTAACTTTCCTCTGTATATTTAAATGTATTGAAAATACATTTTTTCCAAACTCTTACACAATTCACTGTAATTAAATTTATTCTTGGTTTTTCTTTGCAGGTTAAAAAGGGCAGAAACATGCCCTAACAATGGAACTAGAATGGATGGCTGTAATGAAGATTATTGTAGACAAATGACATACAGAAACACTGGCTACACCTCATACTCAAAGATAAAAATAGATATCATCTCTCTGAAAGTCATGAGTAAGTAACATTGGAGAAAAGGTACAAATTATTAGAATATTTAACAATATCTTAATTAATATTTGTATTTGTATTCCCTGCTTTGAATATGAAAGGGGCAATGTGTGTGTGTGTGTGTGACACACACACACACAAACACACAAGGTTTGTGCAAACAGATATAGGTATCACTCTGTGTTATGTGGACATCAAAGTATTGTGTGGACATCAGAATTCTCCACAATTCGGAATAGTTAACTTGCATGCAGGTACATATCAGATCTGAGATAAAATTATGTCCACATAGAAAAAGTCTACATTATTTAATGAAAAAGGTTATCTCCCTTGGACCAATAGGCTCTGATCAATGAGCTAGCAAAGCATAAATCTGGGCATCCTCTGCATTTTCCATATTTTGTTCTGGCTTAACAAAAAAGGCCAAGCATGCTCCAATTGCTCCATGGATCCTTCCGCTTAATATATTTGCATAGTCAATCCAATCACTCAGGTGATTGGATTAGTCAGATAACTGGTTACTCAATATCAATATATTTTCTTTTGTGGAAGGTAGGAAGACCAGTCTAGTCCTGCACATTCCCAACACATGTTTGAGAAAGAAATTTTTTTTTTTATCTTCCCCATTTCTTCTTTTGATATGAAAAGTTAATGAAAATGTATTGTGATAAATCTTTGCTTATTATTTGGCAGTTTGCACTAGGAACACAGTGTTAAACATTATCATTAGTAGTAATTATCAACACCCCCAAGTTGTCTTTGCAGTGAATTTTACTATCAGACTTTGCTAAATGCGTGGAAATTTACCAACTGTTTTGGCAATTTTCAACACAGAATCCTATGCTCTGGGCATCCTTGAAAATGACTGCATTCAATATACAGACCATAGTCAGATTATATTGAAAGTAGATGTTAGGGCACCAACCAGACATAAGCAAGACTCAGGAAAACCATTCATACTCTCATATATGAACATGTCCACACTATATGTACATTCATATAACCTCATCTATGTACAGTATAGCTCACGTGATTTTTCGGAACTCCGCGCATCGCGGTGGGGGTGGAGAGTGAGTGGAGAGGATTAAGAAAAAACCCTCCACCATCACTCCACGCGTCCTGACAGAGTTGTCGCGGAGAATAGCCCTGCACACCACGCTTTCTCGCGGAGTCGCATCCGATCACCACCGCGGAGTGGACGTGGTCTCAATAATATGGGCGTGGTTTACTGTTTATCACCCATGCAAGCAGAGGTTGAGAGAGAGACCGGGGGGGGGGGGGCACCGATTTATCTACATCGTTATCCCTCTGGGGAGCAATTTGCTAACTTTTTGATACTGAAAAAACGTAGTAATTCAGTTAATTATAAATATTTACTTGTTCGAACGAAGATAATGTATGATACATTGTGCCAAATCATATTTAAGATGATGATAACATAATGACAATGCCTCGTAAACTGTATTAATACTACATTTTGCGCAATGAATCTAATTTCTTTTACTTCAATACTATGTTATCGGAATCTAAACATGCATTCATATCCTTATTTCTTTTTCAGTAAACGCAATACAAAATTGTAATGATCATATGAAAGTCAGTGATATTGTACTACCTGCAATGAAAAGAACGATAAACATCGAACAAATTAATAACAAAGCTGCAGTCATACCTGACTGAAGTGAAACAAAATCGCTCAAGTTCCGATGGTTACTCTATGCATGAGTACTCATTCACATATTGTACGTTTTTTTTCTGACATCCAATTGCTTAAATAAAGCATTATTAAGATTTCACATCGTTATTTTATTTTTAAATGTACTATTTTGCATTAATTACCAAAGTAGCGGGGTTTTTTTTAAAAATCACAAATGGTCGCAAAAGATCATCCTATACACATGTAGTTGACACGTGCAAGTAACCTAGCACAATAGAAGCCATCAGCACTGCGTGTTTTCTTTGATATTGATGTGTTAATTTCATGTGCTAACTGTTAACCTAAAAGTACAACAGCAATGCTTCTGCGGGTTTGTTTTCTTTGCCATTGATTTGACAAACTTGCGCATCAGATGAAATTAATGTTTAACTTTTTCTTTTCTGTTCGTTTTCCTACTGCATAATACAGAAAAATAAGATGAATAATTTTAGATCATTAACTCTTCTTAGTAAAGTTCCCCCCCCCCTCTCTCTCTCTCTCTCTCTCTCTCTCATAAAATATGGAATCCAAATCACTACAGCACAAGTTATCGTAAACTGAAATCTGGAAAAGTTTGCAAGTGGTCAGAAACAGAAACATGCTCAATAACCAAAGGCTCTAACAGTCACAAACAGGAAACTGCATTCTTTTATATCTGCATACAAATAATTAAAAAAGTATATTTTATTTTTATATTTTCGCCGTAGGAAAATGAGCAAATAATAGGATACACGCGGAGACAATACATCCATGCAAAATGCTCAAAACTTGTTGGAAATTAAAATCTCTGAACATCTCAGATTTTAGAATTTTACATATTATTTTTCATTTCGGTAATAAGCAGAGTTCAGATTAATTACTAACAATTATCCAATTATCAAACTTCCGTTGTTAATGGCGGGACCATAATTGCGGCTGTAAAGTACAACACGCCAAGTCAGATGGCTTCATGTGATAAAAACACACTGTTCCCAAGCTGAAACTTACATCATCCTTTGATGCAAACCCTTGTTAATATTTTACAACAGTGTTCACAATGGTCACTGCCTTGATTTCTGTAGAACATCCGCTGAAGTCAAGTCTTTATTAGGGAGAGACAATTGAATTTTCTAACCGTGGGGGGGGGGGGGGGGGTAAATGCATGAAAACAATTGTCTTTCTCTGATTTTTGTAGCAGACGTTAATCCATTCCATATTTCACTTAAAATAAATAATTACTGTGATGAAAGAACAAAAAATATCCCGGTCGAAAAAAACAAAACAACATATAAACCCCGTATATTAAATGGTCTGTCCCTTACAGTATACATGCAGTCATAATATTCAGCCTTGTGACTCTGCTATTACTGCTTAAAGACTAAGCACGCGGTTTGCATTTCAGTGTAAATTCAGTGTTTTAGGTTTGTTGTGGGGGGGGGGGGTAAGCAGAAGGGGATGTCAATTTGGATTTTAATTGTCCGTATCTCAGAGAATTACTTTCCTTTGGAACAAAATGATAAATTTATTCTGCTTGAGAGGCTCAGCAATGTGTGCTTCTCGTCAAGTCAGTGCATAAGTTTGTTCATATTTCTTTGAAATAAATTAAAATCATAAACTTATTGCAAAAGAAGTCGATCAACCTTTTATAAACAGTAATGTGTACTGAATATACAAGCCTTTTGAAATTATTTTTTTATTGTCCAAATATATGATCGAAATAAAAACGACTGATTCTTCAGATGGTATCCGGTTGTAAATCACTCTTGACGTCTCAGTCTTTCTATAGGTGGTCTTCATTCATTGGCTGTTCAGATGTCAATCAGTAATGTCGACTAGCCCCTCCACGGTGGAGTTTACATCGGCATGCCTGCCGAAACGCGGTGGTGATTTGTAGGTATTTATGCCAATTTATGCCTCCACCGCGGAGTGCTATCGCGGAGCTAAAGTGGAGGGGATTAAGTACCCCACCGCGATGCGCGGAGTTCCGAAAAATCACGTGAGCTGTACTGTACAAGTTCATATGATATACCTGGTAAACATAGAGGTATATGCACACAGCATGTATCAGTATATATATATATATATATATATATATATATATATATATATATATATATATATATATATATATATATATATATATATATATATATATATATATATATATGAATGCATCCACACTAAAATACATTATGTATAATCTCTTCTATGTACAAGTCCACAGTAGTTATCTAACTGTCATATACAAACACATGTCCACACAAGTCTCCATAATGTCAGTTGTAATATATGTCCAAATAAACACTTGATGATATGTTTTAATCTGCCCACAATATAAGGATGTCCACAAGAGCCCATGTTTTGTGAGGGCAGATCCATATATATCAAATCATCAAGTACTTATCTAGACATATACATATATTATACTTGAGGTCATTAGGACATTGCTTGTGTAGACATATACATATATTATACTTTAGGTTATTGGGACATTGCTTGTGTAGACATATACATATATGATACTTGAGGTTATCATGACATTGCTTGTGTACACACACACACACACACACACACACACACACATATATATATATATATATATATATATATATATATATATATATATATATATATATATATATATTATACTTGAGGTTATCAGGACATTGTTTGTGTAGACATATACATATATGATACTTGAAGTTATCAGGACATTGCTAGATATACATATATAATACTTGAGGTTATCAGGACATTGCTTGTGTAGACATATATATATATGATACTTGAGGTTATCAGGACATTGGTAGATATACAGATATTATACTTGAGGTTATCAGGACATTGCTTGTGTAGACATCATATATGATACTTGAGGTTATCAGGACATTGGAAGATATATATATATATAATACTTGAGGTTTTCAGGACATTGCTTGTGTGGACATGCACATGTATGTGACCAGGAGATACTGTATGTAATGTTGACTTGTATATACAAGAGGTTATGTGGACATATTTATAATGTAGAACAGTGGTTCCCAACCTGTGGGCTGTGGACCCCCGGGGGCCTTGTGGTTATTCCAAGGGGTCCATGAATTCACATTGGTTTGCAGAAATTATTGCTCCTCTTGTCAGCTCTTGCTTTCCTCTGTTATCCCCGCCGCTGCGAGCAAATCATGTTCGAATTTAGCACGCCAAACTGATAAATATTTATCCCCACCACAGCCTAAAAGTACAACTATTAGCATGTGGGGGTCCGTGCAATTTTTTGAGGTTAAAAAGGGATCCTCATACTTAAATAGGTTGTGAACCACTGATGTAGAATGAATATATATATATATATATATATATATATATATATATATATATATATATATATATATATATATATATATATATATATATATATATATATATATATATATATATATATATATATATATATATATATATATATATATATATATATATATATATATACAGTAGGACCCCGTTATAGCACGCTTCGTTATAGCACGAATTCGGATATAACATGATCGTGGCATGCTCCTGAAATTTCATCTATTTTTTCGTACATGAAAAAAAAAAAATGTCTTCAAAGTACGAAAAATAATGTATAAAAAATTAATTATCATTTTGGGGAAGAGATCGTGTATGAATTCGGATATAATACTATCGTAGCTTGACTACCGAAATTTTACAATTTCTTGAACTACTGCAAAGTTTTGTGCCAAAATAAACAAGAGTTTGATTTAATAATTTGGCAAGCTGTATTGTATTCTTGAAGAAAAAGTGTCTTATGATTGCTTCGTTCTTTATATGAATAAAGATGCTGAACATTTCTATTTGTGAATGTTCATTTCAAATGTGTCAGTAGTCAATCACTGCACTTTGATCTTAGTTTTTTTTTTGAAAGATGCCTGCTCATTTTAAAGCTGATAAGTATTAATCTTATTATTACTGATACATGAACAATAAAGTCATTAAGTCTTCTTTGTGTTTGTCTTCAATACATTCTGTGTACAATCGTTGCTCAAACAATAGCCGACATATGTTTGCTCATTCAACTGCATACACAGCCAAGCACCAAACAATGCGGTGTTTGATAAAAGATTCGCACCTGAATTTATAAATCAATTAATTTAAGTCATTGACAATCATCAAAGTCAATCTCAAAGCTAAAGGTTGTTCAAACCATGCGGCAGTGATTTATAAAACATAAAAAAACCAAAAGCCGCCAACGCGCACATGTGGCTTGGCGGTGTTGTTCGACAATCGCCACACAATCATTTGACCAGTGAATAATATTGTACATTCCCTATAAAAATGACCCCATTGTTGATTAACAATTATTCTTGCTGTAGTCATTCAAACAAATAGGTGTCAGAGTTTTAATTAGTAGTTATTTACAATGGATAACAGTACATGGAAACGTAAAGCTTTTACTGTTAAAGAGAAGCTTGAAGCCATGGACAGGATTAAGTCCGGTGTTTCCACAAGTCAGATTTAATTCCCAAGTGATATTTTCCAAGTTATCTGCCAGTGCACGTGGGCCGATAAGCCTTTGGCTTGTAATAGCACTCACTTTCTTTTCAAGTTGTTTTCCCATGTGACAACCCTTTGATCAAGCTGCGAGTTTGATACTTGTTCAGTGCCAAGTAACAGAGGGTGGTTATTTGAACTATCTGTGATCTTGCCGCACAATTGACACGTGTCCAGTTGCATCCTATAATAGATTTATGACTTTATGATCAAAGTGTTACTTGCAGAGCCCAAGCTCAGTCTCTGCATAAGCACCCGCATACGACAGTAAAGCTGAGGAATCGGAGTCGGACGTGATTTACGATGACTAGACGATGACGATTTACAATGACTAGACAATGATGTAGGATTGCAGAACTTTATCAGACAATAATATTATACTTCTGTGTGCATATTTTCGATGGAAATATTATGGACTCACTCCTACGCATGCCATGAGATCGGTTGGTGAGTACACGTGTTGATCCTTTAACTATTCATGCTATACAAGAGACATGTACATTTAAATGTACCAATGCATAGTTTTCTGAATAAAGTAAAATATTATATCTGCAATCTCTGTTTTCACTGCATGTGTATTTCTCGTTTAATATGCATTGATTTAAGATGGTAACTGTGCCAATGAAGCACATTGTTTTGACCCCACAATTTCCCCCCCCCCCCCCCCCATTTTTTTTGGTGCATGTATTATTTTCTTCAGCTAAATGACTTGGTTTTGTCTAGGTTGGTTATAGCACGGTTCGGGACATAGCACGATCTCGTTTTGTGGAACCCGATCATCGTGTTATAGCGGGGTCCTACTGTGTATATATATATATATATATATATATATATATATATATATATATATATATATATATATATATATATATATATATATATATATATATATACACATACATACACACACACACACACATACACACACACACATACACACATGTGACAGAAAAGACAGGTGAGGTCAGGACAGATTAGTAGATTTCCAAAATTTGGTCAGGAGTTTGGACCTCAAAAGAGGAAGGATTTTTATTGATCCGATTTTTAGCAGGCAAATGGACAAAAATTACAACTATTGAACAAATGTATGTTTTTTTAATATTAAAATATGTGCATCATCTCTTCAAATCAGTTCTTTCACAGTAACTTGTGGTCGTTCATACTCTCCTTATATGTACCACAAGCATTTTTAACATTTCTTAGGAGATCATTGTCTGGATTATATTGGTGGCAGTCCTCATCATTGTTGAACTGAACACTTAGGAGATCATGTACTATTACTGGATCCAGGTTTCCTCTGGAGTCAGCCTTAATTTTCCTTAGAATGGAAAATGTCCTTTCAGTGTCTGCATTGGAATGTGGCAATGTTAGTACAACTCTACTGAATCCACCGAGAAGTTTAAATTGTTTCCTGCCTGTGGGTAGAATCAGATTGCTGACTGCCTGCCAGAACTGTTCAAGATTGGTACTGTCTGGGTCTAATGCTGTTTTAATCTCAGTAAGATTCTCCATGTGAAGTACAAATGCATACATTATACCATCACACCCTTTGTGACATTAAGCCTAATTTGCAGACACCTTTGTTGTCTTCATTATCGTCACTGTCACCACTTTTTAATAATGACAATCAAATCCGGAAAACGATTATCACTTGCTACTATTATAGACGAAGACAAAGACCTCATTTATCCCAGGCATTACGGATTACAATGGCAGTTAGTGACATGTACTTTAGTCTGGTTTACATTCATGTTTATAAAGGATTAACTCAAGGTCAGTGGTGTCTGTTGCAGTTAGTTGCAATGCGGTCATTCATAATAGTGTCAAATGCATATTTTGCCTAATAATTGTGACAGTGAGTTTATAGAATAAATTATTCATACTGTTATTGTTATTATTATTATTATACAATTAAGATTATGATTCCTTATGAACAATAAAATAGTATTATGTGAGTAGTTTGTGTCCATTTGCATGAGAACTTTTGTGCAATTTTTTAGTCAGGGAACATTTATTTGACTAGATCTGAAATATGATCTGCTACTAGAAATGGGAGATTACGTTCGGCTTAAAAGTTTGCAAATAATGTCTCAGCACGTGTAACTTTATCAACATTTGATGCAGATTCCACAGACATGGATTTCAGTCATGGCATATTTGTTGTCATGGTTAATATGCTTTTTTGAAAGGTGTTTCTGTATGATGAGTGATGTAATTTTTTCCACCATATCAGATTTTAAAATCAGCTTTACAGGAAGAGCAGAATGCACATTCATGTCCCTTCAAACTTGATTCAACAACTGATATTCCCGTTTCCATCCAACATTGAATTTAGTGTGATATTTCTGTTGCTTAGATTTGGGCATTTTGGCATATGGAGTTAACGCACAATTAGACATCTCAACAAACTTTAAACACCCAAGTCACACTGAGCCTGTTTTATGCCTCATGAGCTCTTAAGTAATCCAACCATAATCAATTACCATCATTAATCCTGTCCAAATTACTTTTGATATACATGGAATAGATTATAATCCATCTCAAAACTTTAAGCACCGAAGGAGAACATACCCTCTGGAGAGAGTCAAAGTAATGTTAATTGTTTTATGCTGATTGAGCTCTTTAGTAACACACCATAATCAATTAACATCTTTAATCCTTTCAGTATTACTTCTGGTCACACATAGTATAATCCGTCTCGACAAATTTCAAATACTGAAGCCCACTGACCCTGCCAACAGAATCTAAGGGATGTTAATTGTTTCATGCTGCTTGAAATTAGCAACAAAATTGTCTTGATCTGCTTAAGTCGGTTCACACTCACGTGATCAAAGGCAGTATTACTGTAAATATACTAAATTGGAACCAAAGTGTGAAAAAAGTATGGAACAAATTTAATTTTTCAATAATAATTTTGCATACGTGGAAGATTTTAGTGAGTGACAGGAGGGACGTGAGACACCCCTCAACTCTGGAGAAATATATGACCATCAGATACTAATGTGGACTTGTATATACAAGAGGCAATGTGGACATACTTAAATATGTCCCCCCAACTGGTTGTGTATGTGTGTGTGTGTGTGTGTGTGTACATATATATATAACACCATCAAATACTGGTATGTAATGTGGACTTGCATATACAAGAGGCAGTGTGGATGTACTTCTGGGTTAAATCCACGTATCTGGAGACAGTTGTGAGCTTTATATATGTTCTTATATACATGAAAAATAAAAAAACTTGTTCATATATAGCATTGTTAAAATCTTATAAATTCATTCTTTACACCAAATTAACAAAAACAATACTGGATCACTGTGTCCCCCTATACCAGGTTCAAATTCACAGATGGTCAAATTTATATATATATACAGAGGAACTTTGTTAATCCGGACTCCGTTTATCCGGAAATCTCGCTATCCAGATATAGTTCAACGGGAACGGAATTCCTAAACGTTAATTTGCTCTGTTAATCAAGAAATCCGTGTTCTGGATCCAGAAATCAAAATCGGGGACCAAAATGTAAAATTACTATACAACTTGCCTCAATAATCCGGAAATAATCTGTCCCCCCCCCAAAAAAAATCCACGAATCGTATATGAAAATACAGTCAGTAGGATAACACAGATTCACCTACGCAAATTTGGAGGTTTGTCAATGTATCAATCTCTGATTGGTCAAATTCTAGTGGCACTTTAAAGTTATAAATTGATCATGTGATCATGTGTGTGGAAAAACTTCAAGTAGCGTGACCGTATTGTAACCAGCGTTTGTATAAACAATGTCTGTTTTTTGCTAGTCGCTGAAGGGGGTGTTAATAATTAAATAAACATGCTGGGAAAAATCGTCCACTCTTTTGACATAACATAATAAATTAAGCGTGTCATTAAGTCTCTTTGTTGTTTACCAATTGTATGTAACAATCAGTTTGTTGATGGCTGTACAAATAAAGTTGATTGATTTAAGCTGTGGACAGTATAGGGTTTCATTTCAGAATAAAAAGTGACGTCAATTATTGGCTCATTAGCAGCTATAACAGTTGTAAAATACGACTTATAAAAATTACTGCATTTTATTAGTTTACCATAACGCATTTAACTGCGAGATATCAGTTTGTATTCATTGTACTTTTTACATTATTATGGCAACACCATCAAGCAAGCGTTGACGAGTAGAAATACTGGCCAGCATAAAAAAGATTTGCCAGCACAAAGAAGATCATCCAAAAGGAAATTGACATAATAAATGTATGTACAGTATGTACATGTACATAATGTGATGTGTTCGATGTGTTAATTGTTTAAACTTATATTTACGTGTATGTACAAAATGCATGTTATAATAAAGTTAAATAAACACAAGTCAATGGATGTGTTCATTCATTTTTTAAAACCATTATTGAATATACAGTACATTTACAGGTAGCAAATACATGTACATGTACATGTACAGTACATGCATACGGTATGATGACATTGTAAAATAAAAATGTGCAGGATTCAATTATCCGGAAAACTCATTAATCCAGACATATTCACCGGGAACGAATGTGTCCGGATTAACGAGGTTCCTCCGTGTGTGTATATATATATATATACACACACACACATACACACATACACATATATATATATATATATATATATATATATATATATATATATATATATATATATATATATATATATATATATATATATATATATATATATATATATATACATACATACACACACACACACATATATATATATATATATATATATATATATATATATATATATATATATATATATATATATATATATATATATATATATATAGTCAAACCTGTCTACAGCAGCCACTCATGGGAAGAGGCCAAAGTGACCTTTGTAGACAGGTGACTTCTGAAGACAGGTTCAGCTCTCAAACTTGGTTAATGACAAATGCATGTACTATGCACTGGATAGCATTAGCATTATTAGTAATAGTAGTAGTAAATAAAATCATGATCTGTGTAAAGCCACCACATTTTCAATTAAATAATCCATTGATTTTGCTCATTAGTCACTCTCTCACCTATAAGTACTACTGTTTTTTGGAGTTCTTCCTGGTATTATTATTGCTATAGTCATTACTCGCCTTATGGAAACAATGAAATATCTCAGATATAATCTGCAGTTACACCAATTTACATTAAATAACAGATGGCAATATGGCTCATCCCTTTGTGGGTCAAAACCAACTAATTTACAGCATCAGCAGTCGAAGTCAACCAGACGACACATCAAACATTTTAAAGCTGTAATTCGAGTAGAAATAGTTATATAAACTTTTGTAATTTCAACGCTTTATTGTATTTATTGTTTGTCTTGTCTCTGTTTTGTGTTTGCCTTTGAAAAACACTAAATGAGAGTCAAAAGCACTTAGGCTACAGTGTAGTTAAAAACTAGTTTTGCATTGTTCATTGTCAGTTTATTGCGTTTATCTTAATCAATCCCTGACACACATAATCCCTTGATGGATCCAGTGCACTTGAAAGGACTGTTATTTGACATATGATTTGTACTCTTTTTATATATATCAAATTGCAGGCTCTGGTCTTCTTGTTACTGTTACATATACATTACAATACCCTGTATAAACTGATATATAACTATTTGTATTTATAATTTCAGCAATGGACACAACCTATGCCATTATAACTGGTAAACACATTCCATATGGATCTGCTGGGGACTGCTACAGTTCTAGTGACTGTCCACAGGTACAACACGAGACTTTGTATTCTAAGAACTTAATAAAGAATATTATTCTTTGTCCATGTGATAACAGTCTGTTATTTGAGGATGTTAATGATGTTTTTACTTTTGCAAATTGAATTTTAGCTAATAAAACTGATATTTGCAATAATGAAACCATGATTAATGTTCTTGAATCATTAAATATAAGATTGGTAATTTTTTATCCTTATTCTGACACATTTAAATCAAATTGTGTATAAATTGTGAAAAATGCAGTTCATTGTAGGTTTACATCATAATGAGAGTCAAGACATTAAAATGGCACCAATGTTTTTGACATGATGTTTACTGCCACAAATTTTGATACTAGATCAGTCTATTAGAGCTATACATTCGCATGTGTTAGAAAGTAAAATTTCCCTGTACTACAGACTGTCAGTTGCAGAAAGTAGACATGTCAGATGCTTGTAGGTTGATATTGCAGTTCTTTCCTTACTAAAAAGTTTTTAAAAAGTTCTTGTGGCTTTTTGAACACTAAAACTTTGAAAACTCAGAATGCTGTTAGCCCAAAATTATGAAACAATTCGATGTGTAAATTTGGAGGTTTAAACATGGACTGAGCAAGTCAGTTGAATAGTGTTTAGTATCTGAGTGATTTCTTAAATTTTTGGAGTTATTCTCTATCATGTTGACAATGAATCATTTGTATAAGAAAGGTAATAGGTTTTGGTGTCACAGATATCACATTGTTTGACATACCGCCTTGAAAGTACAGAGACCACATTTTGTCTACTTCTCAAATTTGATTCCTTTTTTATCAATCTCTTTTTTTCCAGGGGCGCTTTAGCATTGACCTTTCAGGGACAGGATTGATTGTGTCTTTGAACACAACCTGGGTGGTACATGGGGCACATGCCTCACAGAGAGTACAGAGACATCAAGTAAGTATTGCTAGTAGTATGGTTGTCTCCCCTGATGTGCATTTTTATATAAAGTCTTTTATAAATAAAGCAATATATTGTTGTATTTTCATTATTTAATTGTCATTAGAAACATAGGTTTACCATGATTCATGGAAGATATCTGGTGATTGGTAGAACACAAATAATGTTGATCACAAAATTTTCACATACAAATTTTTTTTGTGAATTTAGCATGACAGTTTAAGTTGTGAAAACTTTGTTAAGACAGTATGCATATCCTTTAATAATTAATAATAAATTGCAAAAATATTATTTCAGATATGCTCAATTTCCCTAATTTAAAAAGTTTATAATGCTTAATTTATACAACTTTTAGTATGTCACAAGTCAGAGTTTATGGTTGTGAAAGATAATATTTTTTATGGTTGCAGCCATGATTTTCTGTGTCTTGGCCATGACAATCAGAGTTAAGATATTGCAGTCATAATAAGATCTGTCATTACTCTGTTTATTATCTGCAATCCTTATGTTGTGAACATTTTGTCAGAGTTGTTCCTTGTTTCTTTTTGTTGCAGGGGCCCTAGGTGGCCGAGTGGTTTAAGGCACTCGCCTTTACAGATCACTCACATCTCACCTCTGTCCACATGGGTTTGAGTCTTGGGTTGGCCAATTTAGGTGTGTGAGAAAGCTTGCCAGTAGCTTCCCGTGGGTTGGTTGTTCTTTCCAGGGTCTTCCTGGGTTCTTCCACCACCAAATATACTGGCCGCCATGTATAGCCTGTCAAGTGCTCACAAATGGTGTTAAACCCACAAAATCACAAACCTCTTTTTGTTGCAGCTGCATTAGCAGATACCAAGATGGCCATAACCTTTTTGTATTTAATTTTTTTTACAAAAGCATTGGTAATATTATGATACCTTCCATTGGACCATTCATCCATCTGTCTGTCCATTACTACATCTCCTAAAATGCTGGATGGAAATTCATGAAATTGTATTGTGATGTTGCCTCTTTGTGTAACTGTCTGAAAGAGGTGTGTGTCATCCTTGGCTCCTGTCCCTGGGTTCAAATGTCAAATGTAAAAAAATGTAAATTACAGTGACATTTTCAAATATTTTCTGATCTAACTTATAGATGCAGTCATGGTGAGAAGATGCATAATATATGTGATGCATTTTACATTATGACCCATGTGTTGTGGGCGTGATCCAATGCAGTTGCTCTAGGTTTTAGACTTTTTTTGGCAGTAATGGACATCATCAGCATTGACTCTGTGATCAGCTTGAGTGTTTTGAGTTAAGATGTTGAAGTTGTTGAAAGGTATATAGATGGTGGGTATATAATGGGATAGTCCTATGAATTAATTTTTATTTATGGGGTTCCAGTTTATTACAGACAGCACATTTTTAAATTCCCAGCCACAATGATCCATCTGTGAAGACAAGAGGAATACCCCATCCTTAATCCATGAATTAACTTGCAGACAAAAATATCATTTTGACAAAAAGATGAAAATTGACACCTATAATGAATTCACAGTATTCAGGTGAGATAATATGTGCTGCAGAAATTTATACAATGTTTGCTCAATGTGTTAAGTGGATGTTTATTTGTCTTTGGACATACATTTATTGACTGATATGAGACCAAGTATGCAAATGTAATTTGTGACATGCTGGTAATCTTTGAACTTTTATTAAAATTTAATACCAAAAGTTAAAAAGTTCATATTTAAGTGCTGAATTTGTAAAAAGATCTTTTCTTCTCTTATAGGATGGTGAGATAATAAAGGGAGTGTGTGGAGGCCTTTGTGGCGATTGCTCACCTGATGTATACACTGGCCTTCAGTTGGAGGTCCTGCCCTGATTGGCTGATTCAGGATAAAGCTGAATTCTAATACATTGGTTAAAAGGATTTGGGGAAATAAAACAGTCTTTCATTTCATAGCAAATTCAGAATCCATTATAAAGGTAAGTGTAACTTTGATTAAAATGTTTTTATCCCCCCTCCCCCCCATAGCAGATATCAAAACATAAGTAGCACTTTTTAAACAGTAGCAGTGGATGTCATCAATAATTTTTAAGATTTTGTTCTAAAAGTCTTGAAACTCGAATACTGTAATCTAAGTATTGTTATACAACAAGACATAGTATCCTCGTTGGTAAGAAAACTTGGAGCTTGAAAGCAAAGGCATTTTATTTTAATTCTACCTTCAAATTGAAATAAAATACCATATAGTGGGTTCAATTGAATATCATATAGTGGGTTACATGGAACACCATATAGTGGGTTACATGGAATACCATATAGTAGATTACATGGAATACCATATAGTGGGTTACATGGAACACTATATAGTGGGTTAGATGGAATACCATATAGTGGGTTAGATGGAATACCATATATTGGGTTACATGGAATACCATATAGTGAGTTACATGGAATACCATATAGTGGGTTACATGGAATACAATATAGTGGGTTTCATGGAATACCATATAGTGGGTTTCATGGAATACCATATATTGGATTTCATGGAATAACATATAATGGGTTACATGGAATACCATATAGTGGGTTACATGGAATACTATATAGTGGGTTTCATGGAATACCATTTAGTGGGTTGCATGGAATACCATATATTGGGTTACATGGAATACAATATAGTGGGTTAGATGGAAAACCATATATTGGGTTGGAATACCATGTAATGGATTCATTGGAATGCCATATAGTGGGTAAATGGAATACCATATAGTGGGTTAAATGGAATACCATATAGTGGGTAAATGGAATACCATATAGTGGGTTAAATAGAATATCATATATTGGGTTAAATGGAATACCATATAGTGGGTTAAATGGAATACCATATAGTGCGTTAAATGGAATATGATATAGTTGTTAAATGGAATACCATATAGAGGGTTTATTTACTAGTTGAGAAATTTTAGTGTTTTTGTAAGCTCAGAGAGAGGTTGCAAAGTATAAATCCTCTTAACATTTTTATTACTTGTATCCACTAAAATAAATGTCGTCAAAATTGTTATCATTTATGCAAGTTTGGTGGTGGTAGTTGGTAGTGGACAGATGCAATGAAACAATGCCCATATTGTTCATTAATAATTCTTTGGTATTCTCTGTTTGCAGCATACACAGTAAAAGTGACTAAATAATGATGACAGTAAATAGTATCATTGTACTACAGTGACATCACTGGCATTCAGCCAATCAAAAAATGTTATTTGACATTATCAAATAGGTGAATTTCTTCTAGCCAGCATCTTTTGTTTTAAAACTCAATTGTTTTGGCTAATAACATGCTAAAAATGTATTACCCAGATTTTTTAAGATTAATTTGGAGAACTTCTGTAATAACAGAATTTTAACATTTTAAGGCAAGATGATGGGCAAGACCCAAGTAAATCAAATGTTTTTACCCTCTGGAAACAGGGGTTTGGTCCAATGTAGCATGTGTGCTAAATTTCAGCTACTGGAAACTAGTTAGGCCCTATGTAACGTGGTTAAATTTCACCTACTGGAAACAGGGGTAAGGCCCTATGTAGCCTGTGTACTGAAATTGTGGATACAAAGTAAATGTTTATTTTTCCTGGTTGCACCTAATATTTGGAACTGGTTCATAGTTTGAATAAAAAGTAAATCTTCTGGCTTCAATTATCATTAAGTACAACATATTCATCACTATAACTGATAATGCAAGTATAAAGTTTACAGGTCACAGTCTAACCACTGCTACAGACACTTTGAAAGACTTTTCATGACATCAGCCGTGACTAGCTATAGTATGCATGCAGTAACCATCAAGTTCACAGAAGAAAATCAGGGATTATTCATAGTTTCTGATTCCAGCCAGAAAGCTGACTTAAATTTAACACCTTTTTGTTATTTTATTTTTTCCAATGGGGTAGACTAGTGTCTTAATTATATGACATAATCCAATTGCATGATTTAGGGGGTGCTCTACAGATAATACATGCTTCTGAGAGATTGACAGGTGTAAGATGAAGTTGTTTGCATTTGCAACATGCACAATGGAGAGAATGTTGGCATACCTCTATGTTACTTTCATGTACTGTGGCTGAAATTTCTTTACATATTGTACTTGTGGAAATTGGACATGATCTAAGCACACAGCAGACAGAAATGGCCGCTCCAAAGTACTTGAAAAATCAGCCTGAATTAGTCAAAAGTACACTATTTTCAGCAATTATTTAAATTGGGAAATGAATTTTGCCAGAGTAGGCAATACCAGCCTCTGAAAGTACAATGAATGAATTACAAAATATATCAAAAGTTAAAAAAAGTTATCAGCTCTTTTTTTAAAAATTTACCTTTGAAGTCCAGGAAGTGAAAATGATCAAGCGGAGCTAGCAGTTTTTTGAGAGGTGCACATCTTAAGTAAGACTAAGCTGTATACTCTGTAACCCAAATTGCACCCATCAATCATACACCAAAATAAAGGGAATTCAAAGTTCTTTTAACAGTACCTAAGATATACAAGGTCTTTTTTTTAAATAGCCAGGACAACCAGTGAGGAAAACCTGGGTAATTCTTTTCTTTAAAAATCTAACCCTATGCAAAGTACGAAACTGGAGACTGCCACCTTAGTTCTGAATGATTATTCCATCACTGAATGGAAAATAAGTCATTTTCGCCTGTCAATTAAATAGAGTATTGTGAAGTTAAGTGTAATTTAGGGTATGATAAAAAGTTTTTTGCTAGGGGTATAAATACTGCTGGTTGAGATAAAATATATAAAAAAATCTACTCCTTATATCTGCAGTCACTAAAGTATAATTTTGCAAAATTTAAAGCCCCTCTTTTTAGACAAAATCGCTACATTTTACATCCATGAAAATAACCAGCTATATGATATGTTGTAATATGCAGGGAAGATTGAAGCAAGAAATTACATGTTGTTGTTAAAGTATTGACAAATTAAAAATTTTCTATTTACAAATTCGTTTGAGTTGGGTAAATTATGAATTATAATTATCAGTACAAATAGATAATCATTTTTGTGTTCAGTCTTAAAATGTACTGAATTGGAGTGTTTTGTGCACTATGTTACTGAACTCACAACTTGATTAGTAGTCTCAGACTACCATATATACTCATGTATAATCCAATACTAACTGCAAACTGCATAGACCCCGATCTGCCGTTGCATAATGCATCCAAGATCTGGGTCTATGCAGTTTGTAAGGACTAATCAGTAGAACAAACAACATAGACCCTGATCTGCCAGTGCATTATGCGGTGGCAGATCAAGGTCTATGTTATTTGCATTTGGACCTGGTTTATACATGAGTAATGACAGTACTTATATTGTTCAATTTTTTTTTCTCCATTTAAAGATCTTGAAGCATCTGTTTTAATACAAACAGGTTATAGCAAAAATCAGTAGAGTCATTACTTTCAAGCAAATATTTGGTTCTACTTGTCGCATACCATAAAATCTAATGTGATGGATCGCTGCTCTTATCTCTCCGTCATCTGTTAGCAATTGTTTTATTGCCATTACTTCTCCCAAACTACTGGGTGGAAGGTTATGAAACTTGACACACACTTTCATCTTGAGATCTAGTTGGTCTTAAATGAAAAATGGTACCCCTTGGACATCTAATATGGCCACCCCAGTGACCATTTTGAAAATCTTGTTATTGCTACTACTCCAGAACAGATGGTCATACTGACATAGGATTTTCATTACAAGACTTCTTCTAATATGTACATGTAGATGGTTGCATAATATAGCCAAATAAATTGTTGAAAGTGCCATTCAGAACTAACCAACGAACCAACCAAAATGAAAATGATGCCGATCTGATATCTAATATGGCCATCATGGCAGCCAGCTTGAAAATCTTGTTATCACTACTACTTCTGGATGGATGGTTGTTTTGACATAGAATTTTCACTTAAAGACTTCTTATGACTTGTAGATAGTTCTAAATGAAAATGGTTCTGATCTGACCTCTAACATGGCCACTATGTTGGCCATCTTGAAAATCTAGTTATCACCACCACTTCTGATTGGAATGTCATATAAGCATTGATTTTGCACAAAACGTTTTGGTTTATTTTGGTGCTTTACGGCAGAGCAACACAGATAGGTTATTTAGTGTTGAGGCAATCAGAGTAGTGTGCCTTCCCCAATGACATACCACAGTAGCTAACCAGGCTGGTCCAATAGTAGGATTCAAACCCGCACCCTTTTGGTCATGAGTCCGGTACACTAACCACTGAGGCACCGCAGCTACCTTGCACAAAAAGACTTCTTGTGACTTGTAGATGGTCCTAAATGAAAATGGTGCTGATCTGACAGCTAGCATGGGTACCATGATGGCCATCTTGAAAATCTTGTTTTTACTACTTCTCCTGAACAGATTGTCAGATCTACATCGGGTTTTCATTAAAATCTTCTTATGACATATTGATAGTCTGAAATGAAAATAGTATCAATATGATGTCCAACATGGCTCCCATGGTGGCCAGCTTGAAAATCTTGTTATACTGCTTCTCCAGAATGGATGGTCATATCAATATGGTGTTTTCACTAAAAGACTTCTTATGGTATGTAGTTGGTTCTGAATGAAAATGGTTCAAATCCATATGGGCTGCCACAGGATTTATCATGAAAATCTTATGATTAATTCTCCTGAATTAAATGGTTGCACTGATATGGGGTTTTCACTGAAATATTTCTTGCCATATGTAGTTTGTTTTGTACCAAAATGATGCTGATCTAACCTCCAAAACACCTGCCTTGGTGGCCATTTTGAAAATCTTATTACTGCTTATTCTGAAGGGATGGTTGTATTGCCAGAGGATTTTCATTAAAACACTTAAACAGTATGCAGCAGGTCCTGAATGAAGTGGTGCTAATCTGACCTCCAACATGGTAACCATAGTGGCCATCTACAAAATCTTGTTATCTCTACTTCTCTTGAAAGAATGGTGACACTAACATTGGGTTTTCACTAAAACACCTTCTGCAGTATGTAATTGGTCCTGAATGAAAATGGTTAAAATCTGATCAACAACATGATTGTGCTTTTGTGAACACATTTGAAAAACAGACCTAATTGCCATGGGGTCAAGTCATAAATCATAGCTAACATTTTTGTCCTTCATTGAGCTTATGAACACAGTGACTTGTGTACATATATATATATATATATATATATATATATATATATATATATATATATATATAGATATCAATGAATTTTGACTGGACTTTGTATTTTGTTATTTTTCTGTTAGTTGATAGTCAGCACTCTGACATTGATTTCAAGGTCAGAGGTCTTGACTACATAAAATTGGTGATGCTTGAGAAGCATGATAATACAAACAAGTATGCATGAATTTTTATCAAACTCTGTTTGTGAATATATGTGAAGAATTTCTTAAATAACTGCATGTGAGACAAGTTTATTAATATCAGGTTGAAGGTCAAAGGCCATGACAAAGATATTTGTACTGCATTTATCTTGCAAACATGTTAACTGAAACATACAAGAAAATATTTTGTTACCAAATTTTGGTATCTTGGAGTTTCTTAGGGATATCTGAGTTGATTTCAATACTCAGCAATTAAAAAGAAAAAAAAGGTGGGAAGGATAGACTTCTGATGAATTCCTACAAATTTTTTTCGGCTAGTAGAGCATCAGCCCATTCTAGGGACTCTTGTTCATAATGCACATCTGTCAACATCTCTTTAGTATGTAGAAATCAAGACACTATTCATTCCCATGTGTACAAACATGTATAAGTTCTTTTCAACAGAAGCAAGGGACATAGCTCTTTTAAACAAGAGAAACTTAAAATATGGTTGATCATAGTATTCAAACTTTGTAAAAAGAAAAAGCTAGGTGTGGAGTTTTGTAATTTTAGATGACATATTATCTTTTCATATGTTAAAGAAGAGTAATAATGAATGTATAGAACAGGGATCTATAACACTTAAACTCTGTCCAAATATATTTCTGCATATTTCTGTGGTGATAACTTTTTTAATTTTAAACTGATAGCAAAATGTAAATGACAAAGTTGTAACTTGATGAAACCAGTTGTGGTTGGATCTAGCAAAGACACTTAACACAATCATGTGAATAAGATGTTTATAAATGCAAATTAATGATGAATGAATCTCTGACACCCAAGGTCACACCCTTCATTCCACCTCTCATAAACTAAACTATAACAACTGAAAACCCTACTCTACTCATGTGCACAAAGTTCAACAATGGATATAACAAAGTGTTATAATTCCACAATGGGTACGATCAGAACATGGAATTTCAACAAGTAATCAAAGATTATATTGTTTATCAACAGATATGATCAATGTATGGATTTTATCATAAGATATGATTGATATATGGATTTATCAACAGATATGATTGATGTATGGAATTATCAACAGATATAATCAATGGATGGATTTATCAACAAATATGAGCGATGTATGGATTTATCAACAAATATGATCAGTGTATTCATCATTAACAAGTATGATGGTGCATTAGATCGTCACACATATAACATGGACTTTTAGGTTCAAAACCTGATATATATATACCTTGCTGCATCCAGGTGATGACCACAAATATTTCTGATCCACAGCCCATGACAAACGGTTATGGAATGACCTTGCGTGATCTGCTCCTCCCAGTCTGCTGAAGAATCCCTCAAGGACTCCCTATCCTGCAGACCCTTTGGCCCCTCACACTGAATTAACCAGTGTCACCCCTTGAAATAGCATCAACATTGACCCCAGTCCATGTATCTGGGTTACACAACCTCACAGAGTTCAATGACTCCCCATAACAGCTAAAAATACAATAACTGCACCATGTAATACATGAGATACCTTTAAGTATGAATACAGTGATATACATTACACATGTGTGCACATGGATTGACATTGTTACACAATAAATTGTTTCATAAGAATGACTGTACGAGATTATTATTTTAATATCCATGTTTGTACATGAATCTGTGTCTGAAAAGAATAATTGCATTGAATTATAAAAACTCCAAACATTTCTCATCATTTAATGCGTACAACATATAATTTAATTCACCTCATCTGTTCATCATTAAAATGTCTAACCTGAAACAGGCCAATGACATGGCATTATGTGACATGGGTCTGACTTTCTAGAAAATTTAGAATAAATTCTGAAACATTCAGTATATAAAACAGTTCTTTCACATAGAATGGATAGCAAGAAAGAATGCAGTTTTTCATGTTCACATACCTCTAAAGCTGAAGATTGATTATGTAAAGTGGACAGCTTCCTGACAAGACTTGTCTGCATTGTGATGATATTTAGAAAAATAGCCCAATAAATACTATGGTCGTGGTCAAATCGATGGCCAGATAACTCAAGTTAAACGGGTCCCCCACTGCCAGTGCTTTGTGCATGCTGCTGTGAGTGAACAGAAGTCAGTATTTTGAAATTGCCAAAGTTAAACTTCTACATCTGGGTGTAGCGCTGCATGTGGCAAAGAACACATCTTCATTTTTGTTCATATATAATACAAAGATATTTTCTTGCACACAATTCCGTGACAATACATCCTCCCTTAAACAAAAGTGGAAACACTTTTAGACAAATACAGAATGTGAGCAAAATATACAAACTGAAACTACTATTTACATTATGAGGACACAATGGTTGAAAGAAGATCTGTTATGATTCTTTGCAAATCACACTGCTGAAGTAATCAGCCTCATCAATTTCCAACCATCTGATTGCCTTGATACAGAAGCTATCAAGCTGTAAAGTCAGCACTCAATGCATTAAGCTTTTCCCAGGTATATATGTATATATACACCAGAATATTGTCAAAAAAACTATCTACATTGTCCATGCCCTTTAACATTTTGCTCATAAGACAACAGCATGACGCATCTGAGTTGACCAACTTTTCATAAAGCTCCTGTCTTAACAGAGCATAAACTTACATCACTGAGGAGATAATAATATTTGACATTTTGCAGAAACTGTCTGTGAGCCATGCTCAACACCTACCTCATGTGGAATAAATAAATGTAAAAAATATTGAAGTATATTACTCCTTTGAAGACTGCACACAAGAACATTAACATACCAATGAAGCTACTGTACATGGCCAAGTTTTACCTGCTTAAATATCAGGTGCTTTTTTTGTGGTCATTCATGATTACTAAATCAGTAGGGCCTTTCTAAGGGGAAAATTATTTGAAAAATCATTCAGAGCATAATAACACAAATTGTAAAATGCATATTCATTTTATATTATGAAAAAGAATGCATTTGTATAGCAAATTCAAGTGATTTTCTGTGTTGAAATCAATGACAGTAGAAGTAAATGAGATTATTTGATGATCCCAATTGCTGAAAACTGCCTATTTATATAGACAAGCAAACAGGTGTGAAGGTAAAGGTTGGGTAATCTGTAAAGGTTGGGTAATTTGTATTTATTCATAACTATGTAGGGATTGTGCTACTCCACCTGAATGGAAAGTCATATCAACATGGAGTTTTTACCAGAAGACTTCATATGATGTTTATTGACATTTTTTTCTGCAAAATTGTCAAAATATGTAAATTGTTTGTCAGATGGCGATGCTAGTTATATTCTGTAACAATGAGTCCTTTAAGGAAACTTGGCACTAGTTGTCCTGAGCAAATTTTGACACTTGGCACTAGTTGTCCTGAGCAAATTTGGCACTTGGCACTAGTTGTCCTGAGCAAATTTGGCACTTGGCACTAGTTGTCCTGAGCAAATTTGGCACTTGGCACTAGTTGTCCTGAGCAAATTTTGACACTTGGCACTAGTTGTCCTGAGCAAATTTGGCACTTGGCACTAGTTGTCCTGAGCAAATTTGGCACTTGGCACTAGTTGTCCTGAGCAAATTTGGCACTTGACACTAGTTGTCCTGAGCAAATTTGGCACTTGGCACTAGTTGTCCTGAGCAAATTTGGCACTTGGCACTAGTTGTCCTGAGCAAATTTGGCACTTGGCACTAGTTGTCCTGAGCAAATTTGGCACTTGGCACTAGTTGTCCTGAGCAAATTTGGCACTTGGCACTAGTTGTCCTGAGCAAATTTTGACACTTGGCACTAGTTGTCCTGAGCAAATTTGGCACTTGGCACTAGTTGTCCTGAGCAAATTTGGCACTTGGCACTAGTTGTCCTGAGCAAATTTGGCACTTGGCACTAGTTGTCCTGAGCAAATTTGGCATTTGGCACTAGTTGTCCTGAGCAAATTTGGCACTTGGCACTAGTTGTCCTGAGCAAATTTGGCACTTGGCACTAGTTGTCCTGAGCAAATTTGGCACTTGGCACTAGTTGTCCTGAGCAAATTTTGACACTTGGCACTAGTTGTCCTGAGCAAATTTGGCACTTGGCACTAGTTGTCCTGAGCAAATTTGGCACTTGGCACTAGTTGTCCTGAGCAAATTTGGCACTTGGCACTAGTTGTCCTGAGCAAATTTTGACACTTTTTCTTTTGGATTATAAATAAAAAAGTTGTCGCTTAAAATCATATGAAAACTTATTTGGGCAAAGTCTAATTTTGAAAAAGAAAGAGCCATCTTAAATCCTGGATGTGCACAAATAGTACTGTCCCCTTTTGCTATGTAAAGGATATTAAAATTATGTTTGGCTTGGTGTTTTATGACACAGCAACACAAGTAGGTTATCTAGTGCTGAGGCAGTTGGAATAAAGTGTCTTGCTCAAGGACAACCTATGGTAGCCAACCCAAACTGACCCATTGATAGGATTTTGAACCGGCACCCTTTCAGTTGCAAGTCTGGCATGCTGACCGCCGAGCTGCCACAGCTTCTGATAATAGTTATGAAGTAATAAAGACTATAACAGAGAAATTTAAAGTTGTATAAACAATTTATTCTGCTACTCCAAGACAAAACATTATATTGCACTGTAAGCCTTAGAAAGAAAACTAACATCTTTTTTGTTTTTTATTTTCAGCTTATGGTGGATGAAGCTTAGATTCATCATGTTGTAAATAGGACAACATACTTCAGAATCATCTCATGCAATTTGATGCATTTATTTATATCTATATATAAGGATCATTGCTATTTATTTTTAATTGTTATAAAATGTCCATTTGACAATGTTATAAAATGTCCATTTGACAAGATGTAATATATAATTCCGTCCATATGGCCAGTGGCTTGTGTCAAGTGCAATATCTCCCCTCCTTTCTTATAGAAAATGCCAATTTAATAGAAAAACTGAAGAGTCTATACAACAGAATATCAGGATATTTTGCATACAATATATTGTATCTGACAAAAATAGTTTGTAAGTCTAAGAGTCAAATGTGATGGCTGTGATTGTATGATGTTTACATACAGTATGTGGCAATAGGTATGTACCTGCTTCCAAAACCTCATAGACTTTTAAAGTTAGAGGTATCATTATGTTTAGTATTTTCAGTTGATCATCCTTGAGTACTGCTTTAGCAAAGATTTGAAAAGGCAAAACTGAGTAATGTACTTCTGATAGTTCAATTACTTGAATCAAATGTCTGATTTTACTTTCAGTTGTTCACAGAAAGTATAGTATTTTACCCATGGTAAGCCCAAGGGCCTTTACCTTGTAAATGTAATGAAAAGAGTGGGGTAGACTTGTTATTGGATAAGGCTTTCTAAGATGAAAATTTGCCAGACTTTTGTAAAAGACGAGGTTGAGCTTATCATCAGACATTGGCAGATAAACATGGAAAGGACCATTTCATGGAAATTTCACTGTAATATGTGAAAGGACCATTTCATGGAAATTTCACAGTAATATGTGAAAGTACCATTTCATGGAAATTTCACTGTAATATGTAAAAGGACTAATTCATTGTTTCAACATTTTCAACCTACTGTTGAAGTCTGGGGGATTTTTAACAATGGGAAATTATTTACTACAAAGTATCTAAATCCAGTATGAATCTCTGTATATGCATTCGTCTGTAACAGGTGGATGTATATTTGAGTAGAGAGTGATTCTGGACATTTAGTACAGTATTTCTCCCATGTTAAGACCAGGGGGACAGCCTAATAAATACATTACAGTATTTCTCCTATGATGAAACCAGTTGGCCAGTCTAATAAATACATTACAGTATTTTCTCCCATGAAAAGACCAGGTGGCCAGGGTAATAAATACATTTCAGTATTTCTCCTATGATAAGATCAGAGGGGAGTGTAATATTTTCATTTCAGTATTTCTCCCATGATAAGACCATGGGGCCAGTCTAATAAATACATTACAGTATTTCTCTCATGAGAAGAAAATGGGGCTAGTCCAATAAATACATTACAGTATTTCTCTCATGATAAGACCAGGGTGTCAGTCTAATAATTACAGTACAGTATTTTTCCAATGATAAGACTAGGGTGGTCAGCCTAATAAATACATTACAATATTTCTCTATGATGAGACCAGTGTGCCAACCAGATAAATATATTACAGTATTTCTCAGGAGGCCAGGCTAATGAATACAATTCAGTATTTCTATCATGGTAAGACCTGGTGTCCAACCTAATAAATACATTAAGTATTTATCCCATGATAAGACCATGGGGCAGCCAAATAAATTTGTCAAGAAATATGGGGGTGGACTTATCATCAGACTGTAACACACATCCAACTGCAAAGATGATACACCCAGTTTTAGTGCCATTATGAAAATACACACAGATTTGTTAGCATAATGATACAAATGTGGAAGTTGAATTTTGTTAGATATTCATTTCCTGATTTTTAGCTCTACTGGTCATAGACCAGAATATCTCATGGGTTGTCATGTTGTCTGTCATCCAGTGTATGTCTGTCTGTTAGCACAAGTTTGTAATCACTACTCTTAAACTAATTGGAGGATTGCCATGAAACTTTACACACACATTCATCCCAAGGTCTGGTTAGTCCTAAATGAAAATGGTGGTACATGGACATCCAATATTGAAAATCTTATTGCTACTCCTTCAAAATGGATGGTCATATCAACATGGGGTTTTCACTGAAAGACTTCTTATGATGTCTATGGCAACCGTCCTGAAAATCTTGTTATCACTACTTCTCCTGAATGGAGATCATATTGACATGGGGTTTAAGCAGAGGACTTCTTATGATGTCTAGTTGGTCCTAAATGAAAATGGTGTTGCTCAGACTTCAATATGGCCACCACAGTGGCTATCTTGAAAATTCTGTTATCGATACTCCTGAATGGATGGTCACATCAGCATGGGGTTTTCACTAAAAATCTTCCCATGATATCTTGTTGGTCCTAAATGAGAATGGTGCTGATCTGATGTCCAATATGGCTGCCACAACAGCTATCTTAATAATCTTGTTGCTACTCCACCTGAATGGAAAGTCATATCAACATGGAGTTTTTGCCAGAAGACTTCATATGATGTCTAGTTGGTCCCAAATGAAAATGGTGCCACCTGGACATCCAATATGGCTGCAACAGTGGCCATTTAGAAAATCTTGTTATAGTTACTCCACCTGAATAGATGGTTATAACAATATGGGGTTTCACTAAAAGACTTCTTATGATGTCTAGTAGTTCCTAAATGAAAATAGTGCAAATCTAACATCCAATATGGCCACCACAGCAGCCATCTTGAAAATTTTCTTATTGCTGCTTCTCCTGAATGGGAAGTCATATCATCATGGGGTTTTCACTGGAAGACAGTGGCCATCTTGAAAATCTTGTTTTTGCTACTCATAGATAGAATGTCATATTAACATTCGGTTTTCACCAGATGACTTATTATATCTGGTTGACCCTAAATGAAAATGGTGATGATCTGACCTCAAATATGGCCACCATGGCAGCCATCTTGAAAATCTTCTTGTTGCTCTTCTTCTAAATGGAAAGTCATATTGACATGAGGTTTTCATGAGAAGACTTCTTATGCTGTCCAGCTGGCCCTGAATGAAAATGATGTCAATCTGACATCCATTACTGCCACCATGGTGGCCATTTTTAAAACCTTGTTGTCACTACTCCATTAGAATTGATGGTTATGTTAACATAGGATTTTGACCAGAAGGCTTCTTATGATATCTAGTTCATCATAAATGAAAATGGTGCCCTGCAGACATCCAATATGGCAGCTGCATTGAACATATTGAAAATCTTGTCACTAATTCTCCTGAATGGATGGTCATATTGGCATGGGGTTTTCACCAAAAGTCTTCTAATTGTGTTTAGTTTATCCTAAATTAAAACAGTGCCAATCTTACATTCAGTATGGCCACCACAGCAACTAATTTGAAAATCTTATTGCTTAAGAATATCAGAGATGGTTTTAACACTCAGCAGTTATAAAGAAGGAATGGTCTTCTCTTGAATTCCTATAAAGTCTTTTTGGACAGTAGAGCTTTGATGGACTTTTGTTGTTTATTTCCTGCTATCTTTCTCATTGCAAATCTTTGGCTAGCCTTGAGGAAATCTTTAATATGTTCTTGAGTGAAGTATGCAGCCAAAACATTATGTTCCTACTCTCAGTTTTTTAACTACCAGTACTTGTGAACAGTATTTCTCTAAGTCTGAATGAGCTCATATGACTAAACTTGTTCCAAAGAATGTCTTGGCAAGTCAAGATACCATATTACATTCTTTCTGGTTTAAAGATTTTATGACATATTTGGTAACTCTTGACTTTTAAAGTTGTAGTTTTATTTTGATATGCAAAAAAAAAAAAATTCTCACATGGCTTTGCTGTGACGAAATATACATAAGATTTTTTTGTGATGAAATGCAGTTCATATTCCCTAAATATATGCTATTGCTTTCAATTTAAAAATGGTTAAAAATGGTTAAAGCAATGAAAACATTAATTTAAGAGTTACCAGTGTTTACAGCTGGAAACAAGGGTGTAGATGAATGACAATTAATTTTCATTATTATTCAGGGATCACATTTATGAGATTTGTGCCTCATAATTGCAATCAGAATAATGATTCATATTTTACCCATTGAGTCATGGAAATATACATACTTTTTAGAGAAGTATTTTGCTCAGTTCAGGTTAAGTTTTTACAAAATGTAATCCAAATCATTGTAATACAGTAAAACTCTGCTAATAAGACTGTTAGGGACTTGGGGGAAAAGTGGTTGTATTTCCAGGATGATCTTATTATCACATTTCCACTTTCAGCATTCAACATTGATGGATGTATGTATTTATATATGTATGTATGTATGTTTGCATGTTTGATGCACAGATAGGTAGATTTAATTTGCTGGCTACATAGCCAGATCAGTCACATACATCCAGCCAGAAAGACGGATTGATAGGTTTAGAGAAATATAATGACTGCTGCAAGTTACCGTATGTACTCACATATAATCCGGGTCCAAAATGCAAACAACATAGACCCTGATCTGCCAATGCATTATCAGGGTCTATGTTGTTTGTTCTACTGATTAGTCCTTACAAACTGCGTAGACCCAGATCTTCTGGCGCATTATGTGATGGCAGATCTGGGTCTATGCAGTTTGCAGTTGGTACCGGATTACACGTGAGTATATATGATAGATTTGACCAATTATAAGATAAATCTGTAGCTGTCATACAATTCAGTTATTAAATTTTGCATATACAATAGATATGTAGATTGTTTTGTAATTACGTATGAGATTGAATAACTCAAGCTTACTGTATGGTAGAAGACACAAATGACCAGTGAGACATAAATTATAGTTGTTGGATAGTATAGGTGATCACTTTTATGTGCTCCCATTTGGGTGAGTATATGGTATTGTAGAGATATCCATATCTATTTAGTGACTTGAATGGCCACTTTTGCTGAGTAGATATCTATTGAAATCAAACTAGCCAGGAATTACTACTCATAATCCATAATAGTGGGGTTGGTCTTAGTTCTGTTGTTGTAAACCATTTGATCATTATAGGGGGGTGGTCCCAATAATAAGGTGGAACAGGTGGTCTCAGTTATGGAGCGTGGTCATTATGTAGGGTTTTAATGTACATAAAACATAACTTGCAGCACAATTTAGTACACAAATTTAGTTTCATCTCATTGTGTATACTGTCGTTTTGTAAAATGTGACCTGGTTTTGATTTGGAAAGAATTTCATTCTTTTGTTGCAAAATTTCTCAGCCATATCTTGCTGAGTGTTCTGTTCTTTTCCATGTTTGCTGCTAAACAAAGATGCAGTTCTTAAGGTTGTTTTTTTTTATATGGTTAATCACATATTTTTCAACTAGCGTTATAACATCATGTCCATAAAAATTATATAGAACACTGTGACATAAAATTTAGTATGCCACATAGCAACAAAATGGATTAATGCACAGTCCTTGACATTATGTCACAAATAGAATTTATAATTTGTGTTCAATTTTTTATATGACATTTATGAACTTGTTGAATAATATAATGTGCATCTGTATGAAAGTAGTTCATGGTTTAAAAATATTATTCAGTTTGTTTCATGAATTTCCAATCAGTTTATATTAAATGAACAGTGATATAAGATCCTCTGTGAACTAGTACTTGATTTACAATGCTAGAGCAATTTTAGAACAAAATAAATTAAAAACTTTACACAGATAAGCATCTTGTTATGTATACAGTGAACTTTGCAACTTTTACTTGGCCTAATGCTTTTAACAACTTTTAAGTGGGGAAAAAATAAGACATTTAAATTCTTCAAATTAAATTTTTGTTATTTCAATGCCAATTGTTTCTATAGGAAGAAATAGCTACAAACACTTTCATGATTAAAAATTTTAGAATAGTCAGATAGATGGATTTCAGCAAATGTAAATATTAAATTTTGCATAGTAGAACCAATTATGTGAATGCATTTATTGTTAGTAGTAGATTTGTAATACATGCTAAAGAAGGCTATCAATTTAAATTTATGTTATAATGTTTTATATTTTCTTTTTACATTTTAACTTGTACTAATGTTTACCAGAACAAAGATAAGTTTTTCAGGGTCACAACAATTTATTCAAAACTCCTGTTTGTACATGAATGAGATTACTGTATTAACAAAGTTTTACCTTTATATCCTTGATATTAACTTTATATGAGATAAAGCATATATCTCATTACCAGTTTTGTGTAAATATCTTTTGTAAATATGTGTAATTGTTGTAGGAATGTATATTTTTTTTGGTAACTAGTAACTTGCATATTAGTTTATCTTCCTGGCCATATACCCATATGAACAAGAATGTGTACAGATTATCACGTTGTCTTCCTGCAAGAATCAAAGTTCATTTGTAAACATGGTCACATACCAAAGATCCTTTAGTTCTTATTTAATTATGGTACATTTGTTCAAGATATCATAGTCTATAAATAGTTATTGATATTTATTGCACTTGAATTTAAGTAAGTCATCTAAAAGAAATGGAAGAACTATTTCACTTCAAGGTGATGACTTTGTTTTAACATAAGTTTAAGATCAGTTAGCCAATTTCCATATCTGTAAAGCATACTTTCCCATACCAATTTCATACTATCACAGGTTTTCCTCCTCATTTAATTTGAATTCATTAGATGAACAAGATTGTAAATAACAGATTTTCTTTTCATGAGCTACAAGATAAGACATTTACATAAGATCTGACTTTTAATAAGGATCATTATATATCCGCAAATTTACTAATTATATAACATTTTTCACCAGCTCATATGTGAATGTATGATATTCTCAATCATCTCCAGTTTTTAATGCAGTTTGATTGTTCATTATCAGTTCATTAACAATTTCATTTTAGCAATATTCAAAGGCATTTTGTTTACAAACTTAATGATTATCTGGAAGTGCAGTATTATTAACTCAGTCATATACACTGTATTTTGCAGTGTTGCTATGATCTAGCATAAAATGTCTAGCATAAGACATTTTATAGTTATGACATGATATTATTTACCTTCAGTATTGATCTCCCTTGAAGTTATTGATAGCACTCAATGTCATCTACCCACCTAAATTGTATAGCAGGTATGGAATGTGTGAGAAGTTGGATAACTTACAAAAGTCTGTCTGATGAAAAAATATGATATAGTATTATTATTGTATGTAATTCAATGCATATGCTGGGTAATCTCTAGTTTTTGACCCAGTTCAAAATTACTTGATTTATAAAAGTTACAATAATAATAATAACAACAATAATAATAACACATGTATTAAAATAAATGGTATGGAAGATTCCCCCCCCCCCCCCTCCAATTGACTGTCACATATATCAAGGGAGATTAATCTGAAAGGTAGCAAAAACTATTGAAGGCCATGTGCTGGAAATAAAGTTACATTTTTTTTGTTGTATCAGAACCAGTCTGCATTTTCAGGAAACAATAAACTTAATGGTTTAGCCTTAAAGCAGAATGTATAATTTTTGACAGCTGTACCATCTAACAGCAGAATCTTTAACCATATATTACATGCTAATGCTTTAACACTTGTATTTTTGGGGTGTATCTTAATACATGTAACTTGATTTAGTTCGTACACTTTTTTTTTATCTGCTAGCCCTTTTAGATAAATGTGAAGGCCAGTCTGTAAAATCTCTGTCATATTATATCATAGTAAAGTAAGACAATAGCAGATATTTGCTAAATCTTTGTTTTGACAAAAGGTTTGGTTTGGTTTCAAAATGATTATTGAAATTAGTGGAAAATGAGATTCATGGAAGACACTTTGTTTCTAATAATATAATTTGTTCTTTGGAAACGAAAGCAACTAAAGCTGAAATATTGTGTTACACATTAATGTAATTTGAACTAAAGGTGGTGGGCAATCTGTTAAATATTTGTCCTTAAGTAATGTTTTAATATAAAAGCAGACAGAAGCATACTACTGGTAATATGCTTTTTTAGTTGTTTGTAAATGTAAAATTGTCAAAGCATTATTTCAGATGTCAACTTGTCTCTTGTTCATTTAATTTACTCACTTTACCAGAAAACAGACGCAAATTTATGCAGAGAGTTTGATGTGCACACCAGTGTTGGTATTTCATTTGGGCATGTGAAATATATGTCAGATTGGTGGAAGTTTATTTATAGTTCAACTTTATTTTGTGTAAACGTTTTGAGGTATGTATCTGACAATATGACAAATTTGTATGGAAATTCTTCTGTGCACGCCTGTTTTAGCATTTTCCTGAGACATACACTTTTGTTGGTCTTGGTCAAGAATGTCTTTTACTGTAGTGGTTTTAAGACTCCTTCCACAACCAAATTTGTAAAGCAGTTATGCTGATTAGACAATAGAACTGCACATAAGTAAGGCTTTTACTATAGTGACATGTGCATACAATTTTTTAAGTAAGGTATTATAGCATAATACAAAAGAGAACAATGAAATAGAATTTTACATTTAATTGAAATTCCATGCTGTGTTTAATCTTGTGAAACACAAACCCAACTGTGAACCCTATTGATCCAGGTTTGCTATCACAGAGTATGCTGACAGATCCAGGTCTACATTGTCCACAGTTAGCTGTATGTTATATACGTCTCAATATGGTACATGAATTTGTGACTTGAATCGTGTTCTTCTTTTGAGTTTTACTGTTAAAGCTACTCTAGGAAAAGATCGTATTGATCTAAATCATGGTTTCTTTTGACTTCATTCTGGAATTACATCATTGTATAGGGTCTTACTTTTTAATAATATGTGGTCTTTGAGTAACATAACTTGCTAACCTATCAGTAATGCAACACCCAACATTAAACCATGTCAACACAGATCCAACTTTTATAATTTGCCAGTAGATCTTTGCTTGAAATTAGAAATAGGTACAAGAATGTTGAGTCTAATCTGCCAGCACATTATATGATGGCCAGATTGGATGTACACTTTTTTCAATGTGGTGTGCATTCAACGTGAGCAAGTATGGTATTCAAAAAGTAGAATATTTTATGTAATATCAGCTGTTGTATGATAGATAATAGAATCAGTTATGGGGTACTTTAACTTTTTCCATACCATAAATTTCAAGACATGAAGAATAACAGAAATGCAATATGCATAAATTTGTACATGTATATGTCACTCCTAAGTGCATGTGCTACAAAATATATTTTTGTGAACATTTTAGCCTTTTATATTGTAATTGATATGTTTCACTGTTTAAAATTAAAGACCATATTTGGTATTGCATGCAAGGTTTATACATCTTCAAGAATGAATATGTCTATTTACTTTATTTGTATATATGTTCAGGGGTAGACAAATTTTCATAAAGCATGTTTGCCCACTGGACAACCTAACTCTAAAATCTGGTTGCCCAGCAAAATTGTTTTGTTGTCCAATTAGAAATTCTTGAATGAAGTTCCATTGAGAATGATTAATCAACAGTAAATTGAGTTTTGTTGCCAAAAGTCTAATGAAAATACTAACTTTATTTGTCAATAAATGATATAACAAATGTATAATTAATCAAAATCAGGATTTTAATACAAGTTTACAATTATGATCAGCTTTTTTCAGGTGTGAATATTAAGAATTATTTATTTTGTTCTTCATGTCAAAGTTTTTAAAAAAATGTATTCTATTAATGTATTTACAAAGACTTATGAAAGAATAAGTTACCTTTTGAAGACATTCATATCTAAGCACTAAAATTAAAGGTACTCTGCTTGATGTGGAGGGATTTGAAAACAACTACAGTCTCAGTATGTGATGGTCTAATCCATACTTGCCATTTTCCCAGACAGTGTTGGTGGGTTTTTGAGACTCAAAAAGTGTGTTTTGAGGTCCCAAGGGGGGTCAGTGCGTGTGACCCCCCAAAAGCGACAGCATCCAAATGAGAATAAGTTATCTTTTCAAATCAGCCTATAGCAAATGGTTGGAAATTCAAAATCTGAATAAAAGAAATTACCATCTGTTTTCTCTGAAACATTTAATATACTTACAAAAAAAAAAAAAAAAAAAAAAAAAATGTTAGACTTAGAATTGTCAAATAAAATCACCACAAACATGGTCACAACCTCACAGACATTAAATACAAAAACACACCAAGTTACTGTCTTTAAAATCTATTGGACAGTGAAATGTAGTTTTAATTACAAGTAGTCTTTGTTGCTTTCAGTTGTTGGTCTGAAGGTAATGCAAGTGTCATTTGTGTTGACAAATATGCCTACACTTTTCCTTCACGAATGTGTATCCATATCTACATGTATGTTGGCGCATGCAATGGCCAAAGTCACTGAAAGTGATAAAACCTGTAAGATGACAATGAATATCCATTTCAAAACAATGAATCTGGCAATGAAAACATTTAAGGCTTGTGGTAGTCGGCTGAGTTGCTGAAGTCTTTGACTGCCGCTATTGTAACGTATTTTCGAGGTTAAAGTCACGCCTACGCCAGTGAAGATTTAATTTATTCTCAGGCAGAATTGATGAAAAAAGGCTCAAATTTATGTAAATACACAATTTGTCATTTGTTTAATGATTTAATACTTTTATATTATTAAAATTCCACGGTGCAGTTCATTTCAGGCTAACCAGATATTCAAACATGTTGATGTTTTCATGAGTTACTTGATCACACAATAAAACGTTTATTGCAATCATGTAAATTTCCAAGGAAAATACGTGAAAGTTAAGGTGGCAAAATCGTCGAAGCAAATAAGATTATCTTATTTTTTTAGCACTTCTAGTGGATTATGTACTACAATATTCCTTTGTCCCTTTAAAATGTAGTGTGTCCCCCAATTCTGGAGGGTGACGGACATGGTGTCCCCTGACATTTGGATCCTAGGTGCAACACTGCATTAGAGATTGAATGGTGCTGTTGTTCAACCTACCAAAATAATCATGTTTTGAATTTTATATATGGAGTAAAAATCCGACTTCAAAGAAACGTTGCCGCTGATCACAAACTTTAATAAAGACGGCTTCAACATTCTCATTCAATGCCGTCAGTGATGTGTATGTAATAACATTTGTTTTTCAACACACGTCTGTTTGATGTATTTAACTTCAAACAAATTGGGTTGTTCCACTTAGTGCACTTTACCTATGCAAATTACCCAAATGGGCTCTCCCTCAGCAGTGTTCAAAGGATTTGACAACACATAACCTAGCTATTGTGAGCCAATTCAGTAAATCTCTGAAAGGTGTCTGTTTATCACTGACCGCCTCACCTTTTAATTGTCGCTGAAACATCTGTATAAACTGCCCCGAGGATAGTTTTACATGAGCTCTGAGCAAGACTATTTACTGTTTATACATACCACAGATTACGGGCATATATCATTGTGATCAAGAAATTTACTTTTTTTGTGGGATTTTTTTTTTCTCTTTAAGATTGCTGAAAATCGTGTTTTTCGAAACACGACTGTGTCGGGGGGTTTGGGGGGCCAAAATCGTGTTTTTCGCGTGACACGTCGTGTTATAGCATGTATGCTAATCATGGGCAGTCAAAGAATGGTGGCTAAAGTGAACACAATAAATGATTGTTTTGAGTAAAGATTCATTCCTGGTGTCTCCTTCTTGGGTAATTGTTGTTTTGCAATATCCTAATCAGCATTAGAAAGTAAACATGCCTGTTACAGTGAGCTTAACATCTGACATTAGCCAGTTCTGGACCACTGAGTGACTGCACTGAGTGGGATTATTATCCATGATCTACTCTGCCAAGTAGGTATAAAATCTTTAATAACTGTTAACATCTGGCATGAATAACAACTAACAGACCCATAGCTTGCCCATACTAATTGATTTTTCAGTGTAGTAATCAAACTCATTATAAACCAAAGCCATCAAAATCTAATTGCCCAAAAGGGTTATGACTGTGAGATACTTGGTTGCTAGTAGTTCTGGGCTTCTGGAAATTAGATTTTTCTACCCCTGATGTTTATAGCATAATACTCTATGTCATTGTTTGTTAACATTGTATTTGTCATTTACAGCTCTACAACTGCCATACTACCAGTATTTGTAAGATTATCTATAATTTTAAAATATTTTTTCATTTTTTAAGATAAAGAGTTTTACATTCAACAGGATCATAAAATTATAATACTTTTAATTCAAAAGTTAGGTTCTACAATTTTTATTTTCACGTATAAGCCAATACCAACTGCAAACAGCATAGACCCATATCTGCCGCCGCATAATGCGATGGCAGATCAGGGTCTATGTTGTTTGCATTTGGACCCGGCTTATATGCGAGTATATACGGTATTAAGTGGTAAAATGTAAGCATTTTAACTAATTTATTATGCATTTTTCTTCAAGCAACACTTGAAAATGTGGTTTATAATATTAGTATTTTTTAAAAATACCTAAAATTTTAATAAAAATTTGCAGAGGTCAGATTGTAAAAGATTATTACCCCTTCCCCACACACACACACACACACACACACCACCACCAAAGATAAATCAGTTGAATCTTGCAATTTGCTCTTAAGTGATATGTAATTAGTTGATATAATCTTCTTTCATCAGTATATATATATATATATATATATATATATATATATATATATATATATATATATTTGCTAATTGACCTAATCGTTAATTGGACTTTGATAATCTTTCATATTTGATTTACCTCACTAAAATTTGTGGTGTTGTCAATCTTTGAACCTATTAACTTTTTTGTGTGTAGATTGTTTTAAGATTTTAGATCTTTTACTGATAGGATGAATGCTTTTTTTGATAAAAGAGCAAGTTGAGTTTTGGGAATAGCATATACTTGTAGATTAGAAATAATGCCTCTGAGAGAGCCCCCTTTCACCTTTTTTGTCTTGCCATTTTTGAGGAAAAATGCAAGACACGGCGAGCATGAAGTTGTTTGGCAGCATCAGCATCAACTCAGTGATTATGTGCAAGCCACTGTTAAAGTTTTTGTGGAAGCCCATAACTTTGATAAAGGTGAGATACCATGCTTTGCAGAACCCTTGTATAGTCAATTGACCATTTACTAACTACCAGCTGGATGCAAACTTGTGACAAGAGTTACCTCTCTTTGCAGATGAGAAGCATACAGAAAAAAATTAATTCTTGGAGTAAGCAGATTTCATGTTTGCATTTTAAAAAAGCAATTTGTTATTGTGATTAGCAGCTACTTTATCTGAACATTACTGAAATAGTTTACTGTAATACGTTTTAAAATTTGACCAGTATTAAATGCAAGTGAACCCTTGAAATTGACTTCTCTGATTTTAGAAATGCTCCACACACTAATTGCCATAGTTTTTTTAAATTTCAAATCAGGGTTTTTCTCTTTGAACAAAATCAGTGATTGACAGAGGGCCTTTTAAGTATGTGGTGAAAACTTTATGAAAATTGGATGAGATATGTTGAAGTTATACAGATTGTAAATAGTATATGTCATATAGTACAATCTGAATAGGTGACCATTCTCAACTCCTGAGTGACCCACATGTTGAGAATAAATGTTTGGTAAACACAAAGCTTAGTGATTGGATTGGTCACTAAATCACTGGGAAATAAGATCATTCGTGTATTTTCTGGTATCAGCAATTGCCAGATCCCAAGAGGGTTGATGAAACCCAAGCCTGAATTGCAAGGGTTTCAGCACACCTGAGGGATTTGGCAACCAGAAAAACAGGTATGATCACTACTCTAACACACATTTTTATGTAAGAATTTCTGTCACATGATAGTTTATTGACTGTTGTCATGCAAGGCTGAGAGATCGATTATACTTTGACTTACTGTACTTAAGGAAATTGTAGATTTTGTCTTACTGATAGCAAAATAACTTTTGATGAAATGTTCATAAGAATTACAACTCTTGTTGTTGCTTGTTTAAAAATTAACATTACTGGGGATATATTCAGATTAAGACAAAAAGTCAGGGCCAAGTAATTTTCAAGTTAAATTTCAGGTGAATCAAATTTTATAACTAGAGCAACCTACTTACAATCAGCAAAACAATAACACTGCTCTGGGGAGCCCTAAAAGATTTTGGTGATATATGCAAGGTTGCCTTGTACTGGAGTACATCATATAAAAACATATAAAAAATATAATTGAACCAGTATAATGGGATTGATGACCATACCAGTGTTATATCGGGGACTGTGTTGTACTGAGATGTTTTATAATGAGAATTATTGTTGATTGTACAGTGTAGACCGTGATCTGCTTCTGCATTGTGCAGAAGCAGATTTGGGTCTCTTTTGTTCCAGTTGAACATATGTCATAAACAAGCAAATATGGTCATTTAAAATCATCATCAGATTTTTCAATTAAGTGTACTATTTACCTGATCTCAGTAATTATCAAAAAATATTCTACTCATTCAGGGCAAAAATAATCATTGCTCAGTGGTCAGCATGTTGCATTCTACAGTGTATATAAAAGAAAATAGTGGTGTGATACATTAATGAATGCATGCATGTGTGCATTGAAAAGCAATGCATTAATCATATAATCGACATAGTTTCTTGGAGAAAGCTTGGGGACAAATCATTTATCCCACTTATCAGTTTTAATTCAAAATCTGACCTTTAGAGTAATACAATAATACAATTTAACTTTCATCATACAAATATCCTTAAGTTCTTTGGTTAAAGTACTTTTACATTTGATTTTATTTATTCTTATTTTATAGTGGTCAATCATATATTGGAATTCTGAAATCAGATTCTATAGCTTTAAGTACTTTGTTATTAATTTCTATATGATTTTGAAAAACAATTAAGTAAAATACTTATTTATATCTTTCCTTCAATAAATTAAACAAACTTAATTTTTAAAAATTTAATTGTCCAGGTTAGGAACTGTGGTATTTGTACAAACATTTAATTCAGTAAAAATTCAGCAAAAATTTAAACATTGTTGGATATATATTTTCACTAGTTGTTACAACTGTCTTCATTGCAACATGAATGTAGGATGTAATTTTTTTTGTCTTGTGTAAAAATGTTAGAAAGAAAGTCACTTGATTGGAAGTTTTAAAAATTGTACATTATTCAATTTTTTTTAAAATTGTGTTTGTTTAGATGTATATTTAGTGGCTGTATGTGTACAGGTTGTTTGTAGGCAAGGTGGTTAGTATATAAAAAATGTCAGGTGTAATAGAATGAAATTGCTGTATACATGTATTAAGTCTGAAAAATAAACTATATTTATTTATTTACATATATATTTTTTTTTTCTTATGATTTTTTTTAAAACAGTTTATGAAATGACTTGCAACCTAAGTTTGAAGAAGCATATTGTTAACCCAATTCTGCCAGTTAATGTGCTGATGGACTTTAAAAACACAGCAAGTAAATGTATATCATCTTTATCATGTATTTGATCCAATATTAAAAACTTGCCTTTTCTCTTCAAAAACTTTGTTGATTCAAATTGTGTTTGAACTGTTGGAGGGTCCAGATAAGTAAGGTAAATATACAAAGTGTCAGGCAAAAACTCCCCATTAGTATTACACCTTGCCTTATACCACTAGGTCACTCATATCTAGTCTCTTCAGCCTGTGTTTACATCTCCTAAATGATGTCCAAATATGTTTCTTGCACATTTTTCTTTTGTGATAGAAATGTTAATGATAAAGTTGTTATGTAACGACTCCCGACAACTTGTCAAAAAGGTACCATTATAGAGCGTGTTAAAATCACAGACACAAGTCAATGGTACAAGTGACATGTAAAGATGATACCACATGCAAAATCATTGGTAAATGTCACAATGTGACTTTTACAGGCGATATTACTGCTGGTAAATGTCAAAGAGTGGTAAATATTATTGGTAATAAATTGTGACATTTACTGGCAGTAATGCGCTTTCAGTGTTAACAATGAATGTCGAAGACCTGTACATGTCACAGCAATTTGTAAATGTCACAGGTGACATAAAATAGCACATATGACACCCAAAAACAGACTTTAAAAAAATGGCAGCCCCCCAGTTTAATCGCAGTTTAATCCACTTTTAAAATTACAGTTTCACCAATGCCTTTTTTTAAAAAAAATAGCCTTAATGTACCTTCATTGATTGTTCAATTTCACATTAATTGCTTTTATGGTTAAAATAGATCATTTGTTGCAGGGCAGTTTATTAAATATTTTTACATATTAGCAATTACAATAATTTAGTCAAGGTACTACTAGCAACTAGAATTAATTACAATATATAGTTTCTGCTGTGTAGATATGAAGTCATTTGTCCAAAATAATGGTGTAATGGACAAAAGGAAAACATAAACTACCACTTTTTATGGATCCCCCCACCAAAAAAATGGTACCAGCATATTAAATATAGTGTTTGTTTAGATTTTGTCTAAATCCTTCATGAGAGGTGAAATTTCAAAATTCATGGATAATTGACGAGATAGACATTGCAGACAAAAGGAAGTACTATTTATACTATTAGCACATGCGAATAGCTTACAGTCAAGAATTTCTAAGTTATTTGCGGTTATCAGACAGAGGGATAGATGGTGTGTGGCTCGTGCAGCACAATTACAAGTGTGCAGATAGTTGGATTAGTGAACACAAACAGACACAAAGATGGTGTGATATGTGAAAATAAATCACTGAAGGATCGTTTATGTATAATTTTGTTATGAACAAGATCAACAGCCATCAATAAAAAAATATAATTCAGGTGAGTTTATTGACCTATTTAAACTCGTTTTTAATTGGGACCTGGTAGGCTGGCAAGACGAGTATACCAATACACCATTTTTATTATAATATTACCTTTATATCACAAACAAACTTGTTGAATATTCTGTGTATCCAAATCCAGATGTTCAAATTATGAACGTATAATTCACTTATGTGCTTGAAACAATATAGATTCATCAAAGGAAAAGTATATAATCAGAAATAATAATCAAGTTAAGTCTTATTAAACTCCTTATTGAAGCTTAAATCGGCTGAGGGAGGATTGGCAATATATGTATGCGCATATATAACCTTTTCAATATATCACAAGCTTGTAAAATACTCTAATTCCAGATGTCACTCATGTGACAAACTTTATAGGGAACAAAATAGGCAAGCAAGAGACATCATTGTCTATAGATTGAACTCATGAAAATCGACTCTTAATAGTAATAGGAAATGCATAGGTTCTTGGCCACTTGACCTTTAACCTTTCACCTTTACCCTTTAACTATATTCAGTTTAAACCAGTTAAGCAGTTTTCATCCATTTTAAACCAGTTTTCAAACTGAAAAACCCTAGGCCTCCCCACATAGTAGAAGACATGGGTGCTGGACCACTTAATCTCTAACCCCAACCAGTTTAAACCCTAGGCCAGTGGCCTTCACAATTTGATGAAAATAACCTGGGTAATAGGATTTTTAAATCTTAAAAAAAAAATTCGGGTCACTGGTCTTCAAAATTTTATTATTAAAAAAAAAAACCCTAAGCCACTGGTATCCAGAACTATACTAAAAAATCGGGGCCACTTGTCTTCCAAAGTTGAATAAAAAACCAGAGTAATTTGTCTTCAAAACTTTATGAAAAACCTGGGCCATTGGTCTTCGAAATTTTACTAAAAAGCCTGGGCCACTTATCTTCAAAATGTAATTTTTTTCTTGACCTGGGCTACTTGTCTTAAAAATTTTACTTAAATACCTAGGCCACTGGTTTTCAAATTTTTAGGTGGAAACCATTTGTTTTCTTTCAGTCACAGTGACCTTGACATGCAACCTTTTGATGCCAAAGACTATAAGGTTCTTCCTTACCCCAAGTGCATGCCATGCACAAAGTTTGGTAACTGTCAGTGGTTGACAACTCGAGTTATTGTGCGGAAACGAAATTGATAAAATACAGACAGATGGATGGATGGACAGACAACATCATAATATAATATGCCCTGCCTTGTGGTGGGCATATAAACTCCACCCAAAATAGCCTTCCATCTCCCAGCACCAATGTAGATTTTTGGGGGGGTGGGGGTAGTAAAACTAATTTTAATTATGTAATACTTACAGGCTATTGTTGCATTGGTATCTCTTTTTTTTTCTCCTGGCGACCAGTCCAAGGTGAGTATTTCCTCCTCCAATTAATAATTGGAGGTCTAAAATAATTATAAAAAACAAAAAGAAAAACAACATGATCCCAGTCCGATACCTTAGACAGCTTCAGTCATGCAGAATATCATACTTCTTTTACTTGGACCAAGACTGAAAGGACATCAGAGCAGGGAGAGATGTGAGAATTTGGCAATAATAGCAGGTAAGTATTACATAATTAAAATTAGTTATACCCAAAACTTGAAACATTTTAAAAGCATTAATGCATTACCTGCAATTATTGTGCTGCTGAATTTGCCAGCCTGGTGGGAGTCTGCTGGTCTAAGACAAGCTGTCAGAAGTGAACTTGTCATTGCTGTCAGTTGGTGCTCTTCTGCAGACTGGAGGATGGTTTGACAACTTGTTGGGCTGACATAATTGGACCTAATGCCTAAATGCCTTCACTCTGGTGCGCCACTGATCACAGATAAATTCTAAAGAGAAGGTGGAGTGAGAAGCAAGAAGGCGGATTTCATGACATCCAGAGAAGAATGATTAAGAAAAGCCTAAGATGCAGCAATAACTCTAACTTCATGGGCTTCGATTCTCAGAAAAGAAAGATTTCTCAGAGAGAGATTGGTAAGCCCTTTGGATAGTTAGAACAATCCACCTCAAGATGGTGGCTGCCAAAATATCAGTGGTACTTTTAAGTTGGAGGAAAGATGGTTTCTACCCTTTCTTTTCCCCCTTTGATGTGGCCAAATAGAAATGTAAAGCCATTACCGGGTAAAGCTGTATATCTTGATCATTCCCAGCACAGATACGACTGAGAATTTCAGTAGGATCAGGGGCTACCGAAGGTAGATGATTTTTTGCCAGAAACCCAGGTTGGCAAAGAAGAGAAACCGAATCAAAGCTACCACTGAAGCGCAAACAACCATTTTCCACTGACAAAGCATGAATTTCACTCCTCCTGGCTGACGCTAGGGAGTGAAGGAAGACTGTCTTAAAAGTAAGGTTTTCGCAGGACGCTTCACTTAAGGGTTTAAAAGGAGGTTTAGAGAACGAGCAAAGGACACATAAAAGATTCTACCTAGGTATTAAAGAACGAGAGACTGGTCTCTAAAGCAGTTCTGAAAGATGAGGGTCCGATCCAATGGTGGAACCCAAAGAGAACTCAACAGTATTTGAAAGAGCTGCCCTATAGCCCTTAATAACGAATACTGAACAGTATATTTCGTCGAAGAAAAAAAAAGAGATGAAAATCTCCAACTGCAGTTAAAGGAGGACATATAGGATCAACGTCTTTCCTACTGTACCAATTGCATAAAAATCCTGCACTTGGCATTGTAAACGTTGGAATTCGATTGATTTCTAGCTTGCGCGATGCGCGATCAATCGTGACGGAAAGATCGTTTGATATGAGACAAGCGTGAAGGTTGAAAATTGGAGGATTGTTGTGTAAGGGGGGGGGGGTCGTCTGTGCTGAGACAGCAGATCCCTCCTCAGCGGTAATTCCCTTGGGTCGTCTACAGCAAACCGAGCAGGTCGTTGAACCACGACCGCTGGGGCCATAGGTGAGCTATCAAGATGAGCCGTGACGTTGAGGTCCTGATTCCATGAAGAAACAGGGATTATTCTGAAAGGTGGGAAGGCTTAGTTACACAGTCGATCCCACCTCAGACTGAAGGCGTCGACCGACTGTGCCCTCTTGTCTAGAACCTGAGAAACATCAACAGGGAGCTTGCGAACGAGTCTGTTATAGGCTTTCCGCACAGATAAAAAAATGTCCCCTGCTGCCAACTGGTACAGAGATCATGCTGGTCCCTGTCTGAACAGGCTGTCCCCATAATATTTCTTTTGCCTGGAATGTGGCGGACTCTGAGAGTGATCTCTTCTCCGAAGCAGTCCAACGGATGAGGCAACATACTCGTAAGTAGAGAGAAGGAGCATGAGTACTCCCTTGATGTTTGAGGTATACTACGACCGAAAAGTTTAGTCCGTAGCAAACATGATGCAGTGATGTCTTCTGTGGTTGACCCACCCTTGTAGTGCTAGAAAAACAGCCCGCATTTCTAGGTTGTTGATATGAAGGGAAGATAATTCCCAAGACCACAAGCCCTGCAGAACTGTCCCCTCGGGCTCTCGGTGACTACACTACCATGAATCTGGGGCGTCTGTGTATAGGAAGGAGTGAGGTTACGGTGTGTGAATCGGAGCTCCGGTCGGAAACCTGTCCTGATTTCGCCACCAACTCAGATGGTGATGAAATTTGGATCCTAAGGGGATCTGAGTGGACAAGAGGTCCTTGTCTAGTCTCCAATTTGCTAGAAGCACGAAATGGAGAGGCCGCATATGAAGCCTTCCTAGGGGAACCGAAACCGCCGCTGCGTTCAGAGTCCACAGGAAGGAGCGGTAGAGGCGATCAGACAACGAAGTCTTCTCGCCCAGTCATGCTATGAGATACAGTATTTGTGAGATTCTGTCGAGAGGAACAAGGATTGTCCCTTGATGGGTAAGAAAATTCATCCACACGTAAATGAAATTTTGGGATCGGATCCGATCCGACTTCTCCTGGTTGGGGATTAGGTCTAGAAGAGTTACTGACTCTCAAAAGAGAGACAGATCTTTCAGCAAGTCACTTCTGGGGACGTTGTGCATCGACCATTCGTCGAAGTACTGCAGGATGGGGACCCCCAAGAACCTTAAATGAACCGCTATTACATCCATCATCCTGATGAAGGTTCTGGGAGCGGAAAGTAAGAGCTCGAAGCTTAAAGTTATCCTGTCCCAGACAAAACCGCTGGAATTTACTGTGGGATGGGAAGAGTGGGATATGAAGGCCCTGGAGATCTGTGGAGACCGTCCAGTAGTTTGACCTGACCTGATGGCATTCCTGACTGAGGTGGATGTCTCCATCTTGAAAAGCTCTTCAAGAAAAATTTTTTTGTTTAAATATCAATTATGAGTCTAAACTTAACTCCTTTTCCAAAACGAGGAAGACCTGGGAATAAAATCCCCGACCTTGAATGTTTGTGACCCTCTCCACTGGTCACTTGTTTGGAAGGGTTTTCACCTCTTCCCGTAGACACACCAGTTGAGATCGGTGGAACCAAATGTGGGTCTTTGAAAGAAGTGGAGGGCCCTGGAAGCGAAGCAGGTAACCCTTCTTTATTGTGAAAGGATCCATGCCTCGTCCGTGACGTACGACCAGGCCTCAGAAAAAGGGGCCAGTCTGGCACCTACAGGGACTTTGAGGAGAGGGGGATTCGGCAGCGTGAAACGTGTAGGAGTTCGAGCCATCGATCTTTCAGTATGGCGGCGTTTCTATGCCGGTTTAGCCGGAACGGTACCACAGCCAAAGATTGGTTTTGCTGATCCCTTGTATCTTGCTAGGCCACTGGAGAGGCTAGCACTCCGAATAAAGTCTCCGCATCAAGTGGGACGGCCCTCAAAAGGCGTTTGCTGTGCTCCACAAAACTTTTGATGTCTCTAAGACGGCATCTGTACAGAGATGGAGAAGCTCGACAGAGAGTACTTTGGTTTTCGAGAGCGCGTATCTTGATCTCTTGGCAACGGTCTCGAAAAATCTTTGCAAAGCGGCTGGAAAAAATGATTCCTTCTTCAACAGATTGAAGGCGACAGCCAAGAAAATATCGGAATAGGAGCACAGAAACTAGTGTAGGAGCCTTGGGCTCCAAAGCCTCGAGGGACCTAACCGAGAGACGGGCCCAGCTCCCTCCCAATATCCCCACCTGGTAAACACCTGTATCCAAGGCGGGTGGCTTAATGGGTTAAGCTTGCAAAGGGATCCTGCAACTGGCGGCGGAAACCAGAAGAGGGAACAGGCCAGCCCTTCTGCTGTCTGGCCGCCTCTTGACCTCATGACAACTTCTGTGTTAACTTTCTAACCATCGCAGAGTTTGGAAACAACCGAAGGTCAGTTTTAGATTGCACCTTGGAGAGGATTTTAGTGTCCAAAGACCCCGCGAATTTTGGACACTGATCTGTGGGAAGGAGGAGGTAAAACATGTTTACCGCCTAATCAAAGGTCCAAATACCCTTCTCCTCTGTCAGTTCACACATATGGTGGGGCGAAAATGGGGATCACAAAGAATGTATTTACGTCTACCAAAATTGAAAGTTCATCGTCCTGTTTTTGCTCTCTGGGCGACACAGGACTATCCGTTCTTATTTCCCTCCTTGGAGAAAGGGACTTAATGATTATGAGTCCGTCATCGTGTCTCCGATCATGAGCAGAGTGGTGATGGTGGTGGGGGAGGAGGGGTCACAGAACTAATCCGTTGTACCCCTCTCCATGGAGGAGGGGATTGGTGATCCGTTCTCCACACAGAAGTAGATGAGCTGCGGACCCCTCCTTTATCTTCGTTAACGAAGTCGGAGGAGACAGAGAGGGTCTGCGGCCAACCAAACTATAGGGTGACGGGAAGATCATCGATGGCGTCATGGATGAAAGGGAGGAATGGCAGACACACCACCAGGCATTGGGAGCCTCCAAGCTACATAATGGAATGGGAAAATAGCGAAAGAGGAGGAGATGTCGACCATCTCCCTAGATGGATAATGAAAGATCGAAGCCCGAAACTCGTTCCCTGTATAGATTAAACGGGAAGAAAAAGAAAGGAGAGAGGGTATCGACCCGATCCCTGCCCGTAGACCAGTGGCTGGTGGTCGTTGAATGGTGTCTGAACCCGGTGCCCGGCGACTAATGATTGATGACAGACAGACCTGACTAGCGGTAGTACTGTCCTTACCAGGTGACCCATGCCTTGTGCCAGGCGCCCAGTGATAGGTGAGGAGTGATAGAGACCCGGAAACCGGTACTTTACGCATTACTTGATGCCTGGTGTTCGGTGCCCTACACCGGCTGACGGGTACTAAATGCCTTACCAGGTGACCGGGAATAGATTGGTAAGGCTATGAAGACCTGATGGAGGAGTCTTTATTTCGGGAACTCGAGTCCGACGAATGATCTCCCCCTTGATCTGTAAACAGATGTACCTGAACGAGAAGAAACCCATGCTTGCCTTGCGCAGGGAAGGCGGTACCTGCTACCGCGTGTTGGCGACTTCCCTCCACGGAAAGTACATACGATCCCTCCTTCACTGGAGTTGACAACTCCCATACTCCAGAAACTGTCAGTGGTTCTACCCTTGCCGAAGCAGGCGATTTACGTACTACGGAAAAGCCAGGGACCCATTCCTTACAGGACCTGACGACTTCTCTATATCGCAAAGTGTCCAGGACCTCTCCTGAAAAGAAGAGGATCTTCCGGCGAAGAAGAGGAGTGAGCGAGTTCCATCTTCTTATCCCTATAGCAGGCTAGAAATTAACGCTAATCCGTTAACCAGAGGTCAGCGATTTTGCCAACGGATCACTCAAACTCCAGTCGTTACTAATTCTTTGGAGCAGTGAAAAAATTTCGCCGGTTGCTATTATAACGGTTAACAAATAAAACGTGAGACGTCATTCCCTTTCATGGTTAATTGATCTGTTTATTGTGTTAATTGAAACCTACTAACATCCTGTACTTTACGAGGTATAATAAATGCTCGCGGTGGATACTGACAGCTGTTATTGCATGCATCAAGTAAATTCGGGTGAGTATTCTCAAAACAGTCTTCGCGCACATGAACCTAGCCTGGTGTACTAGCTCCAACACTGAATTCAATACGGATGATAACTAAAGAGATAGGTATGTGTCTAGTATTGGCCAATCGGAAAAGGTCGCGTTGACCTGTCCAACAAATAATCCCGAACTGTACTGAATAACGTGCTTTAATATTTATATCGTTGTTGATAAACATTCAATGCATTGTGCGGTGACAATCGAAAATATGTGGAAGTTCAAGCAATGTGCGCAGATGCCACCGAAACGTTGGAATGATGATAAAAGAGATTGAAATCGTACATATTAACAAGAGAAGAGAGCAAGAAAGTATCAGAAATACTGGTAAAATGCACACGAATGGCTGAAGTATGACCCAGGAAAGGCTGTGATGTTGTGCACATTCTGCTTTGAGTATTCAGAGAAATACGAAAGTGCGCAGGACACATCATTTGTTGGTGGGTGTAAAACTTTCATAAATCGTCACTGGAATCATACTAATGATGGTGCTCCTTAACTCCCTAGACATCAAGGGTTATAACCCAAGATATGTCATCAAGCTGTGGAATGCTGCTGGGTCAAGAAACAAAAGGTGAGAGACTAGATCAGATGATGAATCAGATACAGAAAATGAATATGAACTTTTAACTTTCAATGAGTCTTGTTTTGTGAAATACAGTAGTTACTGTTTTGAGTTGATGTTAATGAATAACAAATGTTGAATTAGAAACTGAACTGGCTTCTGTTTCTTTTTCGCTGGAGCAGTGAAATTTAGGCAAAATGGTAAAAATTTGATTATGGTGATCCTGTGGGTTAGTGAGAAAAAAAAATCTTAATTCCAAGCCCTGCTATAGACATGATGACTTTCACACACTTCGTCAGACTAAAGAGAACAAAAAAGGACATTCGCCAGTGTTTGCACATGAAGGTGCACGCCAAGCAGATGCTGTGCGTGTCCCAAGCAGCCATTTTATGGCCGCATGAACCCACAACTTGAAGCATAATGAATGCTGAAAAGAAACAAACAAATAAAACAAACAACCGGAACAAGAAATTAGTTGATAATATTTACGTTCACCCCGGTTATAAGAAAGGGATAAAAAGCAAATAAGCACCGCTTCGCTCAAAAGGAACAAACAACCCCCAAATTAAATCAAAATAGACACAGATAAATGGATACAATACAAGGACTGGGGGGTAACATCAAATACCACACGAACAAATTATACGATTGACGGCAATTATGACACACAGACACACACTGTGAATGATGAAAATCATTGAGCACTATGTGACACATGATAGCCACATGAAGCCCAAGGAAAAGTAGTCTGGTTCCCTGCTTCATATGATCCCAGCTAAGCACTTCTCTATAACGGATTGCGTATCAGGAAGAATGCAAAGCAGCGAACCAGACTAAAGGAAAAGAAGGACGATATTCCGTATGACGGAAGTTGAGTAATGTATCAGACTGCGATCATGTTTTTCAATCTAGACCTCCAAGTACTAATTGGAGGAGGGAATACTCACCTTGGACTGAGGATCTGCGCCAGGAAAAGATACAGCAACACAATAATCGCAAGTAATGTATTACTGTTATTAAAGCTTGTGTCACTCTCCTTTACTAATGAAACAGTATACGACAATAATAGGTTGTACAAGTTGACCTCCTCTTGAGAGGCCCCTCTCAAGAGAGGCTACCTATTTTAAACGGTTCCTTGCCAGACATCAAAATAATATATTTCAACCATTTTGTCCCCCTCATGAGAGGCCACTCCTTTTAATATGCCATATTTTCACTGTAGAAGGGGTGGCCTTGTAAGAGTGAGACCAGTGTAAATGTAGGTGCCCATCAACATTCGTTTGCTCAACATAGAATAAAAGTAAAGAAAGTATGCATTAAGGCACGTAAGACCTTTCTCAGCCTCGAAGACATTGGTGTTAGGTCAAAATTATTGAATTCCATAACTATTATCAATCTTTTTGAGAAGACAGAAGTCCCGTACTACTTGTTGCATAGTTGTAAGTTGTGGAATCATTTATAAACAAATGATGTTAAAGGTAAATAAATTTCAACATTTCGCAACAAAACAAAACACAAAAAAGTACAAGGCTTTCATATGCAGATAAGATCTGATGTGCGCCAGTATGCTAATATTTTACAGGTTGTCAAGATATAATGATTGACCAACTGAGTTATTTTCTTGCTCAATCATGCAGTGCAGGTTCTTCAAGCATCAAATTCAGCCATAAGCAACGCCTGTAAATTGGTTATATGCTATACTAAGTATCGCTAATACAGCTTGTATTTTAGTGATGATTAATTTCCGAATACGATATGTAGAAACAAATCGTAAAGGATCAAATTTACGAAAGTACAGAAGCAGAACGGACTATTAGAATTGAACATGAAAATGATTTCACCCGATTTAAAGAAATTCACAAACATAATGAGCCAGAATTCATCTATAGCATCACCTAATAATATTCTCTCGAAATTAGAAAGAAGCCATATTTTTTCGACATGGTACGCTGGAAATACCAATATTTATTAAGTTAAAGTTGATTTTTAGATCGTTTTTTTATGTCCAAAATAAATAGGCAAAATAAAAACTTTATCATAATATTATTTTTTCCCCTGAATATTAGAGGTTTTATTTGTGAATGTTCCTTAGATGTCAGAGGTGGTTAAGTATGTTGGGGATGGGGTGGGAGTTACGTGTTTTGGGGTATGGTGGGAATTAAGATAGCAGAGAGTGCAGTTAAGTATGTAGGGAATGGAGTGGAAATTAAGTATGTAGGGTATGGGGTGGGAGTTATATATGTAGGGGATGGAGTGGAAGTTATTTATGTAGGGGATGGAGTGGAAGTTATATATGTAGGGCATGGAGTGGAAGTTAAGTATGTAGGGGATGGGGTGGAAATTAAGTATGAAGGGGATGGAGTGGAAGTTATATATGCAGGGGATGGAGTGGAAGTTATATATGTAATGGATGGAGTGGAAGTTATATATGTAGTGGATGGAGTGGAAGTTAAGTATGTAGAGGATGGAGTGGAAATTAAGTATGTAGGGGATGGGGTGGAAGTTATATATGTAGGGGATGGGGTGGGAGTTATATATGTAGGGGATGCAGTGGACGTTAAGTATGTAGGGGATGGGGTGGAAATTAAGTATGAAGGGGATGGGGTGGAAGTAATATATGTAGGGGATGGGGTGGAAATTAAGTATGTAGGGGATGGGGTGGGAGTTATATATGTAGGGATGGAGTGGAAGTTATTTATGTAGTGGGTGGAGTGGAAGTTAAGTATGTAGGGGATGGGGTGGAAGTTATATATGCAGGGGATGGGGTGGAAATTAAGTATGTAGGGGATGGGGTGGAAGTTATATATGTAGGGGATTGGGTGATAGTTATATATGTAGGGGATGGGGTGGAAATTAAGTATGTAGGGGATTGGGTGGAAGTTATATATGTAGAGGATGGTGTGGGAGTTATATATGTAGGGATGGAGTGGAAGTTATTTATGTAGGGGATGGAGTGGAAGTTAATTATGTAGGGGATAGAGTCGAAGTTATATATGTAGGGGATGGGGTGGAAGTTATATATGTAAGGGATGGAGTGGAAGTTTTATATGTAGGGGATGGAGTGGAAGTTATATATGTAGGGGATGGGGTGGAAGTTATATATGTAGGGGATGGAGTCGAAGTTATATATGAAGGGGATGGGGTGGGAGTTAGGTATTGGGCATGGGATGGGAGTTAAGTAAATAGGAGATGGTGTGAATTATGTCGTGGATGGAGTGGAAGTTAAGCATGTAGGTAATGGGCTGGGAACTGAGTATGTAGGGGATGGGGTGGGAGTTAAGTATAATGGGGATATAGTGGAAGTTAAGTATGTAGGGGATGGGGTGGGCTTTAAGTACTACTGTGTTAAGGCAAATTTTAAATGTATGTATGCAATCATTCCCTTTGTTAAAATGTAGGGATAAAGTATGGTAACTTTTTAAAAATCACAAGTCCTTAAAAGGGACTGACGCTCTACTGGCTGAAAAGAATTTCCAGGAATTCAAGATAAGACCATTTCTTCCTTTGAACAGCTGATTGTTGAAACCATCTCTATTTTCAAATTAGCTGCTGTTGTGGACATGCTGGATGTCAGCTTGGCACCATTTTCATTTAAAACCAACAAGACATCATAAGAAGTCTTCTGGTGGAAACCCCATGTTTATATGATTTTCTGTTTTGGAGGAGTAACGATAACAAGATTTTCAAGATAGGTACCATGGCGGCTATATTGATTATCAGATTGGTACCATTTCCATCTAGTACCAGCTAGGCACCATAAGAAGTCGTTTGCTGGAAGCAAAATGTCGAATATGACCAGTCATCTAGGTGAAGTAATAAGAAACGTACCTTTCGTGTGTGTGTGTGTGGGGGGGGGGGGGGAAGGGGAGGGTAAAACTAATTTTAATGGTGTAATATTTGCATGTTGCTATTGCGTAGCTTATCTTTACGGGGCGGGAATTACCCTCGTTGGTATAATACAAATTCCATCCTCCCATGAGATGGAAAGTTTGAGAAACTTCAGAACCAGAAGAACACAGACCCAGTGTTTTCCCCACGTCATAGGCCCATGCGCAGTAGCCATCACCATTTTAACGGGCACAGACTACTTGTGGGACATCAGAGCGGGGTGGGAGGAGGGAATACATCACCTCTCGCTATTGCGTTGCTGAATTTGCCAGAGCGGTGGGAGGCTGATGACCTCAACAACTGGTATAAACAAAGATATACTCACCCTGACGGTAGGAATGTCAACTACTGTAAGTTGGTATCTGTTATGCCCGCTTTTTTTTGCGCCGCGACTATGGGCCATAAAGAAAATATGCCTTCGCTCAGGTGCGTCAAAGAACGACGGTAGACGGAGGAGTAAGTAGTGTGTGACCGCCCAAACGCGCCTTTCATAACATCCTCCAATGACGAATGAGTTCGTTAGGCCCATGAGGCAGCAATGGCTCGAACCTCATGGGCTTTAATCTTCATGAATGAAAGGCCCCTCTCAGTAAGGGACTGATAAACTATCTTGATCGTTAGGACAATCCTCCTAGAAATAGTGGATGCCGAAATATCAGCAGAACATTTTAAGGGAAGGAAAAGACGCTTTCTACCCTTCCCTCTCCCTCTACAAGCGGCCAAATAGAACCGTAAAGCCCTAATTGGGCATAAGAGTCAATCTTGATCATCCCCATCACAGATACGACGGAGACTGGCGATTTCAATAGGGTGTAGAGCTACCAAAGGAAGCTGGGGGTTTTTTTTTGCTAAAAATAACTTGGTTGGCAAAGGAAAGAAACCGACTCGTAATTGCTATTGGGGGGGAATAGTCAAAGACCACAACACATACGAGAGATTCCATCTGGACATTAGTGTGCGAGACACTGGTCTCTGCAGCTCAAAATACCTGATTAAAGGTCGGAAATATAAGGATACAAAGCCTTTTGAAAATTTGAGCGTGTTGGATAGGGCTGCCCTTTAACCCTTAACAGTAGATACCGAGCATTCTCTCTAGAAGTACTATCAAAATGGGTTGAGCAGTGTAGATCCTATTTTGTGGAGTACTTGCGGAATCATCCTGAAAGGTGGGATTGCTGAAGACATCCACTGCCCATGCCCTCTGGCATGGCACTGGGGAAACGTAAAAGGGGAGCTTGTTGTTTAGCCTTGTCGCAAACAAGTCCAACAAGAGTCTCCCCCACAGTCTGAACAGGGACTGTGCTATATACTGTCCGCCAAAATATTATTCTTGCCGGGAATATGAAGAACGCAGAGGGTAATCCCTTCTGATGTTGCCTAGCGAAGGAAGTTCCAAACCTCCACACAGAGAGAAAGACACGTGTGCCTCCTTTTGCTCGAGGTACGCTTCCACCAACGTGTTGTCGGAAGAGACCATCACATAGCGACTCCTTACTTGGTTGACGCACCACTTCAGGGCTAAAACTACTGCCCTCAGTTCCTAATTGTTTATGTGCATGAAGGATTCTTACCAGGCCCACGAACACTGAAGAACTAGCCCTTCCGGCTCCAAGTTAGCACCCCACCTTGAATCTGACGCGTCCGTGAACAGATGGGTTGGCGGCGACTACTCCCATTACTCTGGTAAAGGCTCAGGGTGTGGAGGCTAGGTCGAACGGCAGAGCACGAAATTGGAAAATCTCCCAGTCCAGACCGGAGGAATTTACACCATGAGAAGGAAAATTTTGGATGTGAAGGTATACATCGTTGAGGTCGATGAAGACCGCCCAGTCGCTGGGCCTTATGGCATACTTGATTGAGGCTGTAGTCTCCATCTTGAAAGGTTCCTGCGAAGAAAATTGTTTAAGGCGGAAAGGTCGATAATCAGCCGAAACGTTCTGCCTTTTTTGATATCCGGCCAGAGACTAATCCTTTTCTACCCTCTCTACTGCGCCTTCTGTAGAAAGGAGCGCACCTTCTCCTTTAGCCACACCAGATCTGACGGGTGCAACAGCATGGGGGGTACTTGCAAAGGAGAAAGTTCCCGGAACTGAAGTCGGTATGCTCCGTTTATTATGGAGAAGACGCACTCATTGTCCGTTATGCTTAACTAGATCTCCGAAAAGTTGGCTAGTTGAGCACCTACGGCAATTGTTAGAAGAGGGATTCACCGCAGGACAGGGATCGAATCCCTAGGGCTGCCCCACCCTCTTTTCTTAGGAAAGGGAAAAGGGTCAATAAACTTCCTCCCTTGCCTTTCTGGCGATCCCGTCTAGCCACCGACGGGCGAAGGGAAGGTTGAAATTAATGTTGCTCCCTGGACTGGGCCTGTATATTTTCAAAGAACTTCGCTTGACGGCCCTGTAGGGAGAGCAAGCAGGATGGCCGCACTTAATGACGGGTTTCGACGGACCAGAAGCGGATGCGAGCGACCGGTGTTGTTTGTTTTTAAAATCTTGAGACGCCCCGGATGGAATGAGACCTCCGAGGAGGGTCTCTACTTCCAGAGGCGCAGCCCCAAGAAGGTTCTTACTGTGCTCCAGTAATACCTTAGACGATTCAGAAGCAACATCCCTGTGGAGGTGGAGCAACTCCGCTGACAGCACCATAAACATGGATAACGTATGCCTAGAGGTTTTGGCAACCATCTCGAGCAAGCGCTATGGCGAGGCTGGAGACGCTGATTCCTCTTTCAGAAGGCTAAAGGAATATGCATGCGAGGCTATGGTGACAAAGAACCTAGCCTTGAGTTCCAATACCACCAGCATCTTAAATGGAACGCAGGCCAAGGTCCCGTGGAAATGCACACTTATGACGCCCCAGCATCCAAGGGTGGGGTGGGGGTTAAGAAGCCAGTCAGGGGAGTGTACCCTGTAGCTAGTCTCAGAGACCAGAGGCCCCAATGTAGAAGGGGATGGGGAACGACCACCCCTAATGCTTCCTAGCTAACTCCTGGCTCTTACAAAACAATAGCTGAAAATGGGGGAGCAAAAGAAGATCTTGGTGTGAAGTAGTCCCGGAGAGTCTCTCCAAGCTGGAGAGAATCTTCTTGTCCTCCGAGTCTGAGGGCTTGGGACACAAATCACGTAGTAGATGATGGTACACTTTGTTTACTGCCTTCTCGAGTAACCAGATCTCTTCCTGCTCCGCCTCCTGAATCGTCAGGTGGGAGAAGGTCGGGGACTGGAAGGGAGAATGAGTCGTCTCATCCTTTTCTGTGTTGAACTCATTAGAGTCCACTGCGATTGACAGGACGTCTTCGTTCGGCTCGTGACTCCATGGTTCTCTGATAAGGGGGCAACATTGGGCTAGGGGAAGCCTCATCCCATGACTCCTCAGTAGGACGAGAATGCTTCTCCACCTTCCTTGAGTGTCTGGGGGAAGAACCACATCCCTCCTTCCTTTTTGTCTCCACTTTATGAGCAGATGATGTCGGGGTGCTACCTGCAATATCAACCCTGCTGTGAGACCAAGGTTCTGATCCATGGCGGCATAAATGAGGACAATTCACTTCCCTGAAACGGATGTCCCCACATCCCGTTAGGATTATAGAGAAGGGGGATGCTGATCTGATCCTCTTCCATAGACTGGCACATGTTTGTAGAGTGCCAGTCCCCAGCGAGGATAATCATTAGCATAGTGAGAGGAGAGGGGGAGTGTCTTGACCCAGTCCCTGGCGGCCCTAATGACTGATGACTGGTACTCACAAACCAGTGACCAGTGCTGAGTCACCCGTCATTGACCAGCAAATGGTCAATGACTGGTCAGATGACTCTGGTCTGCAAGAGGACTCCTCAGATCTCATAGAGCTAGGTTGTACCTCTCCCCTTCCAGGGTGACTTGATCTGCCTCTCACCATCATTGGAGAGGGTGCTTCTCCTCCATCATGGGGGATGGGGTGACTTGCTCTCTACCCTATTATTTTCTCCCTTGGGAGTGATCGTGGGGAATGATGTGTAATAACTTTTGTTCTTCAACACGCTTCCCTTTCTTTACCTATAACTTCAAATGAATTGGGTTATTCCATTTTGTGAACTTTCCCTATGCAAATTAGTCTAATGGACTTCCCCACACCAGTCTACAAATGACTTAATACATCACCCTATCTACTGTCAGCCAATTATGTAATATGTGAAATGGTGGTTGTTTATACTTTACCACCTTACCTTTTAATTGCCTTAATGACAGTTAGCTGTATAAACTGCTCCAAGGATAGTTTTACACAAACTTTAAGTGGGACTGTCTACCATTTATACATACTACATGTTACAGGCATATATTGAGGTGGTCGTTTTCTTTCTTTTTTCCCCCCAAGATTACTGAAAATTGTGTTTTTCAAAACACAACCGCTTCAGGGGGTTTGGGAGTAAAAAATTGTGCTTTTAGTGTGACACGTCATGTTATGGCAGGTATGTATTTAATGACAAAATGAATATAATGAACCAGCAAAATGCAATATAAATAATTTATAAAAATGAGTTGAGTGCGATCACAACTCACTATAATCGAAATGAATGGTATGCAACCGCATGAACACACTAATAGAAGGTAATGCTGATGTGCACCCCCTTCCACGAATCTAAAATTAAACATAAAAGCATTAGACAATGAATCATCAAATTAGATGTTCACTAAATTAATGTAGACTGAAACGGAGGTCACTAGCAAATCTGGAGATGAATGGGGAGACAATACCTACCCAAGAGTCCGGAGAAAACAATATAATTGAATTAGAAACAATTATGGATTACCCATTTGCTATAGAGAAAGGGTAAAAGTGCACTGCTGATAAATGGAACCAAAAAATGCCAAAAACTCGCTAGAGATCTAATACTGCAAACAATTATGCAATGGAATGAGGGTATAAACACTCTAGGAACTGTATTTAGATGCGAGACATGCATTCTTGACATGAGAGAAGGCAGTATTTCTGCCAAGTGTTTTTGAATTTAACCGATCCAATATGTCATATAAAAAAGGATGATGGTTACTGCGCATGGGCCTATGACACGGGGAACAGACTAGGTCTGTGTTGTTCTGGTTCTAAACTTTCTAGAACTTTCCATCTCATGGGAGGACAGAATTTTTATTATATGAATGAGGGTAATTTCTATCCCGGAATGGTAAGCTGCACAGTAGTGCCAGGTAACATAATACTGATATTAAACACAATTTTTAAGATGGCCATTGTTGCAGCCATATTAGAAGTCTGATCAGAATCATTTTCGTTTACGACCAACTATGTATCATAAGAAGTCTTTCAGTGAATACCCCATGCCAATATGACTATTCATTCAGGAAACGTAGTGATAACAAGATTTTCAAATTGGCCACTGTGCCAGGCATATTGAATGTCTGAATGGCATAATTTTCATTTAGGACCAACTAGACATCATACAAAGTTGTTTAGTAAAAACCACATGTTGATATGACTATCCATTCAGAAGTAGTAGTAATAACAATATTTTCAAGATGGCCATTATGGTGGCCATATTGGACATCAGGTTGGCACCATTTTCATTTAGGACCAACTAGACATCATAAGAAGTCTTCTGGTGAAAACCCCATGACAAGATTACTTTCATTCAGGAGGAGTAATGATAACAAGATTTTCAAGATGGATATCAGATCAGTACCATTTTCATTTACGACCAACTAGACATCATAAGCAGTCTTTTGGTAAAAACCCCATGTTGATATGACACTCCAGTCAGGAGAAGTAGTGATAACAAGATTTTCAAGATGGCTACTGTGCCAGCCATAAGTCATATTGGATGTCCGAGCAGCACCATTTTTTTTTTAGGACCAACTATTCCATGGGATGAATGTGTGTGTAAAGTTTCATGGCAATCATCCAAGTAGAAGGAGTAGCAATAACAAACTTGTGCTAACAGATGGATGGATGACGGACAACAGGCCATCCCATAAGCCTTTCTGGTCCATGACCAGTAGAACAAAAAAGTAGGGAAAAAGTAGAGAAAATTGGATATTTTATGAAGAAAAATAGTATGATATTTAAATAAATTAATGAGAAAAAGAAGACCTTTACTTGACTTGCATTCATAATCTTTAACAAAAGCATGATCTTACTCACATACTAGCTGTCTCTTTAGTCCAGGTTGCCTCTATCTTCTTAAACACCCAGTTCCACATCATATCTGCACTTGCTTTGCTACAGCCATTCATGCAGTGTGTAATCAATTTTCAACATAAAATTTAAAATTTAAAACAAGTAGGGGCAGCAGGGCCAGTTTGGAAAAAGGAGGGAAAAAATTGAGATTCTGACAAAATAGTATAGGTAGGTAACACTAGGGCTACAGGAAAGACTGATGTATGTACAAGAGTAAACCATCTAATCTCTGCAAAAGATTCACTCAATGTTGCCCAAAATGTAAAGATAAACACCACAGATTACACACACACACACAAAGAAAAAAAATCAAGCAGACAAAAAGACTAAATTTTTATTTCATTTAATAAACAAGACATGTAAAATAGCTACTCAATCTTCACTGATTACTTTTGGCCATTGATATTAAATAGTTATATAATCATATTATATGCATATTACAATACAACCAAGTGCTCATTAAAGACCACATACCTTGTAATCTATCACTAATTACTCTCCTCACAAGCAAAATTATATTGTATTTATCTGTGTGAAAAGCCCAGTCAACTATGAATAACACAGACCCAGATTTGTTGTTGAGCTGGCAGCTTAGGGTCTATGATGTTTGATCTACTTACAATATTTAAGCTAACAGTGTACACCATGATCTGCCAAGACAAAAGCATGCAACAGCAGTTCATTGTATATGTTGTTCACAGTTGGGTGTAGGTCAAATGCAGTTAGTGGTCCCTCATTTTAAAGAACCTCAGTATAACACAGTCCCTATATAAGGTGTGTATGGTCATAAATTCCATTATGTGATAGTAGAACTATGTATAATGTACCCCATTACAAAATGACCTTTTGTGGCACCCTTGAACAGTGTTATCATGAGGGATCTATGTGCCTGTCTATACTAATTCTCACTGAAACACACATTAAATATCAAAAGAAATTGTCATTCAATATACAGTCAAACAAGTCTAGTAACAACCTGCCTACAGTCAATATACAGTCAAACAAGTAACCACCTGCCTATAGCCAATATACAAACAAGTCTAGTAACCACCTGCCTATAGCCAATATACAAACAAGTCTAGTAACCACCTGCCTATAGCCAAAATAGTCAAACAAGTCTAGTAATCACCTGCCTATAGCCAAAATAGTCAAACAAGTCTAATAACCACCTGCCTATGACCAAAATAGTCAAACAAGTCTAGTAACCACCTGCCTATGACCAAAATAGTCAAACAAGTCTAATAACCACCTGCCTATGACCAAAATAGTCAAACAAGTCTAGTAACCACCTGCCTATAGCAAATATAGAGACTCAGAGAGACCACTATTTTTTAGTTGCTTTGAAATATCCTACATAGTTTGCCTGCATATAGCAACTACCTGCTCAATGTGACCTGCACATATTTTTCGGTCCCAGGGACACTTAAGTATTGCATATAGTGACTGGTGATTTCTAGGGGTGGATGTCTACTTTACCCCTCATATGAATACATCACCTGCACTATCAAGGGGCATAATCTTAACTGGTTAACCAATCTGAGCAATTGTAGCTGTGAGTGTTGAGAGGTTATTGATTGTGCAATGTGTCCCCCCCCCCCATCTACCTATTTTTCGATCTATTTATTTTATTTATTTCTTTATTTATTTTTTTAAACCTAAAGACATAAAGGCCAATTGACAGAAATGATAACAATACAAGTAAGATATAACCACACCTTGTAAAGTAGATTTACAACTACATCATGTACAAATAACAGCAAATAAGAACCTGTGTATTCGGGAATCATAAAGTATTTCTTTTAAAGAGTTTAGAAAATTTCAATATTATTAGTCATAATATCTATGAGTTAAAATTACTTTGTGCTCTATTTAAAAGATAGTTTTTTGGCTGTTCAAACAATGCTTTGTGTCTAAGATTTCTTTATGGAACATTGTAAGCTTTCTGACTTGCTAATTAAGGGCATTCAAAATGACTGTTTATACATTTAAAAAGAAATACAAAGTCAATAATCTTTCTCCTACTCTCTATGGGTGGAAAATTAAAATGTCTGCATATTTCCTCAAAGGAGTTATTGGTAAAATCCAAACCTGATTTAAAACACATGAATTTCAAAACTTTCGTTGAACTGTTCAATTTGTTGGGTCAAAATAGATTGGAAAAAGGACCAAATTTCACAACAGTATTCAAGTCTACATGCTACATAGGATAGATACAAAGTACCTATGATTGATATTTACAAAGATTTTGCAAGTGTGCTTTAAAATCCAATATCTGCATTGCTTTGGATATAGTGGCTTTAACATGAATATTAAAAGTGAAGGTACTTGTCAGCAATATGCCTAAATCTTTCACACAACTCTCACCCGTTAGCTTCACACCTCCCAATAAATAGCTAAAGCAAACAGGGTTTTCCTTGTTTGTAAAATTGATATATCTATGCTTCATTATTTCTTTGACATCTACTTACATGTACTCACTTACAAGTCAGGTCCATCTGCAAACAACATAGACCCTGATCTGTCATTGTATAATGCACCGGCAGATCAGGGTCTATGTTGTTTATTCTACCGATTAGACTTAACAAACTGCAAGACCCAGATCGGCCGGTGCATTATGCAATGTCAGATCTGGGTCTATGCAGTTTGCAGTTGAATCCAACTGATAAGCAAGTACATACCGTACATGATTCCTACCTCCATATAAGGACCACTTTGTGTGGTCACTGGAGCAGTTGTTACACACACTTTGTGTGGTCACTGGAGCAGTTGTTACACACTGGTTTGACTATGTTGATTATAAAAGCTGGATGGTAAAGAACAATATGCAAGTAGGAGAATTGAAAGTACATCAATAAATATTTGCTAATGGCCAACAAACAGCCATGACTTAAAAAAAGAATGTTTTAAAAGTATGATGATACATTAACACATTATAACCATCCAGATTGGTGTAAATGTTTTAAACGTATGATGATACATTAACACATTATAATCATCCAGATTGGTGTAAATGTTTTAAAAGTATGATGATACATTAATACATTATAACCATCCAGATTGGTATAAATGTTTTAAAAGTATGATGATACATTAATACATTATAACCATCCAGATTGGTGTAAATGTTTTAAAAGTATGATGATACATTAATACATTATAACCATCCAGATTGGTATAAATGTTTTAAAAGTATGATGATACATTAATACATTATAACCATACAGATTGGTGTAAATGTTTTAAAAGTATGATGATACATTAACACATTATAATCATCCAGATTGGTGTAAAAAATAAAACTAAAAAATCCATTTTTTTTTAACACTTGTACAACAGCATTTATTCAAATATCTGATGAATCCATTTTATTGATTGCTCTTGCCACTATGCATCAATTACACTATGCATTAATTACACTATGCATTAATTATACTCAGTTGACAGAAATATTCAGCAAACTTATCTTGTAATAATTTTACCATCTTTTTACAATCCTACAATATGTTAGGATCATACCTACATTAAAAATCGAGTTTGCAATTTCACTATAACTTTATTCAACAAATCATATTTACAAAGAAAACAAATAACATAAGAAAAAATACTTTCCACATACTTTGAGACACAGTTTAACTACAAAATTAGGCTGAAAATATCAATTATTTGATACAATTACCCTTTCAGAGCCAATTCTTCCTGACATGCAGACAATACACTAATGCACCTAACACACTACTAGTAAATTGTCAATTTGCCAAAACTCAGATAAATACACCCACTCATTACCATATTATTTTCTTTACAACCAATTTGTTTCCTTTTAAAATGTTACCTCTTTATTGGAAACACACTTTCAGTTAACAATGAAAATTTCACACAAGTTGTATGAAGAATAATGAAGTTATTACAAATTGAATTTATACAACTTGTAGTGTAAACTGTCAAGGTGTCTGTCCAATAGGGGTGCATGTGTCATCTTAGAAAAGCTAACCACAACAGATGCAATTATATAACGGTTCACATGCTGCCTGGTACAAGACTGACTAGTAGTTCATTAGAATAAACAACTGATTAACAGCTGGTGATAGATCACTGGAGTTTGGGGATTAGTCAATTATTAGCAAAAGGTTGATCTGCTGACCTAGTATACAGTCAAGTCTTGTTATTAAGCTCAGTAAACTTAGGGGATAACAGTCGTGTAGTTGCAAATTCGAGGATGATAATGGATGTTTTACTGTGGCAAATTGAGTTTTACCAGTGACGCTGGAAAAACCATATGCTGTATATACTTGCTTACAAGTCGAGTCTAACTGCAAACAGCATAGACCCCTGATCAGCCATCGCATAATACACTTGCAGATTAGGGTCTACCGTATGTACTCGCGTACAAGACAAGTCCAATTACAAACAACATAGACCCTGATCTGCTGTCGCATAATGTGCCGGCAGATCAGGGTCTATGTTGTTTGTTCTACTGATTAGTCCCTACAAACTGCATAGACCCAGATCAGCTGGCGCATTATGTGATGGCAGATCTGGTTCTATGCAGTTTGCAGTTGGTATTGGCTTATACGCAAGTATATACGGTATGTTGTTTGTTCTATTGATTACTGCTTAAAAACTTGAAAGACCCAACTTTGCCAGCACATTTGTGCGGTTTGCAGTTGGACTTGACTTGTAAGTGAGAATATATGGTATTTGTGATGGCAAAACCACCATTACCCTCCTCAAATCCTGACACATATGACTACTATCCCCATTCTAACACACTTTTGAAAATTTTAGAAAATTAATTTTCTGTGGGGCCAGGTCAGAGGAAGAGTCATAACGTCAAAATTTCCAACAACATAACGTGGCTTTTATTGCTGTAAATTGTGAAATTCGACTAATCAGAAAGACCATTATATTTATATGTGTCAAAAATGTAATTTATATTTTCATCTCATATTAATATATTTGATTACAATTTGATAATATTAACAATTATTCCCTTTCATATCATTGTATTTTATTAGTTATTTATATATTTACATATTCTTACAGTTTGGATTGTCAGTCAAGCAGCAGGCCAATTCTATAAATATGTAAATTGACACTTTGTCTTTGATTACTACTAAGTTTGCTCTTATGAATTGAAGAGCTCCAAAAGTCTAAAATCATTCAGGGTAGCCTAAATTTAGAAGAAATATTTTGAAATATATGCTGAAATAAAACAGAATTTCAATACAATTGTGAAAGTCATGTGCTTTCTGATTGGTCAAAAGTGAAACTCATGCTTTCTGATTGGTTGAATGTAAAAAATGTGTTGCAGTAAAATACATAACATACTGTTAGACATTTTGAAGTGATTGTGACCTCTTGTTAATTGTTAATTATGTTATCATACGATTATGTCGAAAGGAAACTGAGATGGTATTCTTCCATTCTTGTTTAATTTTGTTTCTTATGTATCGTAATGCACATATTGTATAATACAGTATTGTTACCATGAATGAGCTCTCAGAAAAAGTGGAGTATACCCTTTAAATAGTAATGTATTAAAGCAATGATTGGACAAGGAAAGGTCTAAATAATGTAACAAGAGAGTATTTCATTGTCAAATCAGAATATACACTCAGGAATTACACTTTGATTGTAAGCAAACAAAATGCCCCTCATTTAAAATAACTGTATGATGAATGTAATGACTATTTAACAATATAGTTCTAATATTCTACTCATGATAAATGTTGTACATGTTTCATATTTGTGTATATTTTCATCTACATTACACATTAGATCAACTTATGAGTCTATGTCATACATACCATATGTACTCACGAGTCGGGACCAACTGCAGACAACAAAGACCTTGATCTCCTGTTACAGAATGCCCAGGCAGATCAGGGTCTATGTTACTGATTACTCCTGACAATCTGCATAGATCCAAATCTGCTGGCCCATTATGGAATGGCAGATCTATACAGTCTGCAATAGGATCTGACTATACATGAGTATATACAGTAATCTTTATAATTGATCAATTATAATTATCTATGGAATATCAACATGTGCTTGCATTTGTAATGAAGAGAATAATGTTTTGCATAATCCTGGTAATTTCGAGCAGATCTTATATTGATGTATTTACCACAAAACTTGTAAAGTCTGGACAGAAAAATTGTCAAAACCTGGTAAAGTGACCAACTGCAAGTAAGTACTATCTGTGCATAAAAGCACTGTCTCATTGATACATAAATCAATATACATTTACCTTTACACATAGACACACAGACAATTTGCTCAGAAAGACTTCTAGATGGTCTCATAAGTGGTCATTATATACATCTGATAGTAATCATCACCATCACCATCTGATCATCAGACATCATCATCATCATCTGATCAGACATCACCATCATCATCTGATCATCAGACATCATCATCATCATCATCAAAGTAATTTTGGTCTTAATACTGATATCCTCTGTGAAAATATATATATATATATATAATTCTCTTCCAATACTGATACACACTGGCCGTACTTAAGCACCTAAGAAAAATTAAGTTGACTTCAATTAGCATGTTGCATGCATCTGTAATACGAGTTTAAATCTGTCACAAAATCCTCTCACACTCTTTTTTAAAATAATTTTTTTAAAAACTATTTACATAAATATTTATTTTAACTCTAAGAAGCAATTGTGATAAGATTTGTTACTTTCTTTTTTCTGGTATCTTTTTGTTTTTAAATTGGATTGTTAAGTAGGATGCAGCTGAACCATTTTCAAGATTCATTAGTGATGTACATATATTGATTTCCTTCCCTGATATTTTCAAATTATTTGTAAGAAAGAAAGAATGAATGAGAGAAAGAAGACAAAATCTTTATTATTGAGCACTCTCCATTATAAATATAATTTTTCATGTTCTATGTTGCTATTTTGCTTGTAGGTACCGTATATACTCGCTTGTAAGTTGAGTCCAACTGCAAACATAGACCCTGATCTGCCACTGCATAATGTGCCAGCAGATCAGGGTCTATGCTGTTTGTTCTACTGATTATGCCTAACAAACTGCACAGACCCAGATCTGCTGATGCATTATGCAACAGCAGATCTGGGTCTGCACAGTTTGCAGTTTGGCTTATTTTATAAGCGAGTATATATGGTAGATGCATGTAATTCTATGATTGTTAATGATTGTCTGATAAGAAATAAAGGGAGATAATTATGTTCCTTCATAATTTTCTTCCCATTGTTAGCCCCTAAATGTATCATGTCAGCAAACTAAAAACAGTAAAAACATAGACTGAGCCAAATAGAAACCCATATGAAACCAAGGCTTCTTTAATATGCTATACTGAGCCAAAAAGAAACCCACATGATGCAAGGTTTCTTTAATATGTTATACTGAGCCAAATAGAAACCCACAGAAACCAAGGTTTCTTTAATATGCTATACTGAGCCAAGTAGAAACCCACAGAAACCAAGGTTTCTTTAATGTGCTATACTGAGCCAAGTAGAAACCCACAGAAACCAAGGTTTCTTTAATATGCTATACTGAGCCAAGTAGAAACCCACAGGATACCAATGTTTCTTTAATGAGCTATAATGAGCCAAACAGAAACCCACATGATGCATGGTTTCTTTAATATGCTATACTGAGCCAAATAGAAACCCACAGGATACCAAGGTTTCGTTATTATGCTATACTGAACCAAACAGAAACCCATATGACACAAGATCTCTTTAATATGCTATACTGAGCCAAACAGAAATCTACAGAAACCATAGTTTCTTTAATATGCTATTCATTTTTGAGACAATTCTATTAGATGTTTTGATCTCAACTTAGTGATACATACAAACAGACATACATACATTTATATGATCTCTGATGCATAAATCTATAATTGTAGTTTGGAAGTAATAAATCTAGAAATGTATAACAATTTAGACACAAAGGTCCAGAATGATTAGAGTCTGAATGTGGTTTAACATGTCCTGAGAACACAAGAATTCTAAAGAAAGCTGTTTCACCAACTTTACCAAAAATAGTCACTAAAGCAAAAAAGTAGGTCACTCTGATCTACTTTTCAGGGATGTGAAAATCTGTCACTGAAATGAATGCACATACCGTGTCCCAAGTTTCATCCATTACTCTATATGCATCAGTGTCACTGAAGTGAAGCTTTATGAAAATAATTGTCTGTGATCACTGGATCATGAAATGTTGGTTGCTATGTCTTGTTCTTCTGTGTGGTGACTTGTACTCCAACAATTTCATGACTGTACATGTATTAGAGAAATGGAGCTATCTGCAAAAATCATAACTCTTATGCCTACACTCACAAAAACAACAATAAATAGCCACCTGAAAAGCTGATAGTAAAACCTGTCTTGTAAGACCCCTGCTATGAGAGCCCACCTGTCTAGAGAGACCTGATTCTAAATGCACTGATTAACCAATCACATATTGTTATGATGTCATGAGAGACCACCTGTCTAGAGAGACCTGATTCTAAATGCACTGATTAACCAATTACATATTGTTATGATCTGTCATGAGAGACCACCTGTCATGAGAGACTATCCGTCTAGAGAGACCTGATTCTCAATGCACTGATTAACCAATTATATATTGTTATGACCTGTCATGAGAGACCAGCTGTCATGAGATACCACCTGTCATGAGAGATCATGCTTTGGGGCAGAAGGGGTAGCATTTCAAGACAGTGTCTACTGTACCTATTTCTCACTTGTGTTTTGCAGGCAAGAAAAAAAACTGATGAAGAACTCTTTATATCTTACATAATATACTGCAATATTTGGTGAAAAAAATGGATAATTTTGTACACATTCCACCATTATTGTATATAATGTATACCAAAAAAAACCCAAACCTATAAATAAATACCCCCAGTAAATACCACTATAAACTACAAATTAATTTTGTGATTATTTACAAGTAAAGACAAATCCATTTATATATTCAATAGAGGAAAATGTTCAAGGGAATGTAGTTTTGGCTGAATGCCCCTCTTCCCCAAGAAAACAACAACAAGAGGTCCAAGTGGGCCTGATATTGCTTACCTGGGTAGTTCACTAGTTGACATGTCATCTTGTGAATGCAAATTCACACACATATTGAAACTGAAGAGGGGAAAGAAAAGCTTGGAGCACATACACAGTTGCTATGCTGTCTATTAATTTTGGTCTATCTCTCTCTCTCTCTATATATATATATATATAATTTATGCAACCAGCATTGTTCCCTGAATCTCTCCAAGGCCCTAATCATAACTTAGATCATGTTCACTGCTTAAAGTTTTGTTAAGTGGTATTTTAGAAGAAGCTGTTAAAGGTTTATTATTTTATTTTTAGTAACAGCAGCCATACTTGATAGCAGATTGGCATCATTTGTATAAACTTAAAATCCCTTCATGCCAGAAAGCTTTCTGTGAAATTTGGTCAAATTTTGTTGAGTAGTTTTTTGAAAAGAATTTGTTTAAAGGATTTTCCATTTTTGTGAAAGTTTTGTCTATTTTACATGGTGGATTAGCATCATTTGTATAAATCTGAAACCCTTTATGCCTGGATGCTTTCCATCAAATTTGGTCAAATAAAAAAGTTGCTTTTAGGTTTTTCTACTTTACAGCAGTCATATTTGATGGTGGATCAGTATCATATGTACAAAACTGAAAGCCATCTATGTCAGAATGCTTTTTGTCGAATCTGGGCAAATTCAGTTTTTATGAACTTGTTTAGAACGGTTCTTTATGTTAAGCAACGGTGACCATAACTGATGGTGGATCGATGCCATTTGTACAAATCAGAAAGATCTTCATGCCAGGATGCTTTTTGCTAAATTTGGTCCCATTCTCTTGAGTGGTTTTTTAGAAGTCATTGATTTTTTTTTTTTTTTAGCAACAGTAGTCATATTTGATGGCAAATCGGCATCATTTGAAAAAACTGAAAGACCTTCATACCAGGGTGCTTTCAAAAAAATGTGTCCAGATTCTATTGAGCAGGTTTGAGAAGTAATTGTTTAAATGTTTGTCTATTTTTAGTAATGGTGGCTATATTTGTTGGTGGATTGGCATTATTTGAACAAATCTAAAAGACCTTCATGCCAGGATGCTTGCTGTCAAATTTGGTCCTATTCTGTTTAGCAGTTTTGCAGAAAAGGTCATTTAAGGGTTCATCTATTTTTAGTAATGGAATTCATATATGATGGCAGATCAGCATCATTTGAAAAAAACTGAAAGATGTTCAAGCCAGGATGCTTGCTGTCAAATTTGGTCAAAATCTGTAGTGTATTTTGAGAAAAAGTCATTACAAGTTTTTCTATTTATAGTAATGGTGGCCATTTTTGATGGTGGATTGGCATAATTTTAATAAATTTGAAAGAGCTTCATGCCAGGATGCTCAAATTTGGTAAAATTCTGTCTAGTAGTTTTTGACAAGAAATTGTAAATCGCAGTTCTAAAAAGATGACATATGACACACAAAGGATCAAAGACGATACTTTAAGCTCATTTGGCCTCATGGATAGGTGAGCTAAACAAGCAAAACCTGTAAATACATGTATCTCTAAATGGAAGCGCATGCAGTAATTAAAAGAAAGTCAAAATTTGACAAAAAATAATTATAGCATAAAATAAATACAAATATACACCTGACATGCATCTTATGTGGCCTCAATTTTTTTTCTCATCTGATGAATATTGATCTTTTTTTCTGACAAAATGTCAATTCTGGAACAAATTTTGGATATGTCAATATAACATGTAAAGAAATTGAGTCTTATTTTACAAATCTCATATATTTCCCCACGAGCAATAGAAAGACTTTGTAAAACATTTCCAAGCCTTCTCCTTACATATCTCAAAAATGTATTTTAACTCGACTAGTTTTCATTCTACATGCATACATATATTGCATCCATAAAAATGAGGCTCAAAATTATCTGAGAGCACTCACCTGGCTTGTTGACTTTAAGAGATCAGGATCTCCCTAAAACAAAATATTACCCGTAAATGGTAGATCGAAATGAGTTATGATTATTTCATTTTTGTGAGTTTTTGTGACTTATAGAATTGATTGCTCTTCCCTTATCTTTTCAGTTCTACCATTTCTTTCTCCTTGTCAAGATCTCTCACTTTGGTCAATTCAACACTGAATTAAAAAATCACCATAGCCATATTGACATAATTGTCTTTCACAACTGCTCATAAATTTTCTCATGAAGCATGGCTCATAGGTTGATCCATAAGACTTTCTCATAGCAAGAATACATTTGCATAGGACAGGGCACAACTGGTTGGAAGGATTTCATGCATTTGCCTTGATTCATTCTCATCTTTCATCAATGCATGCAACAGTCTCGGGTCATAGTGTGTCTTAGCCGAAGTATTTCTATTTGATTGATTTTCTATAAAAGTTTAAATATATTGTTCACTTAGAGACACAAACCTTCTGTGCATGTTTTCTTTGTTTTTGAATGCTAATGCAGCCATATACTCTTCACTCATACTTTCCTTGTAGACAATAACCAAGAATATTAGCTTGAAAGTCAATGCCATCAATCAAATCAGTATAGATGGTACATGTGTTGATTCCTTCTTTTCCTCTACTCTTGCTTTACCTTTCCCATCAATCTGAACACTCTTACATACCAAGATAGTAAATGACATTTTACAACTTTGTAGTAGATTAAAATAGTTCTGTTTACATGTGCATTAACATCAATTTCCTGCAACATGGCTAGACAATCAAAAATGCTCCAGGTGTTATTAGACGTGTGTAATATCCAAATTCAAGATGAACTTATTAACTTATTACAGTTGTAATGATATGAATTATGCTCTGAAATGGCGAGAAGATGAGTGTGTACTTGGTTAGTACAGAAATTAAAGTAAGTCAATCAGGTTCACTGTAAACAAAAAAGTAAAGTATTAAAATCTGCTCAGAAATACAGTCTCTAGGGTGGTGACAGATGCAGGACAGATGATGAAATAGTGTTAAGGGTGGTGACAGATGCATGACAGATGATGAAATACAGTCTCTAGTGTGGTGGCAGATGCAGGACAAATGATGAAATAGTCTCTAGGGTGGTGACAGATGCAGGACAGATGATGAAACAGTCTCTAGTGTGGTGGCAGATGTAGGACAAATGATGAAATAGTCTCAAGGGCGGTGACAGATGCAGGACAGATGATGAAATAGTCTCTAGGGTGGCAACAGATGCAGGACAGATGATGAAATAGTCTCTAGAGTGGTGACAGATGCAGGACAGATGATGAAACAGTCTCTAGGGTGGTGACAGATGCAGGACAGATGATGAAATAGTCTCTAGGTTGGTGACAGATGCAGGACAGATGATGAAATAGTCTCTCGGGTGGTGACAGATGCAGGACAGATGATGAAATAGTCTCAAGGGTGGCAACAGATGCAGGACAGATGATGAAATAGTCTCTAGGGTGGCAACAGATGCAGGACAGATGATGAAATACAGTCTCTAGGGTGGTGACAGATGCAGGACAAAATGATGAAATGCCATTTCTAGGGTGGTAATAAGTAATGACAGATACAAGACAGATGCTGAAGAAAAATTGACACATAAAGGCCATGTCATTGGCTTTCTTTCTCTCTGGCCGGGTGAGCTAAAAATATTCAAGAGGTAGAATGTTTTGCACACTTAAGTAAACTTTCTGTTAGTAAATGAGACCATATCTATTGGAGAAAAAAAACTTTCTCTCAGTAAATTTGACCATATTTATTGGAGAAAAAAAACTTTCTCTCAGTAAATCTATTGAAAACAAAACCAACTTTCAAATGAATGCAACACACATAGAAAAGAAAACTTGTTATACAGACTCAAAGATGACAACATTTCAACCTATTCTGATATTAAGTAGGTTTTAGAAGAAAAGATAATAAATTGGAAATGATTTTAAGGAAAATTATGTCATCAAAATGTAGTCACTCCTTTTCAGTTTCCTTAGAGCTCTACTCAGGGGTGGATTCTGGATTATTGGTATTTCTAAGGGGGTTCAAATTTAAGTAAAGGGGGTTGGTTATTTGGTCCAAATATCTTTTGTTTTTGCACTTCAAAGTGTGCTACTTTTAACTGACCCTCCTCATGCCCCAAAACCCTGTCCATATCTGCCCTGTCAACTAGCTTTACTGGCTGCAAATAAAGTAAATAAATTAGGGGAATTTTTGCAAGATAAAAAGTGGAAATTATTATTAAAACATTAGTCTTCATCCCATTTTCAGGAAATCTTCAATACTTCAAAATTATTTTAAATAAAAAAAATGCTGTTTTATTTGTAAAAAAAATTTTAAAAATTTTTTTTAAAGAATAATTAGTGATGTATGCAACTTAAAAAAAGCAGCACCACTGTACACATCAGATACACCAACATCACAACACTGGACAAAAAAAATTGATTAGCTGAAAACAAGGTTTAAAAGCACAGAGAAGCGACTAGCTAAAATAAAAGTGGTCTAAAAATTAAAAATATGTGCATGTATTTATCTACAATATTTTTATACAATCTAAAATAATACTTTAACAACTGTAAAATATATTTCAACAACTTTTCCAAATATTTCATCCTATGGTAAATCTCCTAAACAACTTTACTGAGATCAATAAAATGAAATCTTACAACCAATGAAATGACAATTACAGTTCTCCAATGATCTACAGTCAGGACTACAGGACTGCTCTATTCGTAACTGGTAATGCATATAACACAGTTATAACATAAAATTCATGTGCAAAAATTCCGTATGACTAATGTCTGAGGCCATTAAGCTTTGTGTAGCCCATATCTATTTGCAGTGGTGTAGAAACCTTAAATTTTTTTTAATGAAAAATTCCCAAAATAAAATCCAATCTTTGTCAATTCCATTTACATGAGATACCTGCCAACACCTTATCTGAAATGGGCCAGTTCAAAAACATAAACATATTTATTACTACCTGTCTAATGGTCATTGGAGAACTATAATAACACAGTATAAAAAATAAAAAATTCAACTTCACACAAATTTTCATATGAATGTAAGACCAGACATTTTAAAGAGGAAGAAAGTTCTAATACAGTGGTCCTTCACTATAAAGCCACTCAATATACTGCAGACCCTCTTTTAATACGGTCATGGATCCCTATTAACACAGTCAAAATACAGGGGAACTCAGCTATAACATGCTTCATTATAATATAAATTCAGATATAAGATGGTTGTGTCATGGCTCCCGATTCATTGTCTTAGATGTCCCTTATTCCTTGACACTATTCAAAACATCAACCAAGCTGACAAACATATAAAAATAATTCAGTTAAGTTTCAGAAACCTAAATCTTAAGATCATAATTATAAGAACACACAGCAATGATTAATTTTCATCAAACATGGGGCTATCTTAATTCCTGATTGTTATATAAATTGGCAGGTAGTTAAATTATTCCTATATGTTTGCCTGACATTTTGTTTATTATGCCCCTCTCCCTCCAGACACTCCTGCATCAAAGTTTTGATCACTGTCGCTATATAATCTTGTTTAGTACATACCACAGTTGGCAGTTATTGACCTCAAATACCATGTTATAGTGGGGTACCCCTGTACATGTATCTAAATGTAGGTAAGTTACTGACAGTCACTCAACAAATGTTAAAACACTATACTCCGTTTCAAATCGTAACCATAACTAACACCTGATTCCTGCAAGGACATGCTCCACTCTAATTTCTGTATATTCTGGGGAGTGGAATTAATAATGATCATAAAAAGAAACACTATATTTTTCTCAATTTGATGAACTGAAATAATAACATAAATTGGATTGTGTCTAATGAAATAATGGCATGCAATTATGGTTACTCTTTGAAACTGATGATACTGGCCAAACACAAATGAAGATTCAGTCTTCGGGTTTGGAGTGACAGCTTTAAGATCAATAGAAAAAAGAAAAGTACACATAAAAATAAATCTCTGCAAATTACAAAATGTTCATCACTCTCTAAAATTAAAGAACACATTCTCCAATTCCAGCTTGGAAATCTTTGGCATCTATAATGCATTTTTTTTAAAAATATGATTAACATGTTAGGAACAGAAACCCCTGTAACAGATGCAGAAAAAATTAAACTATACGATCAACTCTGTTTTCACTTGTAGAAACAATCTTATTAAAACTTTTATACCAGGATATGTTTGCTTTTGATGCAAGACACATCTCTCTCTGTCATTAGAATATATATATATATATATATATATATATATATATATATATATATATATATATATATATATATATATATATATATATCGTAAAGCCTCAGACCCTGTAATACATTTTCTCTTCTTACATGAAGAAAGAATTAAATCTGGGCAGTTCAGTTTGATTACTGGTAAATTTAACATATGCATAACAGAAAAACACCTCACAACATATCTTCTATTGCATCTAGCCTAAATTAAAGAATCTTTCCCTGATAACACTTACAAATCTGTCCCTTATTTTTGATTTAAAACTCTCGTACCATAAAAGTACATTTTTCCTTCTTCTAGAAAGATCACTTAGGTTTAATGACTTTTCCGTTTCTAAAATTTTTGGTAAATCATTCCAATTTTTAACATAAATCACTGGAGCTTTTAATTCCTTGAGTAGTCGGAGGGGGTAGTTCTTTGAAGCTTGAGATTTCCCACAATTTCCTGGGGTCATCACATCCTCTATGACAGGAACTGAGCCAAAAGCAAGAGCTTCATAAATTCTGTAACACTCAGTGTTCTGTCCAACAGGGTTGAGAGTAAGATCACTTTGAGCAAGTATTTGTACATACTCTTCCCTTGACTCTGCCGTTTCCTGTGGTAGCCATCTGCCAATGAAAAAAATAAATGTTTTTAAAAGTGTAAAAGCACATTTAAATTTGGTTCAAAGAGTCAGGTTCTTAGACAAAGGTATAATCTGCTGAGCAATACACTCCACATAAAATATTTGATCTGTCAACAAACAAAACAGATTTGGCAGCAACATGTTCATAAATGGAGCCAATGATTATAAAAAATGTTTTTCTTTAAATCAATTTGGACATTGGGACACAAAACTGTAACTGTCTTGGGCAAAGAATTCTGTTTACTTATTTGAAGATTATAAAAAAAAAAAAATTGTCTTTCTCAGTAACATCAACTGTCCATGATATGAAAAGACCAATTTTTGTTCTCTACAGCTAATTGGGTAGTTTCTACTATTTGGTCCACTCATGTCAGCATGTACAGCCACGCAGACTTTCTGGCCAAATATGTATTTACATTACTGCTTAGGACTATATATATATATATATAACTAGCTACTTATAATCATGTAATCATGTTCTGGTATGTGATAGACTTCTAAATTGCACGTTTTTTTCATTTTGAACTAACTTTTTAAAAAGGAATACCTACAATAATGAAATATCATGTGTAACCTTGTAAACATGCTAAGATTTTGTGAACAATTTTTAAGTTGACTAATGCACTGTTAGTATGATTCATTCTGTCTTATAACATAGTTCATGGAAGCCAAACAGTGTACCATATTATATGTGAAGTCACCTCATACTGAGGTATGTAATAAGCAAAGTTGTTTTATAAGGTATGCTTTAAGCAAGGTTGTGTTATGAAATATGCTATAAGCAAGGTTGTGTTATGAAGTATGTTATAACCAAGGTTGTGTTATGAGGTATGCTATCAGCAAGGTTGTGTTATGAGGTATGCTATCAGCAAGGTTGTGTTATGAGGTATGCTATAAGCAAGGTTGTGTTATGAGGTATGCTATAACCAAGGTTGTGTTATGAGGTATGCTATCAGCAAGGTTGTGTTATGAGGTATGCTATAACCAAGGTTGTGTTATGAGGTATGCTATAAGCAAGGTTGTGTTATGAGGTATGCTATAAGCAAGGTTGTGTTATGAGGTATGCTATAAGCAAGGTTGTGTTATGAGGTATGCTATAACCAAGGTTGTGTTATGAGGTATGCTATCAGCAAGGTTGTGTTATGAGGTATGCTATCAGCAAGGTTGTTTTATAAGGTATGCCATCAGCAAGGTTGTGTTATGAGGTATGCTATAAGCAAGGTTGTGTTATTAGGTATGCTATAAGCAAGATTGTGTTATGAGGTATGCCATCAGGAAGGTTGTGTTATGAGGTATGCTATAAGCAAGGTTGTGTTATGAGGTATGCTATCAGCAAGGTTGTGTTATGAGGTATGTTATAAGCAAGGTTGTGTTATGAGGTATGCCATCAGCAAGGTTGTGTTATGAGGTATGCTATCAGCAAGGTTGTGTTATAAGGTGTGCCATCAGCAAGGTTGTGTTATGAGGTATGCCATCAGCAAGGTTGTGTTATGAGGTATGCTATCAGCAAGGTTGTGTTATAAGGTGTGCCATCAGCAAGGTTGTGTTATGAGGTATGCCATCAGCAAGGTTGTGTTATAAGGTATGCTATCAGCAAGGTTGTGTTATAAGGTGTACCATCAGCAAGGTTGTGTTATGAGGTATGCTATCAGCAAGGTTGTGTTATAAGGTATGCTATCAGCAAGGTTGTGTTATAAGGTGTGCCATCAGCAAGGTTGTGTTATAAGGTATGCTATCAGCAAGGTTGTGTTATGAGGTATGCCATCAGCAAGGTTGTGTTATGAGGTATGCTATCAGCAAGGTTGTGTTATGAGGTATGCTATAAGCAAGGTTGTGTTATGAGGTATGCTATCAGCAAGGTTGTGTTATAAGGTATGCCATCAGCAAGGTTGTGTTATAAGGTGTGCCATCAGCAAGGTTGTGTTATGAGGTATGCTATCAGCAAGGTTGTGTTATAAGGTATGCTATCAGCAAGGTTGTGTTATAGGGTGTGCCATCAGCAAGGTTGTGTTATGAGGTATGCTATAAGCAAGGTTGTGTTATGAGGTATGCTATCAGCAAGGTTGTTTTATAAGGTATGCCATCAGCAAGGTTGTGTTATGAGGTATGCTATAAGCAAGGTTGTTTTATAAGGTATGCTATCAGCAAGGTTGTGTTATAAGGTATGCCATCAGCAAGGTTGTGTTATGAGGTATGCCATCAGCAAGGTTGTGTTATAAGGTATGCCATCAGCAAGGTTGTGTTATAAGGTGTGCCATCAGCAAGGTTGTGTTATGAGGTATGCCATCAGCAAGGTTGTGTTATGAGGTATGCTATCAGCAAGGTTGTGTTATGAGGCATGCTATAAGCAAGGTTGTGTTATAAGGTATGCTATAAGCAAGGTTATGAGGTATGCCATCAGCAAAATTGTGTTATGAGGTATGCCATCAGGAAGGTTGTGTTATGAGGTATGCCATCAGGAAGGTTGTGTTACAAGGTATGCCATCAAGAAGGTTGTGTTATGAGGTATGCAATCAGCAAGGTTGTGTTATGAGGTATGCTATAAGCAAGGTTGTGTTATGAGGTATGCCATCAGCAAGGTTGTGTTACAAGGTATGCCATCAAGAAGGTTGTGTTATGAGGTATGCTATAAGCAAGGTTGTGTTATGAGGTATGCTATAAGCAAGGTTGTGTTATGAGGTATGCTATAAGCAAGGTTGTGTTATGAGGTATGCTATAAGTAAGGTTGTGTTATGAGGTATGCTATAAGCAAGGTTGTGTTATGAGGTATGCTATAAGCAAGGTTGTGTTATGAGGTATGCTATCAGCAAGGTTGTGTTATGAGGTATGCTATCAGCAAGGTTGTGTTATGAGGTATGCTATAACCAAGGTTGTGTTATGAGGTATGCTATCAGCAAGGTTGTGTTATGAGGTATGCTATCAGCAAGGTTGTGTTATGAGGTATGCTATAACCAAGGTTGTGTTATGAGGTATGCTATAACCAAGGTTGTGTTATAAGGTATGCCATCAGCAAGGTTGTGTTATAAGGTATGCCATCAGCAAGGTTGTGTTATAAGGTATGCCATCAGCAAGGTTGTGTTATAAGGTATGCCATCAGCAAGGTTGTGTTATGAGGTATGCTATAACCAAGGTTGTGTTATGAGGTATGCTATAACCAAGGTTGTGTTATAAGGTATGCCATCAGCAAGGTTGTGTTATAAGGTATGCCATCAGCAAGGTTGTGTTATAAGGTATGCCATCAGCAAGGTTGTGTTATAAGGTATGCCATCAGCAAGGTTGTGTTATAAGGTATGCCATCAGCAAGGTTGTGTTATGAGGTATGCTATAACCAAGGTTGTGTTATGAGGTATGCTATAAGCAAGGTTGTGTTATGAGGTATACCAAAGCAAGGTTCTGTTATGAGGTATGCTATAAGCAAGGTTGTGTTATTAGGTATGCTATAAGCAAGGTTGTGTTATGAGGTATGCCATCAGCAAGGTTGTGTTATTAGGTATGCTATAAGCAAGATTGTGTTATGAGGTATGCCATCAGGAAGGTTGTGTTATGAGGTATGCTATAAGCAAGGTTGTGTTATGAGGTTTGCCATCAGCAAGGTTGTGTTATGAGGTATGTTATAAGCAAGGTTGTGTTATGAGGTATGCCATCAGCAAGGTTGTGTTATGGGGTATGCTATACACAAGATTGTGGTATGGGGTATGCTATACGCAAGGTTGTGTTATGGGGTATGCTATACACAAGGTTGTGTTATGGGGTATGCTATACACAAGGTTGTGTTATGTGGCATGCTATACACAAGGTTGTGTTATGGGGTATGCTATACACAAGGTTGTGTTAAGGGGTATGCTATACACAAGGTTGTGTTATGGGGTATGCTATACACAAGGTTGTGTTATGGGGTATGCTATACACAAGGTTGTGTTATGAGGTATGCTAAACACAAGGTTGTGTTATGGGGTATGCTATACACAAGGTTGTGTTATGAGGTATGCCATCAGCAAGGTTGTGTTATGGGGTATGCTATACACAAGGTTGTGTTATGGGGTATGCTATACACAAGGTTGTGTTATAATAAGGTATGGTGTATACAGAACAACAAAAATGGGAGTATCTAATAATGTAAAACCAAATTTTATTTTTTTCTCAAAGGTCAAGAACAAAAATTATGTGCCTCAAATTCGGCAGCAATAAAAGAACAAAATTTAGTCAATTCATAGGATTTGATGTGGCCTACAGTATAATGATTTAGTCAATTCATAGGATTTGATGTGGGGATACAGTATAATGATTTAGTCAATTCATAGGATTTGATGTGGGGATACAGTATAATGAGGGGTTTTATAGTGAGAGACCACTGAATTGTACTTACTCATATCTTGGTTTTATGTAGCATCTACTTCTATAGGGACTTGACTCCAGGATGCTTAATAAATTCTCTCGAGAAGCATTTTTATACACAGTTCCCAGAAAATTACACAAATATTTACGTTGTTCATTACTCTGTATTTGAGAACTATCCACCACTGGAAAATCTCTATACCTGAAATTAGAAAAATAATCATAAAATAATTAGTATCCAAGAGTAGCTGCAATTCAGCTATAAACTAACCTAAAGTCCTAATTAGGTAGTTCATTTGAAGAGATGATTTACTCAGTGTTTACCCTTATTGATAATAATAATAATAATAATAATAATAATAATAATAATAATAATAATAATAATGTCTTTCTTTTAAAAGCGTGACTCAATTTGTTACATAGAACTAACCTACTTTGAGACCCTCTATTATGTACAATATTTTTAAAAAAAAATATATGTATATAAATGCCACCTTCACACCTAACCCCCCCTACCCCACACACACACATTTTCACCTGTCTACACACTTGAACTGATAATATAACAATACACAAAGATAAGCATGTGACACAGAATGCATGCATAGAAATATACCTAAATATAGTAAATTATAAAAGATCCAAGTTTACTATACATTTGCACTGACAATGAAAAACTGAAACTCAATATTCACTGTCTTATGTGACACACCCCCCCCCCCCCAAGCATATGTGTATGAAGAGAGAGTATGTACAAATTTACATGGCATTGCCTGCATGAACTTTAGTTATCAGTAAAATCCTGAAGCTGTTCGGCTTTGTGAGAAATGTGTGTTACACATGGGAATAAATTTTACTAATTATTTCCATGTTTTTGTCTTCTTTATTTCAATAATTCATCTTTTTGCAAAGGAAAAAAAAAGATAAATGACTATATTGGCAAAAATACAAGTAAACCAAATGTTTATCACCTATCCAGAAAGCAGGCCTAATGCACATGTTAAATTTATGGATACACAACCAAGAAGAATAACATATCCTAATCAATATTTAAGCTGGTTTAAAACTAAAAGCTTAAAGCAGTGGATAAGGCACTAAATGTAGATAAGTCAGTTTACAGAATCAAAATGTATATTGGTTTGGCACTCTGATGTGTTACAATGGAAACCACATGTGTAATACACAGAATGATTAAACAGAACATAAATAGATGAGAATGTATTTGGTAGAAAAATAAAGCTGAAAATGTCCAAAATGTAGCAGTACTTATAATTTACCATGTATTCTTGCGTATAACCTGAGTCCAAATGCAAACAACATAGACCCTGATCTGCCGTCGCATAATGCGCCGGCAGATCAGGGTCTATGTTGTTTGTTCTACTGATTAGTCCTTACAAACTGCATAGATCCAGATCTGTTGGCACATTATGCGATGGCAGATCTGGGTCTATGCAGTTTGTAGTTGGTATTGGATTATACATGAATATATATGGTATGCATATTAAACAGTGTGCAGAATTAATATTATTGACAGTTTCACACTGTATGGTGTTTCAATAAAAAGCTCATGTAAATGTTAGGATGAACTAGAATATAGTTAAGACCATATTCAGATGGTACCAAAAAATAAATCTAAATACATATAACAATTAATATGGTTCACAAATTTAAAAACAACAGAAATTCCATTACTTTAATTAATTATTAATGGCATGGAATACAGATCGTTCATTCTCATCAAGGCTACACTCCATAAATGATGCAAGATGTTGATTCTAATACATAGTACTCCCTCACTATGATGCTGTTAATGGGAGCCATAAAGTGGACACCCTTATACAAGAGGTCGCCTTATAACGAGGTATTTTATACATAATATTACCATCTATACTCATGTATAAGCCAATACCAACTGCAAACTGCATAGACCCAGATCTGCCATCGCATAATGCGCTGGCAGATCTGGGTCTATGCAGTTTGTAAGGACTAATCAGGAGAACAAACAACATGGACCCTGATCTGCTGGAGCATTATGTGATGGCAGATCAGGATCTATGTTGTTGCAGTTGGACCCGGCTTATACATGAGTATATACGATACTATTAAATGATGAATTGAGATCCATGACCATACCTGCCTGATAAAAGAACCACCCTATACAGCACTACCTCATTATAACACTGTCAATGGCAGCTATGGGGTATACTACCTTATAATGAAGTACATTATACTTCTAATTTTATTACTACATAATAAAATGGGATCCATGACCATACCTGTCTTATAACAGGAAATGTGTTATAATGAAGGGTCTTATAATGAGAAAGTGGTGTACTGAGACACCTTACAGTGAAGGAGTACTGTATACAAAACCATCATGTGTTAGTAACGCTACATTGGCTGTAGTATCTGCTATCATGTGAAAATCTTATCTCTTAAAAATAAAGTCAGAATGTTGTGAGAATGTAATAAATATTATTTTATTATACTTACGTTGCTACACCTAGAGGCCACTGAAAAAATGTTTGATTGTCTATGTCAGGACTGTCATACACAAGAAAGACGACTTTGACTCGGCCACCTCCTTTCTCTGTATACGGTTTTATCCAGTCATTATTACACTTTTCATTTCCCAACAAAACTACAGCTACATTATTGAGATGTGTAAAATTTGGCAGTAAATCCAACCACAGCTGAGCATATTCTACTTTGGATGACTCTCGACCATTTAGAACCAATACGAGGTTCTCTGTATCTTTCGGAACTTTGACAGGAATTACACCTGGACCTGTCCTAAATCTGAAAATGGATAATTGGTTTGATTTATAAATTAAACGATTTACAGTATTTACATACCATATATACTCATGTATAAAACTATACCAACTGAAAACTGCATAGACCCAGATCTGCCTTCACATAATGCACCGGCAGATCTGGATCTATGCAGTTTGTAAGGACTAATCAGTAGAACAAACAACATAGACCATGATCTGCCGGCACATTATGCGACGGCAGATCAGGATCTATGTTGTTTGCATTTGGACCCAGCTTATACGCAAGTATATATGGTAAGATTAACAAAAATTCTTTATATAGGACAGTCTAAACAAACTTCACTAGATATTCTTATACTAGAAACAACTATCAAGATCCCAGTGCTTTCATAATGTACAGTTATAGGCTGGGGATCTTTATAGTTTTCAAGTTATGACCCAAAGGTAGGTCCCTCAGTGGGCAAGGATGGACCCCAGGGCCATGTGAGTTGCCTTCATAAATGTACCCAAAGGTAGGTCCCTCAGTGGGCAAGGATGGACCCCAGGGTCATGTGAGTTGCATTCATAAATGTGCCTTTTCATGCCCATTAAGTGTATATATGGTTATATGTTGCATGGGGATCTCAACTACTTCTATGTTATGACCCAGGGGCTAAGTCACTAGGCAGTAAGGAAAGACCACATGGTATGACCCTGGGGTCCCAGGCTGAGGTAAGTTGACACACTGATCACTCTTGCCAATTCTCAGACACGTGAGACAAACAATTCAGGAGATATTTGAAATTTATTTTAAATCACGCTCTCTCATTATCCACATGGAGATCAAAATTTCCAAAAGTGTTGGCACAATCTTCACTCACACGACTATCAAGGACTCCAGTTTAATGTTTCTAAATTTAACTGCGTAGGAGGAGTTCAAGTATATTACACATATACATTCATCTAGAAAGATGGATAGACTGTATCTCAATATCCCCATGTTTCTTTCAAAGTATGGGGATAATAATGATGCCAGTTCTAGCCATCTAGTGTCATGTGATTTTCTGATATACATGACCTGTTGTCAAATATAGTCATATCTGTGTTGGGGAACAACATAATAACCACTGTATGAACAGGAACTCTTTATGTACAGGTAAATATGCACTGATTTATGAATGGATTTTACCTAATGAATACAGGTAAATATGCAATGATTTATGAATGGATTTTACCTAATGAATACAGGTAAATATGCACTGATTTATGAATGGATTTTACATAATGAATACAGGTAAATATGCACTGATTTGTGAATGGATTTTACCTAATGAATACAGGTAAATATGCAATGATTTATGAATGGATTTTACCTAATGAATACAGGTAAATATGCACTGATTTATGAATGGATTTGACCTAATGAATACAGGTAAATATGCACTGATTTATGAATGGATTTGGCCTAATGAATACAGGTAAATATGCACTGATTTATGAATGGATTTGGCCTAATGAATACAGGTAAATATGCACTGATTTATGAATGGATTTGACCTAATGAATACAGGTAAATATGCACTGATTTATGAATGGATTTGACCTAATGAATACAGGTAAATATGCAATGATTTATGAATGGATTTGACCTAATGAATACAGGTAAATGTGCACTGATTTATGAATGGATTTAACCTAATGAATACAGGTAAATATGCACTGATTTATGAATGGATTTGACCTAATGAATACAGGTGATTCCTGTAGCAAGTTTGACTCTTGGAATTACACATGCTGATTGCGCAAAGATTTTGTTTAAAAAACAAGAGTCCCTCAAAGGGACTGCGACTCTACTGGCTGAAAAGAATTTCCAGGAATTCAAGATAAGGTCATTTCTTCCTTTTAACTGCTGAGTGTTGAAATCATCTTTGATATTCTTCAGCGATAACAAGATTTTCAAATTACCTGCTGTGGTTGACATATTGGATGTCAGCTTGGCACCATTTTCATTTAAGACCAACAAGGCATCATAAGAAATCTTCTGGTGGAGACCCCATGCTGATACGATTTCTGTTTTGGAGGAATAACGATAAGATTTTCAAGATGAATGCCATGGTGGCCATATTTGATATCAGATTGGCACCATTTCTATTTAATACCAACGAGACATCATAAGAAGTCTTTTGGTTAAAGCACAATGTCAATATGACCAGCCATCTAGGAGAGGTAGTGATAACAAGATTTTCAAGATGGCCATTATGGCAGTCATATTAGAAGTCAGACTGGCACCATTTACATTTATGACCAACTAGACCTCATATGAAGTCTTTCAGTGAAAACCCCATGCTGATATGACCTTTCATTCAGGAGAAATAGTGACAAGATTTTCAAGATGGCCACTGTGCCAGGCATATTGAATGTCTGAACGGCACCATTAGGACCAACTAGACATCATAATAAGTTGTCCCATGTTGATATGACCATCCATTCAGGAGGAACAGTGATAACAATATTTTCAAGATGGCCACTGTGGTGGCCATACTGGACATCAGATCAATACCATTTTAATTTTGGACCAACTTATACATCATAAGAAGTCTTCTGGTGAAAACCCCATAGAAATATTACTTTTCGTTCAGGAGGAGTAGTGATAACAAGATTTTCAAGATGGCCACTGTGGTGACCATAATGACCATCAGATCAGCACCATTTTCATTTAGGACTAACTAGACATCATAAGAAGTCTTGGGATGAAAACCCTATGGCAATATGACTTTCTGTTCACGAGGAATAAAGATAACAAGGTTTTCAAGATGGCCATAGTGGCAGACACACTGGACATAAGATATGCACCATTTACATTTATGACCAAGTTGACACCATAAGAAGTCTTTTAGTGAAAACCCCATGTTGATATGATTATCCATTCAGGATGATTAGTGATAACAAGATTTTAAAGATGGCTGCTATGGTGGCAATACTGAATATTAGATTGGCATCATTTTCATTTAGGACCAACTAGACATCATACAAAGTCTTTTAGTGGAAACCTCATGTTCATATTTGACCATCCATTCAGGAGCAGTAGTGATAAAAAGATTTTTGAGATGGCCACTATGGTGACCATATTGGACATCAGATTGGCCCATTTTTATTTAGGACCAACTAGACATGATAAGAAGTCTTCTGGTGAAAAACCTATGTCAATAAGACTTTCTGTTCTGGAGGAGAAGCAATAACAATATTTTCAAGATGGCCACTGTGGCAGCCATATTGGATGTCTGAGCAGCACCAATTTAATTTAGGACAAACTAGACAATAATAATAATAATAATAATAATAATAATAATAATAACAATAATAATAATGACAGCGACATATCTAAAGAAGAAGCTCATTTGGTCAACAAACCAATCTTCCATGAAGTTTTCTACAATTACATATATGTGATGTACAATTTGTACAAGTTGGAGTGTCTTTAGACAAGAAAGCTATTCAAATATATAATTGATCTATGATATAATATAAAATATGTACAAGACATTACAGATTAGTATATACATGTATCAATATAATACATGTACAAGTCATTACAAATTAGTATATACATGTACCAATATAATACATGTACAAAACATTACAAATTAGTATATACATATACCAATATAATACATGTACAAGACATTACAAATTAGTATATACAGCATTCATATAAAGAATATAAGACATTACAGGCATGTACATGAAAGTACATTGTGTTAATAAAGACTAGTACTGAATAACACAAATTCATATAAAGAATATAAGACATTACAGGCATGTACATGAAAGTACATTGTGTTAATAAAGACTAGTACTGAATAACACAAATTCATATAAAGAATATAAGACATTACAGGCATGTACATGAAAGTACATTGTGTTAATAAAGACTAGTACTGAATAACACAAATTCATATAAAGAATATAAGACATTACAGGCATGTACATGAAAGTACATTGTGTTAATAAAGACTAGTACTGAATAACACAAATTCATATAAAGAATATAAGACATTACAGGCATGTACATGAAAGTACATTGTGTTAATAAAGACTAGTACTGAATAACACAAATTCATATAAAGAATATAAGACATTACAGGCATGTACATGAAAGTACATTGTGTTAATAAAGACTAGTACTGAATAACACAAATTCATATAAAGAATATAAGACATTACAGGCATGTACATGAAAGTACATTGTGTTAATAAAGACTAGTACTGAATAACACAAATTCATATAAAGAATATAAGACATTACAGGCATGTACATGAAAGTACATTGTGTTAATAAAGACTAGTACTGAATAACACAAATTCATATCATAGATTCTGACCAGGATGCTTCTTAAAACCCATGAATGAGTCAGCTGATCATATACAGGGTGTAATAGAATTCCATAGTTTAGCTCCAGAAAAAGCAAAACTCTTCTTATAAAATTTAGAAATTAATTGAGGTAAGTACAAATTGCTTTTTGAGATTGTTCTTAGTTTAAATGTATGTACATTTTCCACAAATCTAAAATAACTTGTAAGATAATTAGGAGCCAACCCATGAAAGGATTTGTAGACTAGTGATCCCTTTAGAAGTTGAATTCTCAGCTAAAATGGAAGCCAGTAATGCATTATATCCTTTTGAATCTGATAACTCTAAGAGTACCATATATATTGCGTATAAGCCGATACCAACTGCAAACTGCATAGACCCAGATCTGCCGTCGCATAATGCACCGGCAGATATGGGTTATGCAGTTTGAAAGGACTAATCATTAGAACAAACAACACTGACCCTGATCTGCTGGCACATTATATGACAACATATCAGGGTCTATGTTGTTAGGATTTGGACCTGGTTTATATGCGAGTATATACAGTATATCACCCAAATCACAAAGTATTACAAATGGCTCCATCTTTAGGAGCTTTATGGACATATTTTACAGTTTTTGTAGAAATTAATCAGCTTTTTTTTTTTACATGTATTCTTCTACATTAGTAAATCAAAGTTACTTTTGCACCTCTTCAAGGATTTGATGTAAATCTAAATAGTAATTCTGGCAGGATTATTACCGTAAATAAAAGTCAAATTGATGAAGAAACTCAGTGTAGAAAATCTCAAGTTGAGGTTACTGATAAACAATTTCAAAGACATATTCTGCTTGAATTTTAGTTCACAAAAATCAATTGAACAGATAATACCTTTTTAAAAGCAATCTTGATTCATGCCTCAAATTTAGTTATTTCATGGCTTTAAGAATTTTAATACAGGTTATATGAAATTACATTCTAGTTTTGACATGGAGTTAATAAACTGATAAGCAGAGAATTTAATTTCCCCTCCTTTCTTGAAAATTACTGAAGTACCATATGCATCAGACTGGAAATCAAGGCCCAATCAAGATCAAAGAAAACGAATTTCAGTGCCAACAACTATTGTAAATCTCAAATTATATATGAATAGATTTTCTTAAAACATTCAAAAAGCTTGCTTTAATAACAAATATGTAACAAAGGTACATATATAATGAGGTATAATACATTTATAATCATTTACATAGACATTTTCAAAATACTCTAATTGATTTAAGTTTTACAACTTGGTAAACATGGCTAATTGCAGCAATGATTCCCATCTATTAATCAAGTGTATTCTTATGGGTCAAATGCATCCTTTTACAAAGTATCAAAGGATGCTGAGAAAATTAATAATCTACAAAATCTCTGATCTCTGTCCCAAAAAAGAAAGGATATTTTCTTTAGGAAATTAAATATTTGTTATCAAATTAGAGACTTTTGAACCGAAAACACTGACAAAAATTGCTTAAACAAGATTTGTGTTTGTAAAGATACAGGCTCCCAATGCTGATGAAATAGTCCAAGTCTACAAGTTCAAAAATGCAAAAAAATTTAAAACAATGTCTATAATGGCATGAAAATCTTATTAGATCATTTACATATGAATACTAACAAGCATACACAATTTCATTTGCTGACCTCAAGTGGTTTTTGCTTAATTATACTAAACAGGTTTTCTTGATTTGCTGGAATCGAGTGACTTTTGCTTAATTATACTAAACAGGTTTTCATAAAAAATGTCAAAGTTCAAAAAGTACAAATAATGTGAGAAAAAAATAAAATAAAAAAAAATTGCTGTAATGGCCCAAGATCATCATCAGGTATATATATATATATATATATATATATATATATAGATATATAACAATCAAATTTCATTCATCTTCATTGAGTGTTTTTTTTGCATTCTTGACAACAAACTTGTTGGGAATGACAGATGGATGTATAGATGCACACAATCATTTGAGAAATATATCTTTTTGTTGAAATCTTTTATAAATATTTTGATCTTATGTATAAAGCGCATTTATGAATCTATATGAAGTAACAAGTAAATGTTACAGGCATATTTTGTGCACCTTGTTTGATCTGCATTATAGACTACAAGACCAATGTTGTCCTTGTTTTGACTGTGAGGTATAGATGAGAGTCTTTTGATAGTAGCAGGACAAAAGTCAATGTATTATTAGTTTAATCGACCTACGTACAGTGGCTGAATGCATCAATATGGACTAAAAAATGTCAGTATTACACTTCAATAGTGTACACCTATTTTTATAATACTATGGCCAGTCAAGTGACAGTCACATTTCAATAGTGTACACCTATTTATATAATACTATGGCCAGTCAAGTGACAGTCACACTTCAATACTGTACACCAATTTATATAATATTTGCCAGTCAAGTGACAGTCACACTTCAATAGTGTACACCTATTTATATAATACTGGCCAGTCAAGTGACAGTCACACTTCAATAGTGTACACCAATTTATATAATATTTGCCAGTCAAGTGACAGTCACACTTCAATAGTGTACACCTATTTATATAATACTGGCCAGTCAAGTGACAGTCACACTTCAATAGTGTACACCTATTTATATAATACTGGCCAGTCAAGTGACAGTCACACTTCAATAGTGTACACCTATTTATATAATACTATATAATACTGGCCAGTCAAGTGACAGTCACACTTCAATACTGTACACCAATTTATATAATATTTGCCAGTCAAGTGACAGTCACACTTCAATAGTGTACACCTATTTATATAATACTGGCCAGTCAAGTGACAGTCACACTTCAATAGTGTACACCAATTTATATAATATTTGCCAGTCAAGTGACAGTCACACTTCAATAGTGTACACCTATTTATATAATACTGGCCAGTCAAGTGACAGTCACACTTCAATAGTGTACACCTATTTATATAATACTGGCCAGTCAAGTGACAGTCACACTTTAATAGCGTACACCAATTTAGGTAATACGGATCAGTCAAGTGACAGTCACACTTCAACAGTGTACACCTATTTGCATAATACTGGCCAGTCAAGTGAGAGTCACATAATGTCCTAAAGTGAAGTTTGAAAATAAATAGATAAACTCAGACATTTGATGATTCATTTTTTGTTGTTGTCAATATCAAAATAACTGAAAACAACCTGCTGCTGAAAACAGCTTCCCCCTCTTTGATATGTAGTTTTTTTGTTTGGGGGGGGGGGGTAACACTAGTTTAAATTATGCAATACTTACCCATCACTATTATGCAGCTTATTACTTTTTCTTGTCAAAAAATCGTCCGTTTGATGTGAATACATTCACTCACAGAGTGGAGAATTGCCAACAAGACATGGTGCACTCATGCAACTCTCCGCGCCTGCGCAGAACAATCATCTTTCTCACAGATGACATTATGCCAGGACATCAGATCAAGGTGGGAGGAGGGCATTCAGTAATAGTGATGAGTAAGTATTGCATAATAAAATTTAGTTTTACCCCCCCCTCCCCAAAAAACCCAGCAGCAATACAATACCCATCACTATTATGCAGCTGAATTTGTCAGTTAAGTTGGTAGGCTGATGTGTTAAACTGATCAAAAACAGAGAAAAATGGAAAGTACTCACCATTTGTGGGAGAGATACACTTTACAATTTGTTGGAGTCCCTCTGGGCCGCATGCTGTACTGCAACTGTATGTCCCAGAGAAAAAATACCCACACTTTGTTGTGCTAATGAGCGGAGGTAGAAGGAGGAGAAGGTAGTATGGGATCATCAAAATGCTGCCTTTCATGTTTCATAAAAGAGAGGTCTCTATCAGTAACAGACTGATAAGGTCTTTTGATTATGGTGACAATCCACCATGAGATAGTGGAGGCCAAAATAAAAATGGAGCCCTCATACATGCCATAACACGTCTCACATGAAAAACATGATTTTGGACTCCCAAAACCCCCGACACAGTCATGTTTAGAAAAACATGATTTTCAGCAATCTTACAGAGAAAAAAAAATTCCTACCGAAAAAAAGAAATTAAAAAATGTGTATTTCTTGACCACCATGATATATGCCCATAATCTGTGGTATGTATAACCAGTAAACAGTCCTGCTCAAAGCACATGTAAAATTATCGGGGGGGGGGGGGCCAGTTTATACAGCTGTTTTAGAGGTAATTAAAAGGTACGGCGGTCAGAGATAAACAGCCACCTTTCACAGATTTACTTAAAATTGGCTAACAATAGCTAGGGTGATGTGTTGTGTCAAATGATTTGAGCACTGCTGAGGGTGAGCCTGTTAGGCTAATTTGCATAGGTAAAGTACATTATGTGGAACAACCCAATTTGTCTGAAGTTAAGTACATCAAAGAGATGTGTGTTGAAGAACAAATGTTCTTACACATCACTGACTGCACTGAATGAGAATGTTGAAGCCATTTTTATTTAAGTTTGCGATCAGCGGCAACATTTCTTTGAAGTCGGATTTTTACTCCATATATAAAATGCAAAACAAGATTATTTCGGTAGTTGGAAAAGTGTACAAGTGTGATTCCTTTTCAAAGGCAAAATGTCAAAACTTAGTTGTGATTCAGGAAATGTGGAGCCATCTGTGAAGTGGGCAAAGCCCAGGAAAACAAAATTTCAGAACTCCTGGTTGACGGAGTTTGACTTTCTGAAGCGCAGCAGCAATGGGGAACATTTTATTCTGTGCACCTATTGCAACCACCATATTCAAATTCGTCATTCTGGAGTGTATGACATCCGTCAACATGGTAACACCACCCAGCATGGTGACACGGCAAGAATGCAGATCTCAATCCCCAAAGTAAATAGCTTGTTTAAACAGTTGTCGACATACCATGTCACTAAAGCTGAAGTACTTTTCAGCAATTTCGTTGCTGAGCACAATCTGCTGTTTTCAGTAGCATATCATTTTTCATAGCTATGCAAGGATATGTTCCCTGACAGCGATATTGCTAAGAAATTCAGTTGCAAAAGGACAAAAACAATGAATATTATAAATAATGCAATTGCACCTATGTTGGAAAAACAAGTAACCGAGTTATGCCAAAATAAAAAATTTTCGGTCCTGATTGATGAATCAAATGATAAGGGAGGTGACAAGACCGTCGCTATTTTGGTCTGTGTGTATGAGCAAACCAACTACTGAACTATTGAAAGCAGCAAAGACTGCATGTACCAGGCAATTAAAACTACATTCCACTGTCCAATGGATTTTAAAGACAGTAAATTGGTGTATTTTGTATTTTAATGTCTGCGAGGTTGTGATCATGTGTCCACATGTGTGTGGTGATGTTATTTGACAATGCTAAGTTTTTGTTTGTTAGTATATTAAATGCTTCAGAGAAAACAGATGGTATTTTCTTTTATTCAGATTTGGATTTCCAGTCATTTGCTATAAGCTGATTTGAAAAGATAGCTTATTTTCATTTTGGATGTCATTGCTTTTGGGGGGTCACACGCAATGACCCCCCTTGGGACCTCAAACACACACTTTTTGAGTCTCAAAACCCCCCAATATTGTCTGGGAATATGGCAAGTATGAGCCCTTAAGAGGAAGGAAAAGACATTTTCTACCCATTCTTTTCCCTTTAGAAGCATTTACATAGAAACACAGTGCCCTAACTGGGCATAAAAGCCTATCTTGTTCATCTCCAGCACAGATTCAACTGAGACTGGGAATCTCTGTAGGTGATGGAGCTACTGAAGGTAAATGATTTTTGGCTAAAATCCCGGCTGACAAAGGAGGGAAACGGAATCGTAATTGCCATTAAACCAGATACAGGCAGTGTCAACAGACAATGCATGAATCTCACTGCATCTTCTTGCAGACGCCAAAGCGAGTAAAAACACAGTCTTGAGTGTGAGGTCCTGCAAGAAAGCCTCACTCAATGGTTCATAGGGGGTTTTGGTTAAAGACCATAAAACACAAGACAGATTCCATCCAGGCGTAAGAGAGCGGGAAACAGGTTTCTGCAGCTCAAAATACTTAATTAGATCAGCAAGGTGTGAATCTGAACTGATTGCTGAACCCAGAGATAATTTAAGTGTGTTGGAAATGGCAGCTCTATAGCCCTTGATAGTTTATACTGAACATCTTTTGTTCTCGAACAGGAACAAAAGGAAATCAGCAACGGAAGTTACTGAGGGACAGCTAAGATTAACATGTTTGCTACTGCACCAATCACAGAAGATTCTCCACCTGGCATCATAGACCTTGGATGTTGAAGCTCTCCTGGCCTGAATTATGCAACTGGCAACCCGGTCAAAAAACTTGTTCTGGTGAATAGATCGCCCGAGATGAGCCAAGCATGAATGTGGAGAATGTGTGGGTTGTTGTGTAGGAGGGAGCCTCTGTGTTGCGACAGAAGATCCCTCCTGTGAGGTAGAGACCTGCGCTGATCTATCAATAGGTATAGAAGATCACTGAACCACGATTGTTGGGGCCATAATGGGGCTATGAGAATGATACAAGCAGTGGAAGTTCTGACTTTTTGCAGAACTTCAGGTAGCAGTCGGAATGGTGCGAAGGCGTACGTGAACAGATGATCACACTTGAAGCTTAATGAGTCCACTGCCTAAGCTCTCTTGTCTGTGACTGGAGAGATGTAAAAGGAAAGTCTGTTGTTGAGCCCGGTCACAAGCAAGTCCACAAGGGGCTTTCCCCATAGTGAGAAAAGGGATTCTGTTACAGAGTGGTGAAGAGTCCATTCCGTGAGGACTGTTTTGCCTGACCTGGACAGACTGTCCACTAAAACGTTCTTCTTTCCTGGAATGTGGCGAACTCGGAGGGTAATGTTCTTCGAGGTGGCCCAGCGGCAGAGGTTCCAGACCTCCATGCAGAGAGAAGAAACATGTGTGCCTCCTTGACGTTGGAGATATGCTATGACGGACGTGTTGTCGGAGGAGACCATGACACATTGACCTCTTACTCTGTTGATGCACCATTGCAGTGCTATAAATACGGCTTTCATTTCTAGGTTGTTTATGCGGAGCGACGACTTGTCCTAGTCCAATGATCTTTTGAGAATTATGCCCTCTGGCTCCAGGTGAGCGCCCCAACCAGAATCTGACATGTCGACGAACAGATAGGAGTGGGGCTCTGGTGCATTCATGGAGACCCCAGTGAGGAATCTGTCCTGATTCATCCACCAGTGCAAATGGTGATGAAAATCTGGTCCTAGAGGAATCAGAGCTGATAGAGAATCCCTGTGTGGCTTCCACCTTGCGAGAAGGAGAAACTGTAGAGGGTGCATATGAAGACATCCTAAGGGAATCAGATCTGCAGTGGCATTCATGGTTTCCAATAGGGATAGGTAAAGGCGAGCAGACAACAATGTTTTTACTCATAGTACCTCTAGAAGTGCCAAGATTCGATCTATGCGATCCAGTGGAACCCGGACTAAGTTCTGGTTCATGAAGAAGTTCATCCCTATGTAAACAAAGTCCTGAGATGGAATGAGTTCTGACTTCTCGAGGTTGGGTAACAGACTCAACAGAATTACTGTGGACCAACAATGGAACAGATCCTGATGGAGGGACTGAACCTGAACATTGTGGATCAGCCAGTCATTGAAGTACTGGAGAATTGGGGTTCCCAGTGATTGGAGATCGGACGCTACTATTCCCATAACTCAGATGAAGACTCTGGGTGAGGAAGTAATTCCTAATGGAAGAACCCGGAACTGAAAGACTTCCTGGTCCAAGCAAAACCAGACGTTTTTCCAATGTGGAGGAAAAATCAGAATGTGCAAATAGGCATCCTGAAGATCAATGGAGACCGACCAATCTGATGGACACATTGTGTTCCAGATTGAGGAGGTGATCTCCATCTTGAGACGTTCCTTCAAAAGAAACCAGTTTAACGGGGAGAGATCGATAATTATATGAAATTTCCTGTTTTTCTTGGTGACAAGAAAGATTTGGGAGTAGAATGCGGGAGACTGATTGTTCAGGACCCTATCAACTGCCCCTTTCTATAAAAGGGTGTGCACCTCTTCCCTTAATTTCACCATATTGGTCTGGTGAAAGAACATGGGGGTCCTTGATAGAAGATGTTGTTCCCGAAACTGAAGTTGGTAACCCTTGCTTACAATAGCAAGGATCCACCCATCATCCATGATACTTGACAAAGCCTCTGAAAAGAGGCCTAGATGAGCACCTTCAGCGATGTTTGGGAGAGGAATGCACAGCAGGAGAGGGTGTGAGTCCCTAGGGACGTTTCCCCTGCCCCCTCTCCTTCCTTGGGAAAGGAAAGTGGGTTGGAGAACTTCCTCCTTGAGGCTTGTATGCAACTTCCACGCCGAGGACCTGACTGACAAGGAGGAGGTCTAATTTGAGGTTGTGCATTGGACTGGGGCTGTATCTGTTTTGAAGAATTTAGTGGGTGACCCCTGGGGCAATTCACATGACTACACTTTCTGGCCGATTGTGATGGGCCAGGTGCAGTTGTGAAGGATCTATTATGTTGAGGTGAAGCCATGGTGGGGATGAGTCCTCTGAAGAGGCTCTCGGCTTTCAACAGAGCAGCCCTTAGAAGGTCTTTACTATGGTTAAGTAAGACCTTTGAGGAGTCCAGCATAACATCATGGTGGATGTGTAGAAGTTCCGTTGATAAAGCCATTGCAACAGAAAGTGAATGCTGGGATGTCTTGGCCACAGCTTCCAGCACGCGTTGTAATGCAGCTGGATTCAGAGCGGTCTCCTTCAGCATACTAAATGAAGTAGCTGAGAAGAGATCCACATGTGAAGCTATGGCGACCAGAAACTGGACTTTCTGCTCAATGGCTTCAATTGTTTTAATAGGAAGGCGTACCCAGGCTCCAGTTGTAATACCCACTTGAGATGCATTTGCATCCAACTGGGGAGGCTTAATGGGCCACTTAGGGGAATGTACCCAGTAACTAGAGGCAGAGACCATAAGTCTCAAAGTAGAGGGAGGGACAGACCACCCTCTAGCACAGTCTTGGCCTGTGGAGAACCTCTGTGATATTTCCTCAGTCGTTGAGGAATGTGGAAGGAGCAGGAGATCTGGTTGTGGTTGGGTCCTAGAGATCTTTTCCAAAATGGAAAGGATCTTGGGCTGTGTGCCAGATGGCTTCGGGCCTAAGTCCATGGGTAGCTCCTCTTCATCCAACTGAGTGGAGCTGGTGGGCCCTTCTTGTGGCCACACTTTCCTACAGACTGTCCCAACATTATTCTCTGAAATAAATGTTTTCTGAAAGAGAACAATAATTGATAACAATATTGCATTATTTTCACACGTAAAACTCACCTGTATGTACTGTGTGCTATATACACCCCAGTGTATTTGCACAAGGTAACCAATTGTTCCCTGAATTAAGAAGTCATCTGAAGGAGAACAATAATAATAATAACAATATTATTATTGTTGTATTATTATGTCTTACTGGCAATTCTCTACTCTGTGGGAGGATGTATTCACATAAAATACAACACAAAAAAGTATTAAGCTGTGTAATAGTGATGGGTATTGTATTGTTGCTGCTACAATGCTGTAGTGGTTTCAATTCCTATAACTAAATTCAATTTCTGCATCAATTACAGAGAAGACAATTAACTTACTTTTTTTTTTTTGTTGTGCTGTTATTGTTGTAGGTCAGGTAGTTGCTTTAGATATTTCCAAAGTTATAGAATTAAGTACATAACCAAATTACACAAAGTGTTAATATAGAATCAACATGTGCATTCAGTCTCTAGGACATAAAACACTTCTATTCATTTGGCAAGATTCAAAATAATGTATGTACCACCTGTTGGTCTCTTTGAAGTCACAAGTAAGTGCATACTCCTACCTGCCTGTGGTGGAGATTGTTCATAAGTTCTTACCAATATGATAAAGCCTTTGGAGAACTGCACTTGTTAATAATTTTTACTGACTGTGCACAGACAGGTAGCTGAAAGGATGTGATTGCATCCTAAACCTTGCCAGCATTTGTCCATGGAATGCAAGAAAATAAAATACATCTCAAAAGTGTTTGCCTGATATTATGTCTGACATAGTCTTTTCTTCAGAACTAAAATTATAAAAAAATTGAGCCCTTCAGAGAGATGCATAAATAATAGTACAACATAATATGCCATCAGATCTGGGTCCATGGTGTATTTCTGGTCCATCCATCTAAAAACTGTACTTAACATTTAGAGTAAAAAATGGCACTCTAAACCTGAAATTTGTTATCAAAACCATCAATTGCAGCCCTATGATTGGTCAGAATATTTTCAAGCCTATGAATGGTCAGAATATCTTCAAGCCCTATGATTGGTCAAAATAATCAATTGCAGCCCTATGATTGGTCAGAATATTTTCAAGCAAGATCTGGACTTGGGTAAATATTTATGATGGAGGGGCCTAATTTCAGGTTATCAGTGGAGACCCTGACTTACTGTGGCATTATAGATAGTAGATCTGTGCCCTTCGTGGTTGACTGTGCATTATTCACATGTAAATACAGTAAACTGTACACAAAAAGACAGGATGTAAATACAGTAAACTGTACACAAAAAGACAGGATGTAAATACAGTAAACTGTACACAAAAAGACAGGATGTAAATACAGTAAACTGTACACAAAAAGAAAGGTTTGTGACGGACTCTTCTTGTACTTTTCCAAAATAAATGTTAAAACACTCATTTTTTTTATAAACAGGCCAATAAATAATGTTGTGCTTTTTTTCCTAAATTCTAAATCACTGCTTTTAGACTCTTCTCTGACATTCTTACTCAGGTGGTAACAATTTTTAATTATACTTTTATACTTGCTTACAAGTTGAGTCCGACTGCAAACTGCACAGACCCACAAATATGATAGGAAAATTTAATCTGTGTACACTGAGTGGTTTTTGTGCAATCCATGACCAAATCAAGATGCCTATGATGCAAGATGGGGGGGGGGGGGGGGGGGGCATAAAAACAGGGACCAATGTGAAGAAAAATAGGACAAAATATTAGCATATAAAGTAAAATTAATACCACTCTAGTACCTAAATGTAATGTTACTGACTGTCCTGGTGCCATAACTCCAAACACCACCTAGTTTCTTCTCTAAGGGCCCTTCCAAAACATGTTCCCATAGATACAGGCCTGAAAGCAAAAAATATATATAAAAATACAATAAACATTTAATAATTTATAGGTGGATATTAGAAAGATGTATTCATCATAAGAAATCTCGTCAATAGCAACTGTTACTTGATGCTGGTGGTTTTTATTTGGCAAAAGAAACATTTTAGGAGTGTGAAATTTCAATCTACTGGTGATGTGTTAATCAATAATATAGGAGAAAAACACATTCAAGGCACTTTGGAAAAACATATTGAAAATGAGACTATTTTAAATGTGTAAATCCACTTACAAAACTGAGTTTTTACAGAAATTTTTTTTAAAAATTATCTACTTAGTTAATAAAGACTGATTGATTAATTGGTGTTTAATGGCACATCAACACATACAAGGTCATATTGTGCCAAGGCAACAGAAATAAAGTGTCTTGCCCAGAGACACACCATAGTGGCTGACTCAGCCTGATTTGAGCAGGATTTGAACCCACACCCTCCTGGTCGCAAGTTTGGCACGAAATTGCGAAGATGAGCTCACAATATTCAAATGTGTTTTGGCAATAAATGTCTGACTCCACACTGCAATTTTACCTGATGCAGAATTTTTGTCACCTTCTTGAAGTTCACATTAATTGTTGTAAATTTACACAGCTAAAATAGAAGAAAACACTGAGCCAAAAATCCATAATTTCATATTAACACTCCCATAGTCTCCTTTATGTCTGAGTTTTTTTTTATCAAATATTTATGGATGACCTTCTGTGTCATGTTGCTTTGATCAATGGGCAAATATCTCAAGCAATCAATCACAAACTTAAAAAATGAATTTAATAGATGATAATATTTATCATTAGCATGAAGAATACTATAAGATTTATTGTTAAATGACAATTTTTTTTCTATAAAAAAAAAGAGAATATTCTATTAAATATCTGCTGATGAAACATAGCAGAAAAGTTTTGTAAGTGAAGGTCTGAGAGATAAATTATAAGTAACTGAACCAGTCAATCTAATTACAATCAGATCTCCACAGTCCTATGAGATATGATGGACACCAATACGAGGTCATGTTCTGTTGACCTTGTGATTCACCAATCAAATCACAGCTTTCAAATTTTTTGAAAGTGAAAACTGTCATTTGGAACATATTGTTACTAATGATAACTCTCCCTATCATGAAGTGCAATGTTTTATCTGATAGGCTAATAAAAATAAGTGGACTGGGAATTCCAAAGGTCGTCAAAACATGAACTTTTATCTGTGTCTGTCAGATATCCACATATGGCTGTGATGATTTGATTGTAATCAGATTGCAGAGCCAGTCATCTTATGTGTATCACTTCAAATTTTTAATCCACTCAAACATACTGCATTTAAAGGTCTGTTGCATCAAGAAGTGGACCTGGTTTTTTTCAACTTTTTAAAAAATCTACTAACTCAACTTAAAGATGATTACTGACATCAAAGTTCTAATTATTACACATAACTATGCATTCAGTTTTTTGAGGTTTTGATTCAAAGGTTTGCTTCTTAAGTATCTATATTTAAATTGGTCATTAGAATGCATGAACAAAATAGGCCCTGATCTCTCAGTGCATTATGTGAATTGGTCATTAGAATGCATGAACAAAATAGACCCTGATCTCTCAGTGCATTATGTGAAAGCAGATCTTGATCTACCCTGTTTACATTTGAGTGCACATTAAATAGGACAGGGGTGTCAAACATATGGCCCGCGGGCCTGATACGGCCCGCCAGACTCATTATTTATTATTATTTATATCAAATCTGGCCCGCCATAGCAAATGAGTTTGACACCCCTGAAATAGGAAAACATATATTTAGTAATAGCGAGTTGCAGTAGCACAGTATGTTAGACTCATGGCAAGGTACTTTACTTCAATAGCTTCGGCTTGATATAACCAAAGTTGGTAGTAGACAATGCTCTTAGAATTGATTAACTACCTTTTTTAACAGCACATCAAAACATAAAAGGTTATATTGTACTGAGAGACACACCACATGACAACCAACCCAGCCTGATATGGGAAAAATCTGAACCTGCATCCTTCTGGTTGTGAGTGTGGCACACTAACTGCAAAGCTACCACAGTTCCAGGGGTCTTAGGACTTAGGATTCATCCTTTCTGAATCTAAATAATTTCTGGTTCAAGATTCGCCATTTTCAAACTTGGTCAATAATTTACTTTTACTGGGTTCACTGTGTTTGGCAAACTGAATTCCTGGACTTCCATTTTCAATGCCCTAAATGAAGAGATATTTATGAACACAAGAACATTTCACTATGATATAGGAGCCACTGAGGCTCAGCTCAGTGGTTTGCCTGCCTGAATAATAACCAGAATCTGGGTTTGGATCCTGCTCAGATCAAGATGGCTGGGCATAGTGGAATGTTCCTGAGCATGGCACTTTACTCCAATTGCTTTGGCATGATACAACCTTTCATGTGTTGACATTCCATCAAAAATTGCTTTGGCATGATACAACCTTTCATGTGTTGACATTAAATCCAAAATTAATCAAAGTATCTTATTTGCTACTGTTTAATGTACACTCAACTGTGAACAAGTTCAATTTGGATCTGCCCTCACATAATCAGCTGGCAGATTAGGGTCTATGCTGTTGAGTTTAATTATGATTTTTTAATACAATAGCATAGACCTTGCTCTGTGTTGGCATTATGTAATGGCAAATGTTGGTTGTTGTTGTTTGCTGTTTGTGCCATTAAGCACAACCACCCAACCAACCAACCAACATCCACTATGAAGCCTCTAAAGTTACAAAAATGAAATACTGTATGTTCTTGCGTATAAGCTAATACCAACTGCATAGACCCAGATCTGCCATTGCATAGTGCGACAGCAGATCTGGGTCTATGCAGTTTGTAAGGACTAATCAGTAGAACAAACAATATAGATCCCGATCTGCCATTGCATTATGTGACAGAAGATCAGGGTCTATGTTGTTTGCATTTGGACCCAGATTATATGCGAGTATATATGGTATCTTCATGACTATTTCTTTTTTTCAAGTATGGATAGTACACAAGTGATTTATACAATAAATCTTTTTTTTTTTTTTTGAACTTTTCTTCCTCTATTCACAAAACCATGATGGATGGAAATATTACACAGATTGTATAAAGAAATGTGCCTTGCATGAAGATACATGCATATAAAGGACACTTGCTCTTTAAGGAAAACAATTAAGAAACTCTTTTTTTTTTCATTTTCTTTACAAACTGTGCCTCTACAGAAGGGAGACCTGTCCATAACAGATAGAACTTTAAGGTCTATTGGGTGTATTTTAAAGACTGGTTTCTGTGTATGTTTTTGGATGTACAACTGTCGATTCACATTAAGTATATATTAAACTCTCCATACAAAAAAATGCTAAACATTTACATCTTTGCAAAAAGAAAGATACTTATATTTACAATTTGAAAGGAATAGTGCAAGTTATTGTTGATTAACATACTATGCCTTCTTAATACCTTATATACAAATTTCTTGGCATTTCCTTTTCTATAATAGATCCTGCTTGCTCTCTTTCATACCACCATAACATGGTACACTGGACACAGCTGTATTCACAGACTTGTTTATGTGTTTGTATTAATCAACTTGTAAATCTTACATATCCACCAATAAAGAGGTACAAGAGGTGACTTCCAATATTGGATACAAATGTATTGTCTAGCATCTACGGCAAATGCATTCTGGCATCCAATATTCAATATGCCCACAAATCATATTTATTTCCAATCCATGAAGACTTAATAAGCATGTGACAATAAGACAGGCATGTGGCACTCTGGATTAATCATCTGCCCTGAAACTATCAATAATAATGGCCCTCTCTTTCTGTAAGTAAGAGTCACTTTTAGACAACCTGAAAGCAAAATCTGGCCACTGTTTCACTAAGCAATGTATGTAACAGATTTTTGTAAGCATTGCACAGAACTTTGAAAGGTGACTTTTTTGAGAAAGTTTTCCTTATGCTAAAGGTATATGTAGAAAAATGTACACTGTCTAGTTAAATAGGAGTGTGGAGTGTCACCTACAAAGGCTATGTACTGTATGACAACTCTGTATAGAAAACCTAGACAAAAAAGTTTATTGTGAACTTAGGCCTGATGTGCGATCGATGATGCCCATGTTGTGAACTTGAGCCTGATGTGAAAATGATGATGCCCATGCTGCTAACTTAGGCCTGATGTGAAAATGATGATGCCCATGATATAAACTTAGGCCTGATATGAAACTGATGATGCTCATGCTGTGAACTTAGGCCTGATGTGAAAATGATGATGCCCATGCTGCTAACTTAGGCCTGATGTGAAAATGATGATGCCCATGATATAAACTTAGGCCTGATATGAAACTGATGATGCTCATGCTGTGAACTTAGGCCTGATGTGAAAATGATGATGCCCATGCTGCTAACTTAGGCCTGATGTGAAAATGATGATGCCCATGCTGCTAACTTAGGCCTGATGTGAAAATGATGATGCCCATGATATAAACTTAGGCCTGATATGAAACTGATGATGCCTAAGCTGTGAACTTAGGCCCGATGTGAAAATGATTATTCCCATGCTGTGAGCTGAGGCATGATGTTAAAATTACATGAAGAAAGTGATTCCTAAGTTCTAAGTTTCCTTGCTTTTCATGATTTCCCCCTCCCCCAACCCCCCCCCCCCCCCTCCCCTAACTACTGACTTGGCATTTTACATTCTGACAAATCATACAAGTGCTGTTAATAATAATATTTTAATGTCATTCAATTTTTGCAAATATAGTCAATTCAGCATTTTAGCAACATAACATGTTCGCCAACAACTGGTGCTTGATACTCTATTATCTTATTTTTGGTGAAAAATATTTTGGTGAATATAGCTTCCTAACTGAACACACCCTAATCAATACTTTAAACAGCAGACAACATATTCAACACAGACTTGTAACTGCTTCTAGTTTTCTCATACCATATAATAATAGCCAGCAAATGATACTTATCCTTGGATAACAGAAACATGGGTGTATAAGGCCAATATATGAAACTTTATCGATAAGCTCTTCTATGATATTGATCAAGACAAGATGATTATAGAGCTAATGAAGTTCGGTGCATCTCTGGTTTTTACAAGCTCTGTTCAGATACTAGATTCACAAGTTGCTCTTATCAGCATTTTCATTTTTCTTGACAATAAAATACTATATACACTGAGCACAGAAGGAATGCTTTTTCCTTTCTCCCCATTTTTCCTTTTAATAAATAAATGGCAGCCAAAATGATAAATATATTCTTCAGAAGACAAGAAAATGTTGAGGATATAAAAAGATGATTCTATAATAATTGCAATAAATGAAATTCTCTTTTTGATGCACTTTCAATTTCCCTTTATTTGGAGGAGTTTAACAATTGATTTTTTTTGGTGCCATATAAAAAGTAATGAAATAGAAAGTAATATTTTCTATGAAAAAAGAAAGTGTCTTAAAGTTTCTTTCAGTCTGGAGTTTTAAAAGGCATTCTTCAGTTGCCAATGATAATTATTACAACTGATTTCTCTCAACCTTGTACTTGGGAAAGAAAAAGAACAGGAATTAACATTTTCATATTTCATAAATATTTTCATATTTTATCTCCCAATTTATCCTACATCAGTTGAACCAAAAAAATCAAAAAATCTTGCCCCAAATATAACTGTTTTGTACTTCTAAGTATTCATATTAAAACAAGTAAATTTAGACTTGGAAAATTATCCATATTAACTGTAGTTAAATGTTAGATGAACTTCTCCATTTTAAATGATGTAAAGAAAAAATAAAAAATAATTCTCATTCCAAGAGTCATCATCAAGACAAAAAGACAGATAAATGGATGTCTGGCAAACAAGACCATACATACAGTACTCCCTCATTATAACACTGTCCATGGAAACTGTAGACTATACCACCTTATGGTGAGACTGCCTTATAATGAAGTACATATAATTTTATTACCACTTGATGAAATGAGGTGCATGGTCATATCAGTATTATAACAGAAACTATATTATAATGAAGGTCCTTATAGTGAGGGAGTGATATATATATATATATATATATATATATATATATATATATATATATATATATATATATATATATATATATATAGTGTAATAAATTTACCAGACTGGTTCCTGGTTCTAGATTAACTGAATTATGAGTATGGAATCCTAACAAAAAGCCTGTCCATCACAAAGTGTAATTTTCTATGACAAATTCCAGTGAAGCATGACCAGCTCTAAAGCACATCCACAGAGTTAGCCATACATAACATGACTCTCAATTATAAAATATCAACATATGATTGGCATATGTGAATATTTGCTTACACAGTAAACTGTGATTATTTGAATGGTTCACTAAAGGAGCTATATACAGTTCCCATATGATCATTCATTCTCTATTTCTCTTTTGATATTTACTTTTAATAACGAGAGAAAGACAATTCCAATACTACAGTTCAATGCTTTCATTAATGCTTCCACATTCTCCCTATCTTCTGGCTGAAAAAAAAAAGTGAAAAACAAGAAAATCAATCTCTTGTATTGTGGGATAAATTGGATTCCTTAACTCTCTGCAGAGAAATAAAGTCTTAGAGAAGCTTCCAATCCAACATAGGACAAAGCCATTACCATATAAGCTATTGTACAATGTATGCCTAGCTACACATAACACAGAACAAGACCTATCTTCATATAATGCATCAAAAGATCAGGGTGTACTCTGTTTATTCTACTTGTCATTTTCTTGATCTATTGATAAAATTATGTAACAGCTGATCAGCATCAAAGCAATTTGCAGGTGGATGGGTGTTATATACAGGTAAATACAGAATTACACTGCTAGTTAGAAATGTCAGCACATTTCGTGGAGCTGTATGGTCATTTCAAAGCCATTTGAACCCGTAAATGTGCTCTTTATATCTGTGATTTTGATCGGCAATGATACGAACATACATAAGAGAGTTCACTCCTATTTACATACATGTCATAACACGACGTGTCACATGAAAAACATGATTTTGGACTCCCAAATCCACTGACATGGTCATGTTTAAAAAAACACGATTTCAGCAATCTTAGCGAGAAAATAAAACTCCCCCCCCCCGGTATATTTCTTTATCATCATGATATATGCCCGTAATCTGTGAATGTATAAACAGTAAACAGTCCTGCTCAGAGCAGATGTAAAACTATCCTCTGGGCAGTTTATACAGCTGTTTTTAGAGGCAATTAAAACGTAAGGCGGTCAGAGATAAATGGCCACCTTTCATAGATTTACTTAATTGGCTCACAATAGCTAGGGTGATGTGTCATGTCAAATCATTGAGCACTGCTGAGGGAGAGCCCGTTAGGCTAATTTGCATAGGTAAAGTACACTAAGTGGGACAACCCAATTTGTCTGAAGTTAAGTACATCAAAAAGATGCGTTTTGAAGAACAAATGTTATTACACATCACTGACTGCATTGAATGAGAATGTTGAAGCCATCTTTATTAAAGTTTGTGATGAGTGTCAACGTTTCTCTTAAGTCGATTTTTACTACATATATAAAATGCAAAACTTGATTATTTCAGTAGTACTGACGTACATGCTGAATGACCACACACGTCGTTAATCCCAAAATCAATCAATCAATTTCGGTAGTTGGAAAAGTGATAATCTGACTCAAGTGGCCATTGCATGTTCGACACTAACTCACAGCAATGCAGATGCAGAAAGATCATTTTTGATGCTTAGAAAAATTCAACAAGATCTTCAGGGAAGGTTGAACAACAGCACCATTCAATCTCTAATGAGTGCAAAGGTGAACACAAATGACACTTGCATTACCTTCAAACCAACTACAACTGTACTGAACTATTGAAAGCAGCAAAGACTGCATGTAATTAAAACTACATTCCACTGTTCAATGGATTTTAAAGACAGTAACTTGGTGTATTTTTGTATTTAATGTCTGTGAGGATGTGACCATGTGTACATATGTGTGTGGTGATGTTATCTGACAATGCTAAGTCAACCATTTGTTTGTTGTAAGTATATTAAATGCTTCAGAGAAAACAGATGGTATTTTCTTTTATTCAGATTTGAATTTCCATTCATTTGCTATAGGCTGATTTGAAAAGATAGCTTATTCTCATTTGGATGATGTCGTTTTTGGGGGGTCACATGCATGGACCCCCCTTGGGACCTCAAAACACACTTTTTGAGTCTCAAAAAAAACCCAACACTGTCTAGGAATATGGCAAGTATGTCCTAAATAGAAACCACACTTAATCTTTACTGTTTATTTTGTAAATGAGCAACTTATCCTGTGAAATAGGATCATCTCCCAATTCAAACCACTTTTAAGTGGTCTGAACTGGGAAGTCTGGCTGTAAATTTCAAAAACATGAGTAAAAAATAAAATTACTAAGTACATTCAAGATAAGCTAATACCAGCATTTTTCTGCAATAATTTCGTCATATGGTAATGTCTAAGTAAACAAGATTCACATCAATCAAATAGATTACCATTTTCTTTTTGCAAAGTAACAACATGTACATACAGATGCTGAGTATAGTGCCACTAAAACAGCACTGGACAGTCTCTACAAGGTTCACATTGATAATTGGTCACCATTTTTGCTGCATCACAAACTGGTTCTTTAATTCACTTCCTAATAAAATTTAAACTTGCTTTGAATCCAACAATATGTACAGAAACAGTCTAAAAAGAATGACACTGCAAAAATGGCAACTGGATGCCATTGTAAAACCTCATAGAGACTATCAAATGCAATTTTAGTAGCACTGAACTTAGCACCTAATTATTTTTACTTTGTGAACTGAAAATGGTAACCTGTGTGATTGATATATGTCTTGTTTATTACTCAAACATTACCATATGAACAAATTTATCATGGAAACAAGCTGTTATTAGGTAATCTTAAGCATACTATAGGAATTTCAACTACAGGAGATATTAACACAAAAATCCTGCACCATATACAGGTAGTGTTATTTTTTGCCAATTTCTGCAAGACATCTGGAAGTTATATTTTCTTTCAGAAAAAAGACCCATTTTGTTAATGAATCCTCCATTTCACTCAAGAAATCTTTTTTTTTCTTTCTTCAAAACTAGAAATGCATTTGTGGAAAATGAATGCCCATTCACAATGCCTGAAAACTCACCAAACATACCACTGAAAACTCACCAAACATAACACTGAAAACTCACCAAACATAACACTGAAAACTCACCAAACATAACAGTGGATACATGATACTAACCGACACATTCATTATGAGGTATTAAAAAAGTAAAAACAAAAAAAAGAAATAAATAAATCTTGCACTGGTTGGGAGAATCAGAAAATTCATATTGTCTCATGCATAAATGTTATCCCCTTGGGGTTGGATTTCCTTGTGCAAATCTATTTATGCCATATATAAAATGAAGATTCTCCTACATGTATTCTCAGTGCCCTGTACCCAATTAACAAGCTAATTCCAGACAGTATCTGCCTTGTGACGGAATCTGATCACTGTAATATATTCATCAACACAAAATCAGTGGCTCTAAAAGATATTTAGAAGTCTGTGGTTGTTTTGTCACTTTTAAATCCCCTGAAATCTTATAATACTGGCAAATCATTCCTATAATGTAGAAATATCCCTGACATCTTTATAAAAACCATAGTGAAAGGAAACCATTAACTTTCCAAAGATCTGTTGCAATGTATACCAGTATGAAGCATCCTCAACAATTCCCAATGTATTAACACTTGAGACAAATCTGAAATGATTTACATTTAAGTTAATTCTTTATCCATTGTGGCTTGATCAGTCCATAAAATGTGGTATGGACAATGCCATCCATATATCCATTTCTATACATAAGTTGTGCGTAGGGTGTAGGGAGTTATACCTTGCTAAATTGCAGGGATCATGTATATTTCACAAAAGGATCAATACTTATTCAGTATATTTTAGATTTTACATGGTGCTGAAGGGCTTCATGGCAGTCACCCCCAAAAAGGTATATGGATGTTGATTTCACTTTGATCCATATGCCTTTCTTGAGTGACTGACCAGTCCAAAACCACCATAAGGCCCTTGACACCATGCAATATCTGTGTTACCACCATAAGGCCCTCGACACCATGCAATATCTGTGTTTTATTACATACCCAGATGTTCAATCCATATTACCATATCTCTTACCCAGATTGGAAGTACTTAGGTGTCTCTCTGATGCCTGCGCATTGATATTCTTTGATGCATTGAAATGTAGTTGTTTGGGGGAGGGGGGGAACTAATTTTAATGATGCAATATTTACCTGTTGCTATTGCGTAGCTTACTCTTTTCTGGATGGAAAATACCCTCGACCACATGATGAGAATTCATCCTCCCATAGGGTGACTGCAGAGTGCTCTTAAGTCAAACCCGTGAGTTCTGGCCCATGCACACTATCTCTCATTCTTTTGCAGGATGTAGCCTTTAAACTAGTGGGACATCAGTGCGGGGCGGGAGACGGGTATCTGGCAATAGCAACAGGTAAGTATTACATCATTAAAAATAGTTTTACCCCACCCCCCGGAAAAACACTACATTTTAATATCAGTAATACAGAATCTGTTGCTAGTGTGTGGCTAAATTTGTTAGTTCAGTGCAAGCCCGATGATCCCACAACTGGTGAAGGAAAAAACAAAAATGAATACTCACCCCCACTGAATAAGTTTAGACTACTGCTGGATGGTATCTGCATGGGCCACTTTTGTGCATTGACTATCGGCTCCAAAGAAAATATGCCTTTGCTTTGGTGAGCCAATTACCGAAGGTAAAAGGAGAAGGTCGTTTGAGATCTCCAAAAACCTGGCTCTCATCCCATCCTCCAGAGACGAATGAGTTACATAGGTCCACCGAGTAGCAATGGCTTGAACCTCATGGGCTTTAATCTTCATGAATGAAAGGTCTCTATTGGTAATGGCTTGAACCTCATGGACTTTAATCTTTATGAATGAAAGGTCCCTATTGGTAAGCTCTCTAGGTAGTTATGGTAATCCACCTTGAAATGGTGGAAGCCGAAATATCAGCTGAGCCCTTAGGGGGTGGAACAAACGCTTCCTACCCTTTCTTTACCCTTTAAAAGTCTATCTTGATCATCCCCAGCACAGATATGACTGAGACTGGGGATCTCAATCGGAAGTGGAGCAACCAATGGAAGCTGGTGTTTTGCTAAGAAACTTGTTTGGCAATGGAGAGAAACTGACTCATAACTTCCCATTTGAACCTTAGACAGCCTTGCATGAAGATCGCTCCTTCTCATGGACGCTAAGGACAGCAAGAAAACAGTCTTGAGGGTAAGGTTCTTGAAAGAAGCTTCACCCAAAGGTTCATAGGGGGTTTTAGTTAGAGACCACAAGACACATGAGAGATTCCATCTAGGCATTAGAGGATGAGACACCAGTATTTGCAGCTTGAAACATCTGATCAGGTCTGCTATGTGAGAGTCCGCACCAATGGCTGGCTCTTTGAAATTTGAGTGTGTTGGATAGGGCTGCCCTGTAGCCCTTGGTAGTAGAAACTCAGCATTGTCACTCTCAAAAAAGGATGAGAAGAAAATCAGCCACTGTACTCATAGCAATACAGCTAGGATTAACATGTCTCCTACTGCACCAATTGCAAAAGATTCTCCACTTAGCATCATAGACCTTGGACGCAGATCGTCTCCTGGACTGAACGATGTACTTCCTTCAAAAACTTGTCCTGGTGGAAAGATCGTTTGAGATGAGCCAAGCATGAAGGTGGAGAATATGTGGGCTGTTGTGTAGGAGAGCCCCTGTGCTGGGATAGAAGGTCCCTCCTATGGGATAATGTCCTGGGCTGGTCTACCAGCAGGTCGAGAAGATCGCTGAATCATGATCGTTGGGGCCACAGAGGGGGCTATCAAAATGAGCTGAGCAGTGGAGGTCCTTACTGATCATCCTGAAGAGTGGGAAGGCATAAGTAAACTGAAGATCCCACTTCAGGCTGAAAGCATCTACTACCCAGGCCCTTTGGTTGGGGACTGGAGAAACATAAAAGGGAGCTTGTTGTTTAGCTTCATTGCAGACAAGTCCACCAAAGGTCTCCCCAAATGTCTGAACAATGAATCTGCAAAGGATTGGCGCTGAGACCATCCCGTGAGGACTCTCTTGTCTCTCCTAGACAGACTATCCACTAAAATGTTCTTTAGCCAGGAATGTAGCAAACTCTGAGGGTAATCCCTTCCGAGGTTCCCAGTGAAGGAGGTTCCAAACTTCCATGCAGAGAGAAGGGGCATGTGTGCCTCCTTGTTGCCTGAGATACGCTACCACCGATGTGTTGTTGTCGGAGACCATCATGCAGTGACCTCTTATTTGTCAACACACCCTTGAAGGGTAAGAACACTAGCCTCATTTCCAAATTGTTGATGTGGAGGGTAGCTTCTTCCCGGGACCATGAACCCTGAAGAATCGGTCCTTCCAGCTCCAGATGAGCACCCCACCTGGAATCTGGCATGTCTTCAAACAGATAGGAATGGGATTTGGGAGCGTGCAAGGGGACTTTGGCCAGAAGCTAGTCCTGATGTGTCCACCAAATCAGATAATGTTGGAAATCCAGACCAAGAGAAAATCTGAACATTGAGAGGGTCCCTGTGCAGTTTCCAGTTTGCCAGAAGGAGAAACAGGAGAAGGCACGAGTGCAGTCTGCCTAGGGGAACTAGGTCTGTTGATGAGTTCAAGGTTCCCAGAGGAGAAAGAAATAGACGAGCCAACAACGTTGTCTTGGCTCTCAGTGCCTCCAACAGGAACAAGATCTTGTTTACTCTGTTTCGAGGGACAAGGACTAATCCTCTGTTCATGAGGAAATTCATCCCCATGTCGACGAAATCTTGAGATGGAGTAAGCTCTGATTTCTCAAGATTGGGTAAAAGACCCAGCCTGGTCACTATGGACCAACAGCGAGACAAATCTAGTTTGAGGGACTTTAGCTGGACATTGTAGATCAAACAATCATTGAAATATTGGAAAATAGGGATCCTCAGTGACCTTAAGCGGACTGCAACAACTCCCATGACCCTGGTTAAAGCTCTGGGTGTGGAGGCTAGGCCGAATGGCAGAGCGCGAACCTGGAAGACCTCCCCATCCAAGCAAAACCGAAGGTACTTCCTGTGACGAGGAAAGATAGGAATGTGAAGGTACACATCCTAAGGTCGATTTAGACTGCCCAGTCGCCGGGTCTTATGGCATTCCTGACTGAGGATGTGGTCTCCATCTTGAAAAGTTCCTCCTGCAGAAATCTGTTTAGGGAGGAAAGGTTGATAATTAGTCTAAACTTCCCCCTTTTTTGGTACCAGGAAAATCTGGGAGTAGGAGGCGCTAGATTGGTTGCTGAACACATTCTCTACAGCACCCTTCTTCCTTTAATCGCACCAGATTCAACTGGTGGAAGCATATGGGGGACCTTACTAGAGAAGGAAGATCTTGAAACCGAAGCCAGTATCCTTATTTTATGTTCGAGAGGACCCTACCTTTTGTCTGTGATGCCAGAACAAACCTCTGAATAAAGGTTTAGCCTGGCACCTATGGGAACCGATGGAAGAGGGACACACTGCACGAGAGGAACTGAGTCCCTAGGGCTGTCCCCCTTTTCCTTAGGAAAGGGGGATGGGCCCACAAACTTTCACCCTTAGCCTTTGCGGCAGCCCTTTTTAGGGCCAGATTGCCAAGGGGGTTTTCTGAATTGGGTTTGTTGCTTTGATTGGGACTGCATTGCTTTGAAGAACTTTGCTAATGGATCCTGTGGCCAGTCAGGATGATTTCGCTTCTTGGCCAGTTTCAACTGGTCAGGAGTGGTGTTGCTTGTCTCTCAAATCCTGAGAAACCATAGAGAGGACGAGTCCTCTGAAGAGGGTCTCTACCTCTAGGGAAGCAGTCCTAAGAAGGTTCTTACTGTGCTCCAGTAAGATGTTGGATGTGTCCAGAGCAACATCTCTGTGGAGGTAGAGAAGTTCTGCTGATAAAGTCATGGACAAGGATAATGCATGCCAAGATGTTTTGGTTACTGCTTCCAACAAACGCTGAAGGGCATTTGGCGACAGAGATTTCTCCTCCAGTACGCTGAAAAAGGCTGGTGAAAAGAGGTTGGCATGCAAGGTTATGGTTACTAGTGATCTAGGCTTGAATATTCTAAGGCCTCTGGTGTTTTAACTTGAAGGTGAACCCAGGTCCCCATGGAAATATTCACTTGTACCGCTCCAGTGTTCAAGGTGGGGACAGGAAGGGGTGTAAACTATATACATGTAACTAGCTGCAGAGACCAAGGGTCTCAATGTAGAGGGGAGGATAGACCACACCTTACGCTGTCTAGCAAAGTCCTGGCCCTTACTACACCTTTGGGAAAGATCCTTAATCATAGCCGAGTGAGGTAGGAACAAGAGATCTGATCAAGAGGTAGCCCCAGAGAGTCTCTCCAAGCTGGAGAGAATTTCAGCATCCTCAGAGCCTGAAGGCTTGGGACACAGATCATGGGGCAAAAGATTGTAAACCTCGCTAACTGCTTTGTCAAAACACCAGATCTTGTCTTTCTCTGATGCCTTGACCAATGGTTGGGAGGAGACATGGGAACCACAAGGAAGGAGATGCCATCTCAGCCTGTTCTGCAAACTTGTGAGAATCTAAGAGGACAGACAGGACATGTTCATCCTGCTCTTCTTCCTGGAAGGCAGGACAATGTGACCCAATATATCTCTGTTGCAGGGGAGTCTTGGGGGTAAGGGGGACCTAAACCCTTGACTCCTTTCGTGGAGTGAAGGGACTGGCCCTAGTGGCAGACTCGGCAGGTGGGTGAGAGCAACTCTCAACCCTCCTGGGGTGTTTGGGCGAAGGTCTACCCCCCCTTACTCCCTTCTGACCTCACTTTGTAAGAGGAAGATGTTGGTCCACAGACTGCAGCATTGACCTCTCTACCATGGGGCTAAGGCCCTGAAGTCCATGGTTGCATGCGAGGGAAGGACAAATCACTTCCCTGTGGTGGAAGGCCCCACATCCATTAGGGATTTAGTGAGATTATGGAAAGGGGGGATGTCGATCCAACCCCCTCCCAAGACTGGCATCTGTACACCAATTCCCAATCCTAAGTGAGATTCAATGGTAGCCTGGACAGAAGGAGTGGGGGAGGGTCTCGACCTGATTCATATCCCCATACCAAAGGGGTTCCAGTGACTGGTACTCATAGACTGGTGCCAGGTGCCTGGTCACTAGTCAATGACTAGTCAGGTGACTCCAATCTGTAGGAAGACCCTCAGATCAGATAGACTTATATAGTAGCTTTCCCATTAGCAGGTGGCTCAATCCTGTCACCAACAATGGAGACTGGGGACTGAGAAGGTGCTGCTCCACTCTCAAGGGGGGAGGGAGGGTTATGTGCAACTCACTCTCAGCCAACACCGAGTCCTTCATGGCAGGGCACAATTCACTCTCTGCCCTACTGGATAAGAGAGGGTGCTGCTCCTCCCTTGTGGGAGGGTGTAACTCGCTCTCTGCCCTATGTGATTGGAGAGGGTGCTGCTCCTCCCTCATGGGAGGGTGTGACTCGCTCTCCAGCCACTTATTTCCTCCCTTGGGAGGGGACCCATGAACATTAAGTGTCTCTGAAGAGACTTTACTAATCCTCCTCTGAGACCCAAGGAACTCAGAGAAGAAAAACCCAGAAAATTCTGAGGAAGAAGACGAAGGCACTTTCTTCTTTCCTGTGCAAGTTCGTCTGCATTCTGTGAGGTCCCAGATCTCGTCTGACAATAGACTGCAAAAGGGACAACCATATGTCCTTTTACAGTCTGTACACACTAGACAGGTGGGGTGGGTGTCCCAAGGGACTTTCTTGTGCCCACACCTCTGTACACCCTGCTTAGACATTGCTGCAAGAAAATGCTGAAACCAAGATTTACAAAAACATCTATGTAAGTATTATGTAAAAGTGTGATGCATTTGTGTGGACTAAGTCAACACTAATTAAAACAGAAGAACTTTCCAGGTGTCATCCAATTAAGGAATTAAAACAACCACTGATGTTTTAACACAAAAGGTCAGCAATGCTAAGCTGAGTACTGGATTAAAAGAATTAAAACAACCAATAATACTTAAGTTTTAATCAAAGATAATGTCAATTTGAGTGCTGGAGACAAATAATTTGCAAAATACCAGCTTGGCAAGATTGCTAGTAACAATATAATAATAAGAAATATTATCCTATACTGACTTTTTAAGAATTAATAGGTGTTCAATCACTAAACACACACATGAAAGTAAAGACTGGTGTGCAACCTTCTTCCAAAGAATAAAAATAGCAAAAGTCAGAATAAATGGAATATAAATTCCAATGATTCATATAGTGTTCTAAAACAAACAAAAAAGAATCAAGATGAGGCCGCAGACCAATTTGACAAGGTTAGGGATATCTAAAAACCTACCCAAACTAGAAAGGAATAAAATATTCTCAGTGTCAATAAATGTACCCGAAAACCCCGGGTAATGGGGTGGGGCTGGGGGTGGGTGTAAACTAAACACAAGGTTATAAAAAAAATGTAACCCAAAAAATACCAATAACTTGAGAGAAAGGTAATTCTGAACAGGAATAATACTTGATCTGTGGGTAATATCACACTGTAAAAACGATGCACATAAAAAAATGTTCAATTCACGAAGTGTGTGTGTGTGTGTATATATATATATATATATATATATATATATATATATATATATATATATATATATATATATATATATATATATATATATATATATATATATATTAAACTAACAGCATAGACCCCTGTCTATCACTAGATAATGTGATGGTAGATATGGGTCTGTGCTGGAAGTAAAATATAAACGAGTAAATACATTAATTGTTCATTTATAAATCTTTATCTCTTATAGACTGTAAACAGTTTCAGATAGATTCTGCACTGCAACTTTCAGCCCAAGATGTACAGTGACTCTTTGCTTGCTGAAGTATGTGTGTGTGTGTGTGTGTGTGAGAGAGAGATGCATGAGAACTTGATGCCATTATTGCTGTAAAAAAATGATAGTCTTGCTTTGTATTGGAATAAAAAAAGGAAAAAAACAAGATGGCCAGGGACTGCAAGGTCAAAAGGTGAGCAAGCATGTTGCAGAATCAATTGTCTTTGCTTCATAATGATTCATCGCAAGTATGAAGAAAATCCATGAAGGGGTTTAGGAATTAAAAGCAAATAAAAAAACTTGAACCAAGACCTTAATGCAAATTATCTATGACTACAAGGACAAAGGGGCATGCGTGCATGTCACTGAATGAATTGTCTTCACTTCATAATGATTCATCCCAAGTATGAAGAAAATTCATCATGGGGTTTAAGAAATACAAGCAAAGGAAAAAACTGTAACCAAAACCTTAACAAAATTTTGTTTTGACTGAGCCCTTTATAGCAAGGTAAATCGAGTTAGCAAAACATGTGGTAGAATGAATTGTCTTAGCTTCATAATGATTCATGCCAAATATGATGAGAATCTATCAAGGGCTTTAGGATATTTACGCAAATTAAAAACTTTACCTTTACGTTAACTTTAATTGTACTAATGCCGGCAGTAAAGTGACTGTTATGTCTTGCTTCCCACTAACATGGACTTGACAACAATTATCCTAAACCATAAGCAGAAAGTTAACTAGCCTGTGAATTCAGTTTAATTTATGGGGTACCTGATTTTGTGGATTTAGCTTACTGTCTATACTCACTTATAAGTCAAGTCCAACTGCAATCAACATAGACCCTTATCTGCCATCACATAATAAGCCAGCAGATCAGGGTCTATGTTGTTTGTTCTGCTGATTATAATCCTTGCAAACTCCAGAGACCCAGATCTACCAGCATATTATGTGATGGTAGATCTTGATTTGTGCAGTTTCTCTACATGATTACATCTTTATGGTACTATCATGCATTAATTGACTATATATAAGTTTATGGTACTATCATGCATTCATTGACTATATATAAGTTTATGGTACTATCATGCATTAATTGACTGTATATAAGTTTATGGTACTATCATGCATTCATTGACTGTATATAAGCTTATGGTACTAGCATTCATTGACTATATATAAGTTTATGGTAGTGTCAAGCATTCATTGACTATATATAAGTTTATGGTACTAGCATTAATTGACTGTATATAAGTTTGTGGTACTATCATGCATTCATTGACTATATATAAGTTTATGGCACTATCATGCATTCATTGACTGTATATAAGTTTATGGTACTATCATGCATTCATTGACTATATATAAGTTTATGGTACTAGCATTCATGGACTATATATAAGCTTATGGTAGTGTCAAGCATTCATTGACTATATATAAGTTTATGGTACTATCATGCATTCATTGACTGTATATAAGTTTATGGTACTATCATGCATTCATTGACTGTATATAAGTTTATGGTACTAGCATGGATTCATTGACTGTATATAAGTTTATGGTACTATCATGCATTCATTGACTATATATAAGTTTATGGTACTATGCATTCATTGACTATACATAAGTTTATGGTACTAGCATTCATTGATTATATACAAGTTTATGGTACTATCATGCATTCATTGACTATATATAAGTTTATGGTACTATCATGCATTCATTGATTTATATAAGTTTATGGTACTAGCATTCATTGATTATATATAAGTTTATGGTACTATCATGCATTCATTGACTGTATAAAAGTTTATGGTACTAGCATTCATTGACTATATATAAGTTTATGGTACTATCATGCATTCATTGACTGTATATAAGTTTATGGTACTAGCATTCATTGACTATATATAAGTTTATGGTACTATCATGCATTCATTGATTATATATAAGTTTATGGTACTATCATGCATTCATTGACTATTTATAAGTTTATGGTACTATCATGCATTCATTGACTGTATATAAGTTTATGGTACTAGCATTCATTGATTATATATAAGTTTATGGTACTATCATGCATTCATTGACTGTATATAAGTTTATGGTACTATCATGCATTCATTGACTGTATATAAGTTTATGGTACTATCATGCATTCATTGACTGTATATAAGTTTATGGTACTAGCATGGATTCATTGACTGTATATAAGTTTATGGTACTATCATGCATTCATTGACTATATATAAGTTTATGGTACTATGCATTCATTGACTATATATAAGTTTATGGTACTAGCATTCATTGATTATATACAAGTTTATGGTACTATCATGCATTCATTGACTATATATAAGTTTATGGTACTATCATGCATTCATTGATTTATATAAGTTTATGGTACTAGCATTCATTGATTATATATAAGTTTATGGTACTATCATGCATTCATTGACTGTATATAAGTTTATGGTACTATCATGCATTCATTGACTGTATATAAGTTTATGGTACTAGCATGGATTCATTGACTGTATATAAGTTTATGGTACTATCATGCATTCATTGACTATATATAAGTTTATGGTACTATGCATTCATTGACTATATATAAGTTTATGGTACTAGCATTCATTGATTATATACAAGTTTATGGTACTATCATGCATTCATTGACTATATATAAGTTTATGGTACTATCATGCATTCATTGATTTATATAAGTTTATGGTACTAGCATTCATTGATTATATATAAGTTTATGGTACTATCATGCATTCATTGACTGTATAAAAGTTTATGGTACTAGCATTCATTGACTATATATAAGTTTATGGTACTATCATGCATTCATTGACTGTATATAAGTTTATGGTACTAGCATTCATTGACTATATATAAGTTTATGGTACTATCATGCATTCATTGATTATATATAAGTTTATGGTACTATCATGCATTCATTGACTATATATAAGTTTATGGTACTATCATGCATTCATTGACTGTATATAAGTTTATGGTACTAGCATTCATTGATTATATATAAGTTTATGGTACTATGATGCATTCATTGACTCTATATAAGTTTATGGTACTAGGATGCATTCATTGACTGTATATAAGTTTATGGTACTATCATGCATTAATTGACTGTATATAAGTTTATGGTACTAGCATGCATTCATTGACTGTATATAAGTTTATGGTACTAGCATTCATTGATTATATATAAGTTTATGGTACTAGCATTCATTGACTGTATATGAGTTTATGGTACTATCATGCATTCATTGACTGTATATAAGTTTATGGTAGTGTCAAGCATTCATTGACTATATATAAGTTTGTGGTACTATCATGCATTCATTGACTATATATAAGTTTATTGTACTATCATGCATTCATTGACTGTATATAAGCTTATGGTACTAGCATTCATTGACTATATATAAGTTTATGGTAGTGTCAAGCATTCATTGGCTATATATAAGTTTATGGTACTAGCATTAATTGACTGTATATAAGTTTGTGGTACTATCATGCATTCATTGACTATATATAAGTTTATGGTACTATCATGCATTCATTGACTGTATATAAGTTTATGGTACTATCATGCATTCATTGACTATATATAAGTTTATGGTACTAGCATTCATGGACTATATATAAGCTTATGGTAGTGTCAAGCATTCATTGACTATATATAAGTTTATGGTACTATCATGCATTCATTGACTGTATATAAGTTTATGGTACTATCATGCATTCATTGACTGTATATAAGTTTATGGTACTAGCATGGATTCATTGACTGTATATAAGTTTATGGTACTATCATGCATTCATTGACTATATATAAGTTTATGGTACTATGCATTCATTGACTATATATAAGTTTATGGTACTAGCATTCATTGATTATATACAAGTTTATGGTACTATCATGCATTCATTGACTATATATAAGTTTATGGTACTATCATGCATTCATTGATTTATATAAGTTTATGGTACTAGCATTCATTGATTATATATAAGTTTATGGTACTATCATGCATTCATTGACTGTATAAAAGTTTATGGTACTAGCATTCATTGACTATATATAAGTTTATGGTACTATCATGCATTCATTGACTGTATATAAGTTTATGGTACTAGCATTCATTGACTATATATAAGTTTATGGTACTATCATGCATTCATTGATTATATATAAGTTTATGGTACTATCATGCATTCATTGACTATATATAAGTTTATGGTACTATCATGCATTCATTGACTGTATATAAGTTTATGGTACTAGCATTCATTGATTATATATAAGTTTATGGTACTATCATGCATTCATTGACTCTATATAAGTTTATGGTACTAGCATGCATTCATTGACTGTATATAAGTTTATGGTACTATCATGCATTAATTGACTGTATATAAGTTTATGGTACTAGCATGCATTCATTGACTGTATATAAGTTTATGGTACTAGCATTCATTGATTATATATAAGTTTATGGTACTAGCATTCATTGACTGTATATAAGTTTGTGGTACTATCATGCATTCATTGACTGTATATAAGTTTATGGTACTAGCATTCATTGATTATATATAAGTTTATGGTACTAGCATTCATTGATTATATATAAGTTTATGGTACTAGCATTCATTGACTGTATATAAGTTTATGGTACTAGCATTCATTGACTGTATATGAGTTTATGGTACTATCATACATTCATTGACTGTATATAAGTTTGTGGTACTAGCATTCATTGATTATATATAAGTTTATGGTACTAGCATTCATTGACTGTATATAAGTTTGTGGTACTATCATGCATTCATTGACTGTATATAAGTTTATGGTACTAGCATTCATTGATTATATACAAGTTTATGGTACTATCATGCATTCATTGACTATATATAAGTTTAACCTACTCATATCTCATTAATACACATGTATATACAAATTCTATACTGGAAAATAATAAAATTTTCCACTTGCTCAGAATAGAAATGTACATGAAACAGGTTACACAAAATCTTATTTCTTACATATTTAACATCAAATCCAGAGACATATTGCATATAATTTTGACAACTGACAAAAAAGTCTGCTCTTACTCAAAGGCACATCAAAAGACTCAAATGGAGAGAGCTGTGTTACTTGTCAAATTATTTTAACAGGAGGATCCAAAATTAAATTTGAAACTTATTAGATTCCAAGCAATTCTTGTGTTTAATTTTATAACTTGGCCTTCAAAACCCAATCTTCCCATTCCTACTGAATTATGCAGAAGAAATGCTGCTCCAGGATATAATTTACTCTGTCCTTGATTGATTTTTGGGGAAGACGGAGGTTGAGGTATGCTATCTCAGCATAAATGACAAAGGCTATGTCAGCCTAAATGACCAAGTAAAAAAAAAAAAATATCAAAAGAGTAAATATGCAAGGTACTGATTGATTTAAGAATTACCTAAAATTTGTGAATAATTTTTCAATCATTAAATATATACAGACAAACCTGCATATAATGATCACTCAGGGAATCAAATAAAAGTGGTCTTTATAGACCGGTAGGAGTCAAGAAGGTAGGCTGAAAGATGGAGTGCAGAATAGACAGACTAACCTACAACTAGCAGATACTGTATATACTCGTGTATTATCCGCGTCCGAATGCACACAATATAGACCCTGATCTGCCGTTGCATAATGCACATGCAGATCTGGGTCTATATTGTTTGTTCTACTGATTAGTCCTTACAAACTGCATAGACCAGATCTGCCAGCGCATTATGTGATGGCAGATCTGGGTCTAAGCAGTTTGCAGTTGGTATCGGATTATACACGAGTATAAACGGTACATACATACATACATAGGTAGGTAGGTATGTAGATTAAAATGAGTGCAGGTGATTTGTCTTTATAATTAAAAGACCAGTCAAAAAATAATGATGTATGTATCTTAGGATACAGTGCAGTAGAGCATTGGCCATGGAACAGAAAAATAGCACTGGTTGGTCATGTTGGGCAGGTGGTCAATTGTATAACTGTAAATAATATAGAAAAATTGAAAGGGAGAGAAAAACTGTGGTAGCTCTGAACAGATAGTTGCTGGACTAGATTTAACTGGATATTTCCCTTTATCTGTTGTTCTTTTTTCACAGTTGTTGACAATATTCAACCCTTTTTTAAAAAAATGTATTCTCCATGGTATAAAACACATCATCATAAATGACTCTTTGCAAAATATGGTAATTATTACATAGTTTACACTTGTATTGTATAACTGATTGTGGAACTAAGAATTGCCTTTTTCAACAATATTACTGATTAAAAAAAAGCCACTTTAAGATGGAAAAGAGTTTCTGGGCTAAATCTAACTCTCATATGAAATAAATATAAGTCAAATATTTAAAAGAAGTTTTGGATAAAAGAGGTTACAGAATTTGAAGGAAGTGATTTATCTTTCTTTTCACACACCCCACACCCCCTTTCATTTTCAGCTGATAGTTGTGGGATGATGAGATGGGTATTGTTTACATGTGCTTCATACATATATACCGGTACACTTATACATGACCAGTCATTGTTACAGACCAACCGTTTCTGAAAAGGTATTAAAGATGTAATTTTTTCAAGTTTTCAGCAATTAAACTGTGGTTTCCTCTCATTTTCTAGGTTTTCAATTATATTAATAACTCATCATTCTTTGTTAAAAGAGCTTCTTAAATGTGGCAGAAGGAACTCCTTGGTAATTGTTTTAGAAAAGATGATACTTCATCAGTAGCACCAAATATATGCATCCATTGACCTTTGAAGAATTAGCCATTTTAGGACAACAGACAATTTTCCACAATCTTGATCAGCACAGCATTATTGTATGCTTGATTTAGACATTTTTTGGGGTCCCCTCCAACCCTGACAAATCCTGGAGAGATCTTCCATGTATTTTTAATTGGCTTGTGGTTGCAAAGAAGTATTGGTATTGCCTTTTCATAGGTTTCATCAAGGACAATTAATTCAATTCAATATGGGCTTGATGCAAAAAATTGATGTTAATCAGGATTATGGCTAAAGGCAGGATATAATGGCCAAATTTACGACCAGAGGCATTATTGGGAGTTGCCTTTCCAATTAGAAGATGATTGGTACTACCTTGTCTGATTGGACACAAGTGACTGTGTCAATGTCTGCAGGGGCTGCTGTTTCTGGCCTACATTACACTAAACATCTCAAATTTTTCTTCATCAGATCGAGATATTCTTACTGCTTGGTTTGTAGCAACAATGTAGTTTACTCTGAACATCCAGTAGGTAACAAGGATTAAACCAGTCATAAAATCTTGAATTTTAATGAAAAGTTTTGTTTTATCTTTGAGGAAAATCTGAGGTTTCCTTAAATTGGAGGAATTCCTCAACTATCTATTTCAAGAATAAAAAGATTTCTAAGTGAACAATTTCAAACGTATAGTTATTTTTCATTCTTTTTACTGGTATGGTAGACTTTGGAGATTACTGACCAATGGGTCTCAATGACCTGGTCAAGGTTTGGAGTCCTGAACAAAAGTTACTGTGCAGAAACCATTACGAACATTTAGATTTACCACGGTATGACCTCTGAAATCTAGACACCAGAATAAATGGTCTGCAAGCCATCCACAAACTTTGGTCATGGAACCTGCTCTGTAATAAAATAAGTTTTTCTTTGGAAAACAGCAACTTTGATCTGTGACCATTTTGACCTAAAAATCAATAGGCCTCTTTCATACCTTAAGTGCAATCCCTCCACAATCTTTGGTCACAGTACATAGTCTACAATTAAAGTTAATATGCTAAAACCATTTTTGTTCTTTCTGTCAAAGTGAACTTTACCTTTCACCTTTTAACCCCCAAATCAACAGACCTCTTTCTTATCCAACATGTGACTCATCTACTAACTTCGGTGAAGAAATATGGTCAGGAACTCATATTTGTGTAGAAACAATTTTTCTTCTTTTATTAACAGTAACCTTAACCTTGGCCCCAAATTGATAGGCTTCTTTCTTACCCGAAGTACAAGTTATCCACAAAGTTTGGTCCCGGTTTGTGATGTAGAACTAATCTTTGTGCAGAAACAAAGTTTCTTCTTTCAGTTAGTGACCTTGACCTTTGACCTTCTGACTCCCAAATTAACTGGCTTCTTTCTTACACTAAGTGCAAGTTATCAACAAAGCTGTAATGCAAAACTAATGTTACCATGTGGAAACCATATTTCTTCTTTCAGTCACAGTAATTTTGGCCTTTTACCTTTCTGACCCTGAAATTTATGGGCTTCTTCCTTACCCCAAGTGCAAGCTATCCATGCAGTTTGGTCTAGGTCTGTGATGTAGAACTAATGTTATTGTGTGGATAATTTGTTTCTCCTCGCAGTCACAGTGACCTTGACCTTTGACCTCAAAACTTCAGGTATGGGATGTAAAACTACTGTTATTGTGCAGAAACCAATTTCTTCTTTCAGTCAACGACCCTGACCTTTTACCTTTTAATGTTGAAACTGATAGGCTTCTTCCTTACCTCAAGTGCAAGCTATCCAGAATTTTGGCAAAGGTACATGTTGTAGAACTGAAGTCATTATGTGGAAAAGGAAAAGTTAATGGACAGATGGATAGACCAATAGACAGACAGGGTCACAGCATAGTATCCTACGCCAAAAGGCGTTCATATAAATAGTGCTGATATTTTATGAAAACACTACACCTTTCTGTGGAAAAGTCAAGAAACATTGTTCAGATAATTGATGGATCGATGACTGCCAAACATGAACACACAACAACCAATGATGGCCCAATGACCACTGCTATCACTGGATAGCTGTATTACATAATAATATAAGGCTGACATTAACACACTACAACCGATGATGGCCCAATGACCACTGCTATCACAGGATAGCTGTATTACATAATAATATAAGGATGAAAGCTTCTCACCTGGCTCATCACCTTTATGAATGCCATGATATAAAATATACAAAATTCTAAATTTTGACAATTTCACATTTTTTCTCATCCAATTTTTGTTAAATATGCAGTACCATAATTCATATAATTTTGTGTACCCTTTAATATTTCATTCACAGTTGACCCCCAAAAAATCACAATTGTTTTTTTATTTCAATTTTCATACATTGAAGTTTCCTTTTTTTATTGAAAATTTATAAAATTTTTTGTACAAATGAAGTTTAATATTGGAAGATTGATGTGTTTAGTATTTGATTATATATACAAATATTGTAACAAAATATCAAAAATAAAGATCTTTACTGAAAATCTGTTCTATACATCCCTTATTTATTGCCTGACATTTTTATGCATATTTATTTTAAGAAATTTTCTTGAAGACCAGTGTGTGAAAAAAATGTACAAGCTATTTCCCACAGAATGTACATTAAACTGAATTGCAACAAGACCTTTGGCCATTTTGTAAGTCTAACTAATTAATTAGGCCAACCAAAACAAAAACAAAAAATATATGTGTGGTTCTGGTAACCCAACCTACCCTATTGTAGTGGCCCCGGCCCTATTATCAGATACACACACAAAAAATCTGTACTGACCGTGCCACATTTTTCACCTCCAGACCAGTAACTTTGGATTGGAAACTGTGACATGAACTAGCACGAGCTGGATAAAAAATGCAATATACAAGAGTATCTCGAAGGGACTAATGCTCTCATGGGTGAAAAGAATTTCCAGGAATTCCAGATAAGACCATTTCTTCCTTTTAACTGCTGAGTGTTGAAACCATCTGATATATTTCAGCGATAACAACATTTTCAAATTAGCTGCTGTGGTGCACATATTGGATTTCAGATTGACACCATTTTCATTTAGGACCAAGCAGACATCACTGTAAGTCTTTTTCATAACAAATCATGTCATAATGATCATCCATTCAGGGGGAGTAGTGAAAACAAGATTTTCAAGACAGCCAACCTGGCCGCCATATTGAATGCACGACTGGCACCATTTTCCTAAAGGACCAACTAGGTATCATAAGAAGTCTATTGGTGAAAACTCCATGCTGATATAGACGTTAATTTGGGAGAAGTTGAAAGAACAATATTTTCTAGATAACCACCATGATGGCCATAATGAGGGCTAGTCATTTTGACTGATGATCAATTAGACACTATAAGAACTCTTCTGACGAAAACCCCATGTCAAAATGACTTTCCATTTAAACGGAGTAGCGAAAACAAGATTTTCAAGATGGCCACATCTTGTATGCCAGATCAGCACAATTTTAATTTAGGATCAACAAGACATTATAAGAAGTCATTTATGAAAACTCCATGCTGATATGAACATTCATTCTGGAGAAGTAGTGATAATGAGATTTCAAGCAGACCACTGTGGCAACCATATTGGACCTCGTATCGGCACCATTTTCATTTAGGACCAACATGATATCATAAGAAGTCTTTTCGTGAAAACACCATGTCTATATGATCTTCCATTCAGGCGGAGTAGCAATAACAAGATTTTCAAGATGTCTGCTATGGTGGCCATATTGGACGTCAGATTGGCACCATTTTCATTTAGGACCAACAAGACATCATAAGAAGTTTTTTAGTGAAAACCTCATGTTGATATGACCATCCATTCAGGAGGAGTAGTGATAAAAAGATTGTCAAAATTACTGCTGTGTGGTGGCCATACTGGATGTCAGATTAGCACCATTTTCATTTAGGACCAACTGGACATCATAAGAAGTCTTCTGCTGAAAACCCCCACATCAATATGACTTTCTGTTAGGAGGAGTTGCTTTAACAAGATTTTCAAGATGGCTGCCTTGGTAGCCATATTGGATGTCAGATCAGCACCATTGTTATTTAGCACCAACTAGACATCATAGTCTTTTGGTGAAAATCTATCAAAAGAGTCTTTTGGTGAAAATCCCATGTTGATATAACCATTCATGTAGGAGGAGTAGCGATAACAAGATTTTCAAGATGGCCATGCGCAGCACCATTTTCATTCAGGACCAACTAGAGCATGGGATGAATGGATGTTTAAAGTTTCATGGCAACCTCCAAGTAGTTTAGGATGAGTAGTGATAACCTGTGGTAATGGATGGATGGATGACAGATGAATGATTGTAAGGATGCAAATTTCTGTCGATCTCTAAAGAGAACCTTAACTTGGACAGAGAACAATTAATTAGATTTATGAGGACAGGGTGCGTATTAAATCGCTATGCTGTGAGGATTTTAAGGTCTGTGTTGTGAGAGGAACCGATTTTTAATTAAGCATTTGTTTATTTAACAGTCAGACAAACTGGAAGGGGAAAGGTTAACTCAATCTTTGTATCGAAAATGTCAGAATTGAGATTGTCCAGAATCAGTTATTTGGAAATCTAGAGGGTCAGGATGACCGCAAATTTTGGCGCCTTTTTATAAAAGGCGGTAGATATATTTAATCTTGATTGGCTACGCTAAATAAGGGGCATGTTTCCCACACGAAATTTCATAGTTTTAATATGCCACATCGCAAAATTTAGCCAGTCTACGTTTTTTCCGTGAGAGTATAAGAGACTCTGAGATTAAATTTGCAAGAAATTATCTCGTAAAACAATTATCTAAGGGACCGGATGTCTGGAAAGTTGATGGACACAATTCTGGCGGTAGAAGCGAGCAAGGCTTGAAAGCACAAGGTATTGCGTCAATCTCATGTAATTCGTTGATAAGAATATAATTATTTGCCTGAATTTATTTACTTATATTTGCATGAATTTATTTGTATAAATTCGTAGATCAATTTTCTTGATATGAGTATAACTGTGTTTGAGTTCATTATCTGAATTCGTACAATGATCTTATATATAAGTTTGACAGATTGTTTGAATTTGTTGTCTTGAGTGTTATAGGAGTCATGTATTTTAAGAATTTCATGCATTACTTTAGTTGATATGAGTATGAGAATCCGTGTGAATTCACCGATCTTAGATGATTTCATGTATGATAAAAACTTAAGTGCGTATCGACTGAAATTAACGTTGTTAAGCCATGAAGTGAGATTTCATGGACGCTAAAGACTTGAATGTGTGTATTCGCTGAAATTAACGTAGTTAAGCCATGTAATGAATTTCATTCATTCATTTGTATAATCGAGAACGGAACTGTTATGTCTTGTGTGATGTTAATGTGAGTCAGCGATGAAATAGCCGTTAGGAAATACATTAATCTTATGAAACTAGGTTTGTTTGTTTATGGCCTGCGTGTTTGGCTTGACCAGATAGCCTTTGGTATCTGTTTGACTGCTGATAGGATGATATCTGACATAACGAGAGTGGAGTAATGATCTATTCCCAGTAGGATATCTGACAGAAGATTTAGGTTGCTTCTCTGTTTATTTTGAAAGGGGAAATAGCTCCACTGACGTAATCCACTGATGTATCCACGTACCTACATATCTACATACCTACGTATCCACCTACCCACACAAAGTTTGAGGGCCGACAGAGGCAAGATAGTCAGAGTGAGAAGAAAACGAAGGAACCAGTTGAAAAGCACAGTGAAGCTGGAGTGAACCGGAGGAAACCAGGTTATGAAGCTGTACAAGGCAATGACTTCGATTGTTCACTCGATTCTATGATGAATTAATTCTATCATTTAAGCAGATCGGCTATTTATATAAGTATATTTGTGTTTAAAATTCGGTGAATGATTTATTTCAAAAAGAAGTGTATCTTCCTAATGTAATGCATTATCACAGTTTGTTTAAATTGTTATATTTCATATACGGGGGCTCGTTTTAGTCTGTTCTATATATCTGCTCAGATCTCTATTCATTCCATCTATAAGTTTCACAATTTCTATTATTATTTACTCGATCCGGGCAATAACACCGAGGTCGATCATCCTCTAGATAACGATAACCACAACCACCACCACCACCACGCTACAACGATGGACAACGGATGAAAGACCATTCAATATACTCTTCCGGTCTATGACTAGTAGAGCTGAAAAATGTAACTGCCTTCCTACCCTATCTTTTTTCACACTGTTACCAGAACCACACATTATTTTGGCAGCCTTATCGATCTTTCAATCATATTAAATTAATATGTCCTTCATAGAGAATTACATGTGGATTAAATGCTGACAAACACTTATAGAAATTCATGTACTCCATTTAGCAAATCCTAATGCAAATCCTAATGAAATACTCTCCATTATCATAAACAAGTTGGCATCTTTTTTTTTCACAAGAAGGTAATGATTCTGTACACATGGGCTTTGCATTATAAAAATTAAAGTCCCTTGTAAGTGAACTTGTCAAAACATCTGTGATCTCAAGATTATCACTTTAAATACTGTAGGTGTCCTGAAAATTAAATAATTTCTCTATAAGGGGCATCCTTTTAATCCCAACCACTTTTCCCCAGATAAATCTTAAGGCAAATAACACTGTTTGCTAACTGATATATTTATTTTGAATTATTTGCTTGGATAGGTGCTGCCTGGTATGTATTTTCAATCATTCTTTCTATCATTTAATGATGGGCATCTGTGTTAATGTATCTGGTTCTGTGTAATGCCAGGTGCTACTCTTGTAAGTTTCACAACAGACCAGTGACACCTCTGTACTCCCCGAATGAGTGTCAAATCTTTAAATACAAAGTACATGTAACGACTATGCTTGGAATGAGTAAAGATGAGAGAACCAAACTTAAGGAATTGTAAATGCATCAAAATATCAATGGAGCCCTTAAGAGGAAGGCAAAGATATTTCCTACCCTTTCTTTTATTTTTTGAAGCATTTAGATTGAAACGCAGTACCCTAACTGGGCATAAAAACCTATCTTGATCATCTCCAGCACAGATTCAACTAAGACTGGGAATCTCTGTAGGTGATGGAGCTACCAAAGTTAACTGATTTTTGGCTAAAAATCCCAGTTGACAAAGGAGGGAAATGGAATTGTAATTCCCATTAAACCAGAGACAGCCAGTGTCAACAGACAATGCATGAATCTTGCTGCGTCTTCTTGCAGATGCCAAAGTGAGTAAAAGCACAGTCTTGAGTGTGAGGTCCTGAATGGGAGACAGGTCTCTGAAGCTCAAAATACTTAATAAAATCAGCAAGGTGCAAATCTCAACCGACTGCTGAGCCCTGAGAGAATTTAAGTGTGTTGGAAATGGCAGCTCTATAGCCTTGATAGTTGATACTGAGCATCTTTTGTTCTCGAACAGGAACAAAAGGAAATCAGCAACAGAAGTTACAGAGGGACAGCTAGGATAAACGTATTTGCTACTGCACCAATCACAGAAGATTCTCCACCTGGCATCATAGACCTTGGATGTTGAAGCTTTCCTGGCCTGAATGATGCAACTGGCAACCTGGCCATAAAACTTGTTCTGGTGGATAGATCACCTGAGATGAGCCAAGTGTGAAGGTGGAGAATGTGTGGGTTGTTGCGTAGGAGGGAGCTGCTGTGTTGCGACAGAAGATCCCTCCTGTGAGGTAGAGACCTGGGTTGATCTATCAACAGGTCTAGAAGATCGCTGATTGTTGGGGTCATAATGGGGCTATGAGAATGATACAAGCAGTGGAAGTTCTGACTTTTTGCAGAACTTGAGGTAGCAGTTGGAATGGTGGTAACGCATACGTGAACAGATGATCCCACTTTAAGCTGAATGTGTCAACTGCCAAAGCTCTCTGGTCCAAGACTGGAGAGGCATAAAAGGGAGCAGTAAAGAGTCCATTCCATGAGGACTGTTTTGCCTGACCTGGACAGACTGTCCACTAAAATGTTCCTCTTCCCTGGAATGTGGTGAACTCAGAGGGTAATGTTCTCTGAGGTGACCCAGTGGAGGAGGTTCCATACCTCCACTCAAAGAGAAGGAGCCTTCTTGACATCGTTGATATGCTAGGACGGGCATGTTCTCGGAGGAGACCATGACACATCAACCCCTTACTCTGTCGATGCACCCTTGCATTGCTAGAAATATGTATAGGCTGTTGATGTGGTGGGACAACTCATCCCAAGTCCAATAACCCTGGAGAATTATGCCCTCTGGCTCTAGGTGAGTGCCCCAACTGGAATATGACGCATCGTTGAACATTTTGGAGTTGGGGTTGGGTGCATGTATGGGGACCCAAGTCAGGAATCTGTCCTGATTCATCCACCAGAGCAAATGGTGATGAAAATCTGGTCCTAGTGGAATCAGAGCTAACAGAGAATCTCTGTGTGGTTTCCACCTTGCGAGAAGGAGAAACGGTAGAAGGCACATAAAGAGATGTCCTAAGGGAACCAGATCAGCAGCGGTGATCAATGTTCATAATAGGGATAGGTCAAGGCGAGCAGACAATGATGCTTTTACTTGTAGCATCTCTAGAAGTGCCAGGATCCAATCTAATGGAACCCGGGCTAAGTTCTGGTTTGTCAGGAAGTTCATCCCCATGTAAATTAAGTCCTGAGATGGAATGAGTTCTGACTTCTTGAGGTTGGGTAAAAGACCCAACCAAGTTTCTGTGAACCAACAACGGAACAGATCCTGACGAAGAGACTTAACCTGAACATTGTGGATCAGCCAGTTGTTGAAATACTGGAGAATAGTAGTTCCTAGTAATCAGAGATAGGACGCTACTACTCCCATAACTCTAATGAAGACTCTGGGTGCAGAAAGTGATTTTGAATGGCACAACCCGGAATTGAAATACTTCCTGGTCCAAGCAAAACCGGAGGTATTTCCAATGTGGAGGAAAAATCGGGATGTGCAAATAGGCATCCTGAAGGTTGATGGAGACCGCCCAATCTGATGGATCCATCATGTTCTGGATTGAGGACATGGTCTTCATCTTGAAATGTTCCTCCAGAAGAAACTGGCTTTTCTTCATGATCAGGAAGATTCGGGAGTAGAATCTGGGAGACTGATCATTCAGGACCCTCTTGATTGTCCCTTTCTGTAAAAGGGTGTGCACCTCTTCGCTTAATTTCACCAGATTGGACTGGTAAAAGAACATGTGGGTCCTTGATAGAGGAGATTGTTCCCGAAACTAAAGCTGGTAACCAATAGAAAGGACCCATCCATCGTCCATGATGCTTGACCAAGCCTCAGAAAAGAGACCTAGACAAGCATCTATGGGGATGTTTGGGAGAGGAATGCACGGCAGAAGAGGGTGCGAGTCTTTAGGGCCATCCCTCCCCCCTTCCTTAGGAAAGGAAGGTAGATTGGAGAACTTCCTCCTAGAAGCTCTTCGACGACTTCCATGCCGAGGACCTGACTGACAAGGAGGAGGTCTAATTTGAGGTTGTGCATTGGACTGGGACTGCATCTGTTTGAAGAATTTAGTGGGTGGCCCATTGGGGTCGTTCACATTAGTACGCTTCCTGGCTGATTACATTGTTCTAGCAGCAGAAGTGAAGAATCTATGTTGATGATCCTTCAAATCTTGTGAAGCCATGGTGGGGATGAGTCCTCTAAAAAGGGCCCTGGCTTCCAATGGAGCAGCCATTAGAAGGCCTTTACTATGGTTAAGTGAGAACTTTGAGGAATATAATGCAACATCACAGCAGATGCATAGAAGTTCTGCCAATAAAGCCATTGCAATAGAAAGAGAATGCCAGGATGTCTGGGCTGCAGCTTCCAGCATGCGTTGAGATGAGCAGTGCACTTACTTCCTCATGGAAGGCAGCAACATGCTATCCTGAGAAGAGCAGTGGACTTCCTTCCTTGTGGAAGGCAGCATCAAGCTATTGTGAACGTAAGGGATGTTTGACTTCTCATTTTTGAGGGGAGGCGATCTACTAAAACTTTCACTCCCTCATACAGGAGGGGTCTTACATGTCTCTAAAGAGACTGGACCCATAGGCTCCTGGGACCCTGGAGTGTTCTTCTGAGCTGAGGAACTAGTCTTCTTAGTGTGTTCCTTCCTGATTCTCTGTAAGAGAAAAACCTAAACATTCAGACAAAGAGGTAGATTGACGTTTCAGCTAGATTCCAGACTTCATTAGTCCATTTGTGCAAAAGGTACAACGATTCTTAACGTGTACAGTTTGAACATGTGAGGTGAGTGTACCACGGGCCTTTCTTGTGGCCACAGTTTCCTCAGACTGTCCCGACATTGTTCTCTTAAATAAATGTTATCTGAAAGAGGACAATAATAATAACAATATTGTATTATTTTCACACAAGACTCACCTGTTAGTATGTACTGCACAATGGTAAACAATGACTTACTCATTAAGGAATTTCCTTTATTAAGGGCAATGCAGAAACATACAATAACAATGCAACGCATCACGCACGGCATTAAAATACAATGGTGAAATAGAAAAAACACCGAATTGATAAATTATTTAATCAAGGAAATTACAAATTTCTATTAATTGCGGTCAGGCCTATGATGTGTTATAACTAACACACAAGACTTACCTGTGAACCAATTGTATTTGAGAACTAGGAGATGGTGTACCCTAACCCCTAAATGTGGTAACCCAAGAAAACCTTTCCAGAACTAATTACTCAAAAAGGGCAGGGGTTACTGGCATAAAAACAGAAGACAAGATGGATGAATGTAACACTAAAAGAAATATCGCTAAGGGAGAACCGAATGTGGTTTAAACTCGCAAAAAGCAATTTTTCTCTGGTCACATTATGAATGACACAACCATTAACATGGCGTCCTTGAAAATGATGACTGTTTCTGTACAGGCGCAGGGAGCTGCACAAGTGCACCGAGCCTTTTTGACAATTCTCCACTCTCTGGGAGGATGTATTCACATTGAATGGACAAGTCTTTTTGACAATTTTCCACTCATTGGGAGGATGTATTCGCACTGAACGGACGAGTCTTATTGATAATATTCTCCACTCACTGGGAGGATGTATTCACATCGAATGGATGAGATTTTTTTACATGAAAAAGTGATTAGTTATTTACTAGTGATAGGGAAGGTATTGCTGTTATTAAAACTGAAGGAATAATTGTATGCATTTTTTAAAATTTCCATTTACCATTTTAGTACTGTTATCTCTTTGACAAAAGCTTCAGCTAATTGGGAATGTTTAAATGTAAGGTATCTTGAGCAAAATGACATTAAAAAGGGCTGAAATTTCTCTATCTCTCATACAAAATGACATTAAAAAGGGCTGAAATCTCTCTATCTCTCATACAAAATTACATTAAAAAGGGGTGAAATTTCTCTATCTCTCATACAAAATGACATTAAAAAGGGCTGAAATCTCTCTATCTCTCATACAAAATTACATTAAAAAGGGCTGAAATCTCTCTATCTCTCATACAAAATGACATAAAAAAAAGGGCTGAAATCTCTCTATCTCTCATACAAAATGACATTAAAAAGGGCTGAAATCTCTCTATCTCTCATACAAAATGACATAAAAAAGGGCTGAAATCTCTCTATCTCTCATACAAAATGACATAAAAAGGGCTGAAATTTCTCTATCTCTCATACAAAATGACATAAAAAAGGGCTGAAATCTCTCTATCTCTCATACAAAATGACATGAAAAAGGGCTGAAATCTCTCTATCTCTCATACAAAATGACATAAAAAAGGGCTGAAATCTCTCTATCTCTCATACAAAATGACATGAAAAAGGGCTGAAAACTCACTATCTCCCATACAAAATGACATGAAAAAGGGCTGAAATCTCTATCTCTCATACAAAATGACATGAAAAAGGGCTGAAATCTCTCTATCTCTCATACAAAATGACGTTAGAAAGGGCTGAAATCTCTCTATCTCTCATTCAAAATGACATGAAAAAGGGCTGAAATCTCTCTATCTCTCATACAAAAGCAAACAAACTACATTTACTCATTTAGATTTAAATCCCATTGTGGCACTGGAACATAATTCATTTGGATTGTGAAGAATAAAAGTGTGATGATGGGATACCTATGTCTGTGTAATAGTTAACCTGTTTTCGAACTGATCTAATGCAATACACACATATAAGCAAATTCAAACAACAGATTGTACTAGTGCATTAGACTTTTATCACAATTATGCTGGATGTACATGAATTTAATACTGATGATCCTGTAGATGTCAGGAGTTCTCCTCAATGTAGGGTCCTTTTTTCACACAATCACTTCCCATATATGATTATTAAATTGTGCACATTATTTTGTGTACTTTGAAAAAAATAATTATCTGTTTGTGTACAAACAAATTCCATGAATTATGTGATATATTAAAATTTGAATGTACTTGTAATAGATGCTTTCCCCATGATAAAGACCTTGACTTGTACACAATTATTATGCTAATGAGGATGAGGAGTTAACTCTGCTCTGGCGATCTAACAATTCTCTGTGGTGATCTATGTCACACTGATCGTTATAATGTTACATCTGGATCAAAATTTGATATGGCACATTGTGAATTTTACTGCAGCAAAATTTTCATGTTCAACTAATCAGAAAGCATGTTAGTAACCTTGCCTCAACAGCCCCTCCTTTACACAACCAAAAATTGATTAATCCCTGGCTATCCTTACAAAATTCTTTGCTGTCTTCCAACTGGTCCATTAAAACTGCTTTGATGGACTTTTTCTGCAAAGTTCCTGATTTTTTTGTTGTTTACATAATTGTTGATCTCAAATGTTTAAAACTGTTTAAAATCATACAGTGAAGAAAACAAATTACCTACCCATACAAATTACTAAAGCTTGATTGGAAACAGCAAACTTTTTTTAAGGCTGGCCTCATAAATGGCAAACTAAGGAAGATTGAATTGTGCTTTTATGTGCACCAATCTTAGATCACAACACGAGTAGGTGTATCTTTTTTTCTAAAACAACTAAATATATCACAACAGCCCCAAAAGCTGTGTCTCACTGTTATCTATTCCAGCCATGGTAATAAAGCAAATGAGATATTATTGATCCAGTATGTTTTATATCAATCAGACAGACTTATGAGACGGACAAGAAAACAAATAAAGATCCTTCTGCATATGATTGACAATGTAAACAAATTTGTTTACCTTCTTTGAATGAAAAATCAATCTATCCTATCTCTCTTTATCTGTTGCAACTTCCAGTCAAATTATAAACTTGTAATAAAGTCGAATCAAAACAGGCTAACTCATTATCAGCACCATTGTAATAAAGTCGAATCAAAACAGGCTAACTCATATCAGCACCATTGTAATAAAATAGAATCAAAACAGGCTAACTCATATCTCACAATTATAATAAAGTAGAATCAAAACAGGCTAACTCATATCAGCACAATTATAATAAAGTAGAATCAAAACAGGCTAACTCATATCAGCACTATTATAATAAATTAGAATCAAAACAGGCTAACTCATATCAGCACCATTATAATAAAATAGAATCAAAACAGGATAACTCATATCAGCACAATTATAATTAGGTAGAATCAAAACAGGCTAACTCATATCAGCACCATTATAATAAAGTAGAATCAAAACAGACTAACTCATATCAGCACCATTATAATAAAGTAGAATCAAAACAGGCTAACTCATATCAGCACCATTATAATAAAGTAGAATCAAAACAGGCTAACTCATATCAGCACCATTATAATAAAGTAGAATCAAAACAGGCTAACTCATATCAGCACCATTATAATAAAGTAGAATCAAAACAGGCTAACTCATATCAGCACTATCTTTCACATTCATAATCCATTAATCCCTCACTATAATAATGTCTGGGTGAGACATAAAAATGTAGTGTTATAAGTGAGGTTGTCTTATACTAAGGTAGGTTGTATATCTACACTACAGTCATCTCAAAATGAGATCTATGACCATACCAATGTTATGAGGGCCTATGCTATACTGAGTCACATTACAGTAAGGGACCATACAATACTGAGGCACTTTCTCGTGAGGGAATATACAATACTGAGGCAATTTATAGTGAGGGACCATACAATACTGAGTCACCATACAATACTGATGCACATTATAGTGAGGGACCATGCAATACTGATATATTTTTTAGTGAGGGATGATGCAATACTGATGTACATTATAGTGAGGGTCATGCATTAATACTGCATTTTATAGTGAGGGACCATGCTATATCAAATTACTTTATAGTGAGGGACCATGCAATACTGATGCACATTATAGTGAGGGACCATACAATACTGATATATTTATAGTGATGGATGATGCAATACTGAGGTACATTATAGTGAGGGACCATACACTACTGATGTATTTTTAGTGAGGGATGATGCAATACTGATGTACATTATAGTGAGGGACAATGCATTAATTCTCCATTGTATAGTTTTACAGTGAGGGACCATGCTATATTAAATTTATAGTGGGGGACCATATAATACTGATGCACATTATAGTGCAGGACCATACAATACTGATATATTTTTTAGCATGGGACGATGCAATACTGAGGTATATTATAGTGAGGGACCATGCATTAATTTTGCATTTTATAGCGAGGGACCATGCTATATTAAATGACTTTATAGTGAGGGATCATACAATACTTAGGCATTTCATGGTGAGGGATGATTCTATACTGAGGCACTTTATAGTGAATGACAAGTGTATTGACTACTGTATTTATTCACATATAATGTATGGCAATCAGGAGCCATAACCTTTCTAAACGATGGCATGGAATGCTGCAAATCCAACTTATTCAATGTCTAATCAATAAACAAGTGCAAAATAACTGTCAAAAAATGCACTATTCCTTAGTCAAGTTATGCTGCAGAAGCAAAGTTAGGAAAAAAGGGCAATTAGGGAACATAACTCTTCTAAATGATAATGCGGAACACTTGAAATTACCTCATTTAAGGTCAAAGCAATATAAAGCTACATGCCATATTTGGCTGAAGTGCAACAAAACTTAGTAAAATTATGTTGTGGAAGTCAGAAGGATGGCAATCAGAGGATATAATTTCTGTAAATGAGGTTGTGGAATGATGGAAATCAAACTCACTCAAGGTCTCATTAATTTGAAGCCACATCACAAATTTGGTTGAAATCCAAAACATTCTGGTGAAATTATCTTGCAGAAACTAAAGTCATGAGAACAAGAAATCAGGGGGCCACAACTCCTATAAAAGAGATTGATACAATATTATGCACTAGTTGGTCTATGAGACAACATCTCATATGAAGACACTATAGGAGTTAATTGTAAAGGGCCATAATTCCATCCATAATTGAGTTGACACAATTAAACCCATAAAAGGCACATCTTGGTTGTTGAGACAATATACACACCAAACTGCATTACAATATTTTGAATAGTTCCTAAGCTATGTGGGTTAAAAGGATCTGCTGTTGTGGAGATGTAATAATGATTGGAAAAGGGCAATGACTCTGTAAAAACTGGATTTGAAAAGGCAAAATCTTTAAAAGGCACATTTACATATATTACAAAAATTCACCTACCAAATGGCATCTAATTTTATGTGTAAGGGTTGTAGAGCTGTGCTTGTTACAAGCAGCATCTCATGTGAAGATGTTTAATTAATTGTCAAGGGCCATAACTCTCTCTATAGTGTTGAAGCAAAATCCATAAAAGGCATACATCTAGATCTATGAGACGATGTACAAAAATTGCATCATAATATGCTGATTTGTTCCTAACACATAATTGGCTATATCATGCAGAAGAAATGGGAGCTAAGTGCCTTTCCCAAGGATGCACCAAGGCAGCCGACCCAGGCTGGTCTGGGTGGGTAATGAACTTGCAACCCTTGGATTATGATTCTGATGCTCTACCAACTGAACCACAATGGCTTACAACAGCTGAGAGGTAATATTGATGGAAAAATGGCAATAACTCCATCAAAATTGGACCTGAAAAGACGAACTCTTTAAAAGGCACATCTACATGCAATTGCCAAATGGCATCCAATTATGTGTGAGGGTTGCTGATCTATGCTGTCAAACCTCATGTGAAGATATGAAGGTAATTGTCAAGGGCCACAACTCTCCAAAATGGAATTGACAAGAAAAAGGATAATAATTGCATAAAAATTTGACTGAAAAGACGTAACCTTTAAAAGACACATTTCTGAGTTATATGCAACTCACCTACAAGTGGCATTTAATTATGTTTAAGGGTTGCAGAGGTACAATATCCTAGTTACAAGAATGGATGGACAGATGGACTGACAAAGAGATGAACAGATGGAAAAGGTGATTAATTAGGTCTGATGACAGATTGCATAAATACACCTAACAGTAGACCAGTCTTTTTTTTATTTCATCTTGGCCTGTCAAAGTAAACCAAGATGTATTTTCCATACATGTTACATTTCTTGCATTTGCAGGTGTCACCTGCCATTTCAGTTCCCCTCCCACACTCCTGCAAGGGACACAAAAATGAAAAATACAATTTCTGAATTAACCTATACACAAACTGAAATTTATGACTGACTTACTAAAGATGTAATGAACTAGTACTTACAATCATTCTTGCATTAGCTGTAATTACCATCTTTACTCGCATATAAGCCGAGTCCAAATGCAAAAAAACTAGATCCTGATCTGCTGTTGAATAATGCGCTGAAAGATCCAGGTCTGTTGTTTGTTCTACTGATTAGTCCCGACAAATTGCAAAGACCCAGATCTGCCAGCGCATTATGCGATGGCAGATCTGGGTCTATGTAGTTTGCAGCTTATACGTGGGTATATATGGTATATGTATCAAGGATCAGTCTGATGCATACAGTATATGTATGTCTTCCAAGTAAAATTTTCCTATATTCCTTCCTTCCTTTCTTCATTTTTCCTTCCTTCCTTCCTTCCTTCATTCACTGTCAAGTGTCAGAAACATTTTGGTATTATTTATACCATCATACTGTTTTAACACTATTTATGCACTGAATTGATAATGCAAAGTTAAAAGACATACAAATTTGGTGATGAGGGTTGATGCTCCTGTACTTCCTGAAAAATTCTCAAAGCAATAATTCCTTTATTTAGCAGAGAGTGAAATGACAATTAGAGTTTACAATATAAAATATACTATTTGCTGTACGGTTTATACTCGCTTACAAGTCTGATCCAATTGCAAAGTGCACAGACCCATATCTGCCAACGCATAATGTACTGGCAGATCTGAGTCCATGCAGTTTGCTAAGACCAATCAGTAGAACAAACAACACAGACCTTAATCAGCAGGCACATAATGTACTGGCAGATCAAGGTCTATGTTGTTTACAGTTGGACCCAACTTATATGCAAGTGTATACAGTACATATAAACTTTCTAGCAACTATGATATATACAATCATTACTAACCAGGGCATCTTTACAGAGCTCTGGATACAGTTTTTGAGAATTGGATTTTTCTAGCCAAAACTTTTCATCAGTCTATTTTTACTGGGTATTATAAAATGTCTATGTTTACTGGGTATTATAAAATATAATTACTAACATTTCAGCAGTTGGGTACTTGTCTATGTTTACTGGATATTATAAAATGTAATTACTAGCATTTCAGCAGTTGGGTACTTGTCTATGTTTACTGGGTATTATAAAATGTAATTACTAACATTTCAGCAGTTGGGTACTTGTCTATATTTACTGGGTATTTTAAAATGTAATTACTAGCATTTCAGCAGTTGCGTACTTGTCTATGTTCACTGGGTATTATAAAATGTAATTACTAACATTTCAGCAGAAATTGGAGCAACACTGATATATGCAAACTGTATCGGACATTGATATATTTTAGTAAGCATTTATATTGTAGGCAGGTAAATCTGCAAATGAACTTTTTAAAGGCACTCAAAATGAATATTTGTTCAATCTTAATTTAGTAAGAGTACACCCTGATTTCAAAATAAATATAATTGAGTAAACTAAGCAAAAATCTGCCATATCTCAAGCTAAATATTGGTTCAGATGTATAGTGCTATCAACAAAGAGTTTCACACAAGTACCTTTAATTGCCAGGGCTTGCTTTAGTTTAAATTTCTCTTCTTAGTTAGGGAAGTGCAGAATCTCAGTTGGAAGAGCGTTGGACTCTAATCCAAGGGTTGTGGGTTTGATACCCACCATGGCCAGCCACGGTTGGCTGCCTTGGAATGATGTAGCCTGTAATGTGTTAAAAGTGCTTTCAAAACCAACCAAACCAAATCTTTTTAATTAAGTTGGGCTAAATGAAAGCAATTGACAAAAATATCTGACCACATTTTTGCACCTTTTTGTTGAGCCCATGTTTTGTGATAATGATATAGGTATAACTTTACAGCATTAAAATCTTTTTATAAAGTTTTTTTGGTGTGGGCACGTCATAGCATGATCACTGGTGATTGACACTGCATTTCATGGAGTTCTTGCTTGTTATTAGAACATAATAGGGCTGTAACTGCCATGACCAATAATCAACATCTTGCGGCAAATATGCAGTTGCGACTATCAGTGAACAACTGGTGCACTATTAGTACAAAGGGGTGTCAGGTTTGTTGATTGTTTGGTGATTAATAGTAGATTAAGACGTGAAAGATTATATTGGCTGACACAATTGGAAGTGCCTTGCCCAGAGACAAACCATGGCAACTGATCCAGCCTGGTCTGGACTGGATTTGAACCTGCATCCTTCTGTTTTTCAGTCTGACACACAAACTACTGACTTAGAATGGATGGTTTAGCTTAATCACATCTCTACTAACTCCCAAACCAAACAGATGCATGGGCAAAAATATTGCTCATTTTAGCACCCTTGAAAAAGTTTACAAATTTGCTCAGCAAGGAAAATATTGTGTAACCTGCCCAGAATTGTATATAAAATACTAAGGTACAAATATTGCTTTCCGTTCCATTTCATGAAATCTCTATTCCAGAGGAGTCCAAAATGTTTGAATTGTTCCCACACCAAAGTGATTGAGGAAGCAAACTCTTATCATAAAAATTATGGCTTTAACATTTGATATGTTGATTTGGTTAAATCCTTTAAGAAAATGTTGCTGCAATATTTCAAACCTACACATTAACAAACAATGAAGATGGACCTTTACTACTGTTTGGAAGTTTTCAAATTTTCTTGTTTTAATTATCAATCCAGTTCTGGGACTTATTGTAATATTACTGTATTATTTGCTTGTTTGTGTCTTATGTATTAACAGTTTCTTCAAGGTATGTATAAAATGTCATGTATATATAAACTGTTAAGTTGATTAAACTGAGTACTTCTGTACAGAATAACATTTCAGGACAAAGTATAACACTGATATAAACTTGACTACATACCACTTTTTTTGCAGAATTGTCTAATGATATATGTAAGCAGAAGTGATCATTAACTGCTATGTATACTTGAAGGTTTTGCTTAAAGTCTTTTCAAATATTAAAGGGATAAAATATATTTTATGCAGTTGAATCATCCTCCTTTCATAATGCATTTTAGTAATGTCTATGTAGGCACAGTAGGCACGTCTACTTGTAAATACTTTTTTTGTATGAGAGAGAGAGAGAGAGAGAGAGAGAAGGAGAACTTGTATGAAGATATTTGCCTTTATACAATTGATAATAACTTTGTAAAACACAATTTTATATAGTAAAGGAGATTAGTTGTACTCCAATAATTGAGTTACCATCTTTAAAAAAAGATATTATAATTATTATTATTATTATTATTATTATTATTTTTTATTATTATTAAAGGCACATGATTAAGAAATATATTAACTTTAATGCATGTCAAATACATGGAAGCATAGTAGCTTTTTGGCACACAAGCTTTATTTTTTAATAAAAACTTGGCTATAAAACTTGTGATGCAGTAAAGGTCACTTCTGAAATTTATACCACAGAATACAATTTGTGTAGTCATATTTCAATATCAGTATTTCCAAAGGACCCCAATGAATATTATATGTTGCAAAAAAACAGTATTTGCTTACATTCGATGTGTTAACTTACATTAACCAAACTCTGTAATTCAGATAAAGTTTTCACAAGTGTAACATCTGATTTCAAATTCAATGAAAACTGAAGCAGAGAACTGTTTCTAAATAACACTAAAATTAATACCCATCAATGGAAGTGTTAACTCAATGGATTTATTTCACTGTCTAGCATTAGTCAATCTATTTTCCTCTATATTTTGACATACAAATTCATCAAAACAGTGTAACACAAGGCCTAAAAAGATATTTCATACAGGAATAATTGAACGTAAATGGAAACACTGAGTTTAATGAAAATAAGTTTGTAAACCAAGCTATATCAAAAACATCTATGACATTTTGGAAGATTGTCTAGAAAAGTATTAAGTACATGGCTAAAACTATAATATACAAGATAAAACACACAAATGATATTATTTTTATTGTCATGGTGATCTAATAGTGCTTACTTCTTTTTCCACATTTCCAATGTAGAACTTTGTTGGGCAGCAATTGACAAATTTCTTCAAATAATTAGGTTCAATCAAAATTCAATGAAAACAATCAATTGTCTTCACCAAAATAAGCAGTTGGCTGCTGTGTTGGCCATATTGGATGTCTGAGCAGCATCGGTTTCATTTAGGACCAACTAGACCTTGGGATGAATGTTTGTATAAAGTTGCATGGCAATCATTCAAGTACTTTACAAGAAGTAGCAATAACAAACTTGTGCTAACTTATGAAGATTTGACAATGGATGACAGACAACAGACAACAGACAACAGGCCATCCCATAAGCTCTTCTGTTCTATAACCAGTAAAGCAAAAATGTTAGCCAATAACTTTTTTAAGTTTCTTTTTTGTATTTTATAATTCATTCATTGCACTATCAGAAGTTAGCATTTTTTACTCTGGCAAAATTAATTTTCCCTGTTTTAATAACTGCTAAAGTTAGTGAATTCTGGAATAGTTCAGGTTCATTTCTCTAGCTCAGTGAAGCAGCCATTTTGATCAGATGTCTGCTTTAGGTACAGTAGCATGTTGTGTCCTTAATACCACATACAAAGAAATTTCAGTCACAGTACACAAAAGTATGATAGAGGTATGCCAACACAACATTCTCCCCACTATGCTTGTTGCAAATGCACACAACTTCAGCTTACACCTATCTGTCCTTCAGAAGTACATAATAACTGAAGAGTGGAACCATACATGGCTCAACATTCTTTGGCATATTAAAATTGTTTTATAATATCCTCCAAATGTACAAAGTTATTCATTTCCTTTAGTTCTCCTTTCAATATATTTTTGAAGAAATATGTTGGTCCTGTAGAAATTTGCTTTAATATCAGTAATACATTATGTGTTGTTATTGTGTAGCTTACTTTTTCCGGGATGGAAATTACCCTTATCCGTATGATGAGAATTCATCCCCCCAAAGGATGACTTCCAGAAATTTCTGGAAGTCAACCTTGCATCACTGACCCATGTGTAGTTGTCCTCAATCAACCTTGCATCACTGACCCATGTGTAGTTGTCCTCAATCAACCTTGCATCACTGACCCATGTGTAGTTGTCCTCAATCAACCATGCATCACTGACCCATGTGTAGTTGTCCTCAATCAACCATGCATAACTGACCCATGTGTAGTTGTCCTCAATCAACCATGCATCACTGACCCATGTGTAGTTGTCCTCAATCAACCTTGCATCACTGACCCATGTGTAGTTGTCCTCAATCAACATGCATCACTGACCCATGTGTAGTTGTCCTCAATCAACCTTGCATCACTGACCCATGTGTAGTTGTCCTCAATCAACATGCATCACTGACCCATGTGTAGTTGTCCTCAATCAACCTTGCATCACTGACCCATGTGTAGTTGTCCTCAATCAACCATGCATCACTGACCCATGTGTAGTTGTCCTCAATCAACCTTGCATCACTGACCCATGTGTAGTTGTCCTCAATCAACATGCATCACTGACCCATGTGTAGTTGTCCTCAATCAACCTTGCATCACTGACCCATGTGTAGTTGTCCTCAATCAACCTTGCATCACTGACCCATTTGTAGTTGTCCTCAATCAACCTTGCATCACTGACCCATGTGTAGTTGTCCTCATCTTTTTTCCAGATATCGCCATTGTTAAGCGGTGCATTTTACGCTCTTCAGAAAATTGCCTTTGCTTCACATCAAACTTCGCGATTTTGTTTTTTTTAAATATGTTTATCGTATTCATTGAGTGTATTTGCCCTATTCATTGAGTGTATTTGCCCTCAGTCTGGTGTTATTCCCAAGTCAGAATTAGCTCTCTTAAGAGTTTTTGTCATTTTAGGTTACGTTTATTCAGAATTTGTTTTTCCAGTAAACACTCCAGAGTTCAGTATAAACATAAATTAAGCCTTTTCTATGATGATGAATTATCTCCTTCTATTCAGGTTTCAATATAAATGAAAATGCACATTTCATGTCTAGCTTTTATTTCTATCACCACATGGTAGTTCAGGCTTTTTATATTGTTCTTCAAAGATATGATTTACTTTAATTCCTAAAACATTCTGATAACTGTGAAAATTATTGTGTGCAAGAGTTAAAAAAAATATCAGAGAGACAACACCCTAAAAATATTACTAACACAATATTTAAATGCAAAATTAGTAACTGGAACAGTAAGCCTTATGCCAAGATTTACTGTATTGTATAAAAAAAATACATCTCTTCATTTTCATTTTCCAATGAGGGTTGTTTAAAGCATCTGATTCAAGTTCAATACAATTCTGTAAATTAAAACACCTCATTTCTATTTTTGTAGCTCACGCCCTCACTTATGTTGCAAGAGGTGACTAATGAAGGCAACCTTTTGTCATGGGATGTGTTCCGTTATTTTGCTGAGACGGTATGGGTCTTTTTAAAAGAGTGTTGTTTATATCAACAAGAATCCCTCAAAGAAACTGATATTATACTTGCTGAAAAAGAATTTCCAGGAATCCAATATAAGACCATTTCTTCATTTTGACTGCAGAGTACTGAAACCATCTCTGATATTCTTTAGAAACTCCAGCATATCAAATTTGGTAACAATCTTCTTACATGCCTGAGTTAACATGTTTACAAGCTACCTTTAAGTGTCTGACAAATTTCTTTGTCACAGCCATTGACCTTGAACCTAATATCATGGATAAAAATCATTCAACTTGTCTCAAAGTCAAGATATACCCATATACTACACTTGGTTAAACCAATAATTAATATATTTTTTTGAAGAAAAAAACCAAGTTTTTTTAAGTGGCATCATTCAAGGTATTCATCACATATACATGTATCCACAAACTTGTTTGTGTTATCAGTCTCACAAGCCAGTACAGCTAAACACCAGAGACATGACTTTTAACCTTAAAATCAATGGCAGAGTGCTGAGTATCAACTTGTTCATTGGAATGCAACTAAATACCAAAAAAAAAAAAAAAAAAAAAAAAAATCACTGATATATGTACAAGTCACTGTGTTCAAATGCTCACTGAAATAAAAAAAAAATGCAAGCACTGACTCTGGACTTGATTTGAATGACAAATAGGTCTGGTTTTCAAAACTCCTTCACAAAAGTGTAAATATACTGGTGGTAAGATCTGCACCATTTTCATTCAGAACCATTTAAATATCTGCAAAAAGTGTTTTAGTCAAAACCCTATATCAATGCCATCATTTATGCAAGAAGAGTAGTTATAAGATTTCAAGATGGCCACTATGGTGCCATGTTGGAGTTGAGATAACTCTATTTTCATTCAGAACAGCTACATATTGCCATAATAGTGTTTTAGTGAAAACCCCATGTTGATAAGACCATTGATTCAGAAGAAGTAGCCATAAAAGATTTTCAGGATGGCCATCATGGCAGCCATTTTGGGGGTTAAATAGCATCATTTTAATATATAGAAATAACTATATATTGCAAGAATTTTTTTTTTATCTCTTTAAATATTGGTATGGCCATCTGTTTATGAGAAGTAGCTGTTACAAGATTTTTCAAATTCTGAAAAGTCACACTGGCATCATTTTTATTTAGAACCAACTACATACAGTAAGAAGTGAGTGAAAATCCTATGATATGTATGACATGATCCATGATCATCCCTTCAAGAGGAATAGTGATAACCAGATTTTTAAGATGTCCAGCAATGATCAGCACCATTTTTATTTAGGACCAACTAAATATTTTTAAGTAGTCTATTAGTAAAAATACCATTTTGATATGAGAATCATTTAGAGTAGCAATAACAAGACTTTCAAGATGACCACATTAGTGGCCATACTGGCTGTCCATTTTCATTTAGAGTAGCAATAACAAGACTTTCAAGATGACCACATTAGTGGCCATACTGGCTGTCCATTTTCATTTAGAGTAGCAATAACAAGACTTTCAAGATGACCACATTAGTGGCCATACTGGCTGTCCATTTTCATTTAGAGTAGCAATAACAAGACTTTCAAGATGACCACATTAGTGGCCATACTGGCTGTCCATTTTCATTTAGAGTAGCAATAACAAGACTTTCAAGATGACCACATTAGTGGCCATACTGGCTGTCCATTTTCATTTAGAGTAGCAATAACAAGACTTTCAAGATGACCACATTAGTGGCCATACTGGCTGTCCATTTTCATTTAGGACCAACTAGCTATCATAAGAAGTCTTTAAGTGAAAATAAGACCATCTAATCAGGAGGAGTTGTGATAGCAAGATTTTCAAGATGGCCACCATGGCTGACATATTGAATGTCAGACTGGCATCTGCACCATTTTCATTTAAGACCAACCAGACACTATAAGAAGTCTTTAAGTGAAACCCCCATGCTGACAAGACCATGTATTAAGGAGAAGTTTAGATAACAAGATTTTGAAGATGGCCACCATGGTGTATATACTGGATGTCAGAACATTAACATTTTCTTTTAGGACCCCATGTTGATATGATCCTCCATTCTGGAGTAGTGATAACAAGATTTTGAAGATGGCCACCAGTTCTTCTGGTGTAAACCCCAAGTCGAAATGGCTTTCTGTTCAGAGTAATGGTAACAAGATTTTCAAGATGCCTGCCATGTAGGCCATATTGGATGACAGATCAGCACAAATTTCATTTAGGACCAACTAGACATCATAAGAAGTCTTTTGGTGAAAACCCCATGTCTATAAGACCATCAATTCAGGAGGAGTAACATTAACAGGATTTTCAAGATGGCTAATGTGGTGGCCATAATGGATGTCTGAGCAGCACTCCTTTCATTTAGGACCAACTAGACCTTGGGATGAATGTATGTGTAAAATATCATGGTAATCCTTTGAGTAGTTTAGGAGGAGTAGCAATAACAACTTTGTGCAAACAGATGGATGATGAATGGATGTCGGGCGGATGACGGACAATAGGTCCTCACATACGTTCTTCTGGTCTATGACAAATATAGTTAAACCCTGCAAGACAAGTCATGTTTACAAGATTCTTTTTTACAGTGCTTTCAGCTAAACCCTGCAAGACAAGTTATGTTTACAAGATTCTTTTTTTTTACAGTGCTTTCAGCCAAACCCTGCAAGACAAGTCATGTTTACAAGATTCTTTTTTACAGTACTTTCAGCTAAACCCTGCAAGACAAGTCATGTTTACAAGATTTTTTTTACAGTGCTTTCAGCTAAACCCTGCAAGACAAGTCATGTTTACAAGATTCTTTTTTACGGTGCTTTCAGCTAAACCCTGCAAGACAAGTCATGTTTACAAGATTCGTTTTTACAGTGCTTTCAGCTTCAGGAGAAAAAGGACAATAACAAAAACAAAAACTTGCAAAAGTGATTTGTGGATATGTGCATTTTCAGATGATGGTCGTAAAATGTACAACAGTTTCATGGGAATCTATTGAAAACTGTGAGACTAGTTGCACTAACAAGATTGTGGCATACACTGCATTCAGCTGCAAGACAAAATTGGCAACCACTCTAACAAAAGTTGTGAGAGTAAAGAGATTTGTGGATAAGCACATCTGCAGATAATGACCATAATATTTACCATGGTAATCCATAAAGAGTCCCTTGAAGGGATTGATGCTCTACTGGCTGAAAAGAACTTCTAGGAATCCAAGATAAGTCTGTTTAGCTTTTATAACTGCTGAGTACTGAAACCATCTCTGATATTGTTGAGTGATAACAAGATTTTCAAGATGGCCACCATGGCAGCCATACTGGATTTGAGATTGGCACCATTTTTGAAAGTCCTTTGATGAAAACCCTACGTTAGTATGTCTATCCATTCAGAAGGATTTGCAATAACAAGATTTCCAAGCTGGCCATTGTGGTGCCCATATTGGATCTAAGATTGGTACCATTTTAATTTAGGACCAATTAGATATCATAAGAAATCTTTTGGTGAGAACCCCCATGTCGATATGACCATGCATTCCAGAGGATTAATGATTTGATTTTCAAGATGGCCACCAAGGTGGCCATATTGGATGTCAGAAGGCGTCATTTTCATTTAGGACAAATGAGACACCATAAGAAGTCTTCTGGTGAAAATCCCATGTTCATATGGCTTTTCCATTTAGGAGGAGAAGCAATAACAAGATTTTTAAGATGGCTACCATGGTGGCCATATTGTAAGTCAGATTAGCACCATTTTCATTTAGGACCAACTAGACTTAACAAGAAGTCTTTTATTAAAACCCGATGTTGATATGACCATTATTCCAGAGAAGTAGTGATTACAACAAAACTAGCTCCCATTATTTACCCCAGCTTCTGAAGCATGAATTATCTTTCAGAGTGTTCAATGAATTGTAGAATGTAGGTAACAGCAGCTTAGCTTTTGAGCGTGATGCAGCCAATGCATCTACAATGCACATTTGGCAGTAATAAATAAAAAGGACATTTGGCAGTAATAAGTTAAAGGGTTTTGAAATCAGACATTGTCTGGAAAAGAGGTCAAATAACCCAGGTTTGATATGTTAAGTTTGGTAACAATATGTGAAAAGGTGTTGGTATTTGAGTTCAGACATATTTGAAACTAATTATTAAATAATAAAAAGTAGGACAGAGTGACCTAGTTTTGGTGTATACTCATCAAAAGATGCACGTCAACTGTAAGTCTGATACCAAACTGTGTAGTAATATAGATGTTACATTCTGGATAGAAAGAAGGGACACAAAGGTTGAATAAATCCTGGAAAGCAGGTCACAGTTACCCAATTTTGATGCACAACACATGTCCACACTAAAAATGCATCTTTAGTTTAAGTTTGGTCACAATAGGTGAAAAGGTGTTGGAATTAGAGCCTTCACATAATTTTAAATCTGGATTAAGTGAATCTTATATACCACCTGCTTCTTGAGGTATAAAAAAATGATAATCTTAAAGCTAACTACCCTCTTGGGAGTCTTGTTTATGTAACATAGCTCATTTGCCATCTGTCATCATGTTAAAGCTAAGTGTCTCTGACTTTCATAACACTTCTTGTCGTCACAAGACACCTTTAAGAGTCGTTTAATGTCAAAGAATAAAATCTATTGCACCGCTCGAAACTGCAGAGCCCAAGGCAACATACAAAACTAATTAGCCAGTAAGTGACAATACCATCTTGGGAAATTTTCAGGAAAAATCAAATTAGTCCAACACATAGCACAAATACAATGATGTACAATGCAGATATTCTTCTATTGGGTAAACAAGAACTCTATAGTGATAACTGCAAGCAAATGTATGGTTATAAATAATAAAACAAACTGTCAGAATAAGTGCAAAATATTGTGTAAGAAAATTACATATTTTAAAATAAGAGCATATCATAAATAGGCTGATTTTCTCAAAGTTGCAGAATTCACATTGCCCCTGTAAATTTGTATCATTGATGTGGTATTTTTGTCAATTCCTTATAAAATGTTGCTTTAATTAATCATATTGACAAAACTGTGTAAGGCTGTCCATCTTAGTATTACTTCCTCACTATAATGATGTTTATCAGAACCACAAAAGCAGATTACCTTATTGGTGGCATCACCTTATATCGAGGTATTTTATACATAATAATCCTTTAAAAAATGAAATATCGTGACCATGACCATATCAACCTTAAAAAGGGGACCGACTTATATTGAAGTGCCATATAGTGAGGGAGTACCATACATAATGTATTATGTTCCAACAGATGCTACTAATTATACTTATATTTTTATCACTAAAAAATCATTCCTTGCAAAGAAAGTGATGTGCCACATTTATACAATTGTAAGTTCAAATTTCACGAATAATTAAAACCCCATCCTCAAATGATACAAAATTTTGAATTTTTTTTTACCTAAGAAAGCCTTGTCCTATAATAAGCCCACACCTACATTTTTATTAAATTTACAAGGTGGGCACACTGGTCTTATCATAGACAAAATGCTTAACAGATAACAGCAAAATAATAAGACCAGGGTGCCAGCCTAGTATATTTTTCAAAAAGTGGGGAGTGGGCTTATTATCAGATATGGGCATGTCATGTTATAGTAAAATCATTGATAATTGGGCACATGTATCGTGCTTCACTGTTCATTAGGTTACATGCACTGATCGTAAAGAGAGAACCATTTTTTAAAACATGTTATTCACCTTTTAGATAAAACATCTTCATAACAAAAACATTCAGTTAACATACCCCTTTTTATTTTAAGAAAATCCTTTCAAGTTTCCAAATTATGGTCATGAAAATAGTGTCTAATCCTGCACTGTGGGTAGTACTAAAACCCATATGGATCAAGGAATCAAATTTACTGGAAAAATTTTTAAAAAATAATAAACAAGCATACCAGTTTATGTGGATTTTATTTTACTTTGAATTTACAAGCACTGGAATCTAATTACATTTTGTAATTTGTTTGATAGTACTGGACTGCGTAAACTGGGATCAGTTCCTTTCTTCTGACTTTGAATCAAATGGAACATGACAGAATGTTAGCCATGAAAGTGTGGTGTTCTCCAAGTCATTACACTCAAGCGATTTTGGTTATCAATTTGACATTCTAGATAAAAAAAAAACTGAATTTGTTTACTATCCTTTGAATAAAGCTTACATGATGTAATTGCTAGAATTGATAAAGAGTTTGTTTAATATCTTTTGAATTGAAAATGTTCCCGAGCTTTCATTGGCAATCAGCAGGTACAAGGCAATACAGTATCATGCTGATGCATTACTGTTCCATGCTAAAATAGTGTGATAATTGAGTAATTTATTTACATTGAAGACATCCTAGACAGCTGACAGGTTTTGAAATGAATTTTTTTAAATAACTGATTCTAATAGAGTGACAGAATGTCACTTTCAGAAACATTATCTGTAACTATTTACCAAATAATTTATTCAACATATGATGTTTGACATACCACAAGGACTATAACAAATGGAAGAAAATTATTTTTTGACTCATATGAATTAAATTTCAAAAGATTATGAATATTTGCAAACATTTTTTTTTCATCTCTGGTTGAGAAGTGGGGATGGGCTTACTTTGGACCCTTCCCCTCCATCTACTACAAATTTCTCAAAATGGGGTGGGGGAGGGGAGGGGGGGTTTTTTTTTGGGGGGGGGGCAATGGCATATCATCAGAAAAATACAGCATGAATATTCACTGGAAGAAACTTAACAGTAAATGTCTCCAAAATCTCTCAGATTGTGTTACTTTTTCCATACATTTGAATCTAAGAATTTGCTTCTCCAAATCTGGTGTTGTCACCCTGAATAAAGAAAAATGTAAATTATTTACATGATATTGTTTTATTGCACAATACATTGTTTCTGATCTATCCTTGAAACAATGAATTACTTGAGACGTACATGTAAAGTCAGTGCAGCATACAAATACTGCTCTCACCTCCACACTACATCCCCAAAAGCCCACCTCCTGATGGAAAAAGTGGTAATACAGCTCTCCCTTGTTATAATGAGGTAGTCAGGGTCCATCACTGCAGACTGCGTTATGTACCGAACTGCTTTATACAGAGTACTGTGATATATATGGAACTGCGATAAATTAAGAATAGTGTAATATACGAATACATGGAATAGTGTGCAGTATAACTTTTTTTTAAGTAATGATGTTTTGAAAAGGAAATGAAGAATTAAGACTAAGTTTCACCTTGTTTTCTTTCAACCCTTATTGTTATACATTGGTATGATTTTGCTCATGGGGTCCATAGTAGTACCGCATTATATCCAGAATCACATTATAACAAGGTACATTATAATGGGGAGGAGAGCTGTATAAGTACTATAACTTTATTTTATTTTCAGACAGGTTCCTATATATTAGAGGTCACCCAGTCCATTTCAGCTTGCATGGCTGTGCAATGGATAGCCAAACCAGCCTGAGAAAAAAATTAAGTGAAATGAAATGAGGCACCCAAATTTTGGGGGCACAAGACAAAACTGTAGATGTTGATTAAGGTAAATTTAATAAACAAAGAAAACAAAGCATGCTAATTCACACCATGAAGGTAAAGAAAAGTAAATTTATATTACTTAGGAAGAATGCCGTTAGAATAAGTTAGTTCTATACAAGTCTAGTGTAATATACATTATGCTGTTATAACGTAACAAAAAAACAACAAACAAAAAAACGCGTGGCTCTGGTAATGGTGTAAAAAAAAATAAGGTAAGAAGGTCAGTGCTAATTTTTTGTTTTCATTACCTTTTTTACCCAACCTAAGTTACCAGTTTGGGTGTGAAAAATGGGGCATGGTCAGTACCAATTTTGTTTTTGTTTTGCAAATGTGATAAAGAGTTATAGGGTTGGAGCCATTAATAGAGTTGGTCTGGTTATTGGAACCACACAATTTTTTCTTGTCTAATCTCAATGATGTCAACACTTTTTCTAGGAATACGATCAAAATGTATCTACTAAATGTAAACCAGCTGCAAGGGGGCATAGGTTTTGTGCTTTCTCTCCAGACTGATATCTGCAAATCCTCTATCCTGGCACAGTCTGGGCAGGCTGAGTCAAAGAGGACAGGAGAATGGTGTACCCATCATGCAAGATGTAAAGAAAGCAGTGTATCCATCAAGAATAAATTTTTATCTATTATATCATGTTTCCTTTCCTCTTTCTCAGCGGGGTGGGATGATCAAATGAATAGTGCAAAACAAACATTTATAAAAGAAAATGCAAGATCTTAAACAGAAAATAATAATTTGCTTCAAATAATTGATCTTATCTGCTCCTTGGACATACTTCTTGAGTCAGACATGGATTTTATAGTGCCTGGGCAGTTACATGGATTTTATAGTGCCTGGGCAGTTACATAGATTTTATATTGTCTAGGCAGTTACATGGATTTTATATTGCCTGGGCAGTCACATATATTTTATAATGCCTGGGCAGTTACATGGATTTATAGTGCCTGGGCAGTTACATGGATTTTATAATGCCTGGGCAGTTACATGGAATGTATAGTGCCTGGGCAGTTACATGGATTTTACAGTGCCTGGGCAGTTACAAGGATTTTATAGAAACCTGGGCAGTTACATGGATTTTATAGTGTCTGGGCAGTTACATGGATTTTATAGTGCCTGGGCAGTTACATGGAATTTATAGTGCCTGGGCAGTTACATGGATTTGATAGTGTCTGGGCAGTTACATGGATTTTATAGAAACCTGGGCAGTTACATGGATTTGATAGTGTCTGGGCAGTTACATGGATTTTATAATGCCTAGGCAGTTACATGGATTTTATAATGCCTAGGCAGTTACATGAATTTTATAGTGCCTGGGTTGTTACATCAGATACTTTATAGTTCTGACTGAAAAGGGGGGTCCAACCCAAATACAATTTGAGGACATACATTTTGATTGTTATCAGCTAAAATTAGAGGTGATACTTGAGCAAAAGTGAGTTTTCAAACATACTGTCGTTAGATATATCCAGTGATCATAATAATTTTGGTGAAGGACACCAGAAACTCTGAGGTATGCATATACATCAGACTGCATTGTATCACATGTGCAAAATACCAAGTGACTGCGGACCAATCCTATTAAGTTATTGCTAAATGGTATGTTGTCCTAACAAAGACAATGAAGGATACTACTAACATGTGACACTAAGTATTTTGCATATACATGTACTATCATGAAACTTGATGTGTGCATTCAATTTTTCAGATATGTTAGCAGCCATAAAAAGTAAAATTGTGGTCATAATGATCTACTTTTCTTGTTTTTGGATTATGTATCAGTGAAGCAGTCAAGACATGATAACATTCTATGGAATTTCCACTTGGTTCATTCTAAGCAAAGACTTTCAAATTTTTACGAATTGTAAGTATGAAAGATGAGAAAAATCTTTAATTTGGATTTATTTCACAGATGGGGAAACAAAGTAACAATCTGTCTCATGCAATTTCACTCAAGTTCTCTCTTGTTACTTTTTGCTGAGCCAATAATAGTGGGAAGCAAGATACAGCAGTCACTTTTCTGATGGTGATGGCATTGTTGTTGTCACCAACAATTTGATAAAGTTTTTGTTACAGTTTTACATTTACATATATTTCTTAAACCCCTTGATAGATTTACATCATAATCATCATACCTGGCATGAATCATTATGAAGCTATGACAATTCATTCTATGACACGCCCACTCACCTGTATGACCTTGTAGTCAAGGTCAAAGTCACAGAAAATTTGTGTTAAGGTTTTTGTTAAAATCTTTTCATTTTTTGCTTATATTTCATAAGCCCTTTTATGATTTTCTTCATACTGGGAATGATTAATCATGAAGCATAGACACTTAATTATGTGACATGCTTGCTCAACCATTTTGACATTTGGGTCAAGGTAACACATTTTACTGCCATGCTTGGATTTTGGGCTCAACATGCAAGCCCTGGCCTTCTTGTCTAAAGTACATGTACCAATGTTATTCTTGTCATTTGATTATAGGTGTCAATTCCTAAGCCCTGCTCATCAAATATGATTTGTGTATCAAATTGACAAGAAATCAAAAGCAGAAACCATGAATTAAATCAATGCCCAATAAATCTGATTTCTACTGAATTCAACTACAATTCATCTACAAATCTCAAAGGGGTTCTCTATCTCAGCTGATAATTAAGTGTCCTAGATGATCTGTCAAGCTACATTTAAATGCACATTGCTCATTCTTCTGAATTGGAAAATCATATTTATTTTCCTCAGGAAGGAAAACTATCATTTGAAAGCTGAAAGAGACAAATGCCATATGGTCCCCAAGTGCATGTCAAAACTGTAGCTTTCATCCCATTAAGAGGTTTTATTTTCACTTGTACAGATTGCTGACTTTTTCCATTGTCATGATTACAAGAAATGGTTAGTGCCCATTAGAGATTGCAAGTGAATTCCAAGAAGTTAATTTTCAGGCATACAAACTGATTATCTCTGATCAATTTGGTATTCCTGAAAATGAAAAGGAGAATTCTTCTTAAAAAGAAGCAGAATCAACCTTAGTCATTAAATAATTTTAAAAATATCAATTAAAATCCTACAGGTCAACAGCTGAGAAAAAACTGATAAATTTGTGGCAATCCTGTTATAAGCTCACCATGTCAAATAATAAGAATCACACAAAATTATGTTACCTAATCCTCATACATGTGACAGATCAGACAGGTCAAATCAGAGATTTACAAAAATCTGATCAGGAGATTGTACTTCAAATCTGGAGGGTTTCCATTAATGACCTAATTTTAGTATGTAAAAAGAACAAAAGTAGCAATAATTAAATTAATTTCAAAATATTCAAATATATTCAGTTAGTATACAACTAAATATGTACATTATCTGTACATTCAAGGCCAAGTGTTTGTGTTTAGCTCATGACCAAATAGTTTTTTTGCACACTGTATACATAACTGGAATCATGAAACTTAGTGAGGAAATGCAACTTGATGAGCACTACATTCTCATCACACAAGTAGGTCACTGTGACCAATATTTCATGATCCACTGACTTTCGTTAAATTTGTGATTGAAATTCATTTCTCAAGCACTGTTCATGTTCGAATAATTATTTGCCTGTTTTTATATATGTATATATATATATATATATATATATATATATATATATATATATATATATATATATATACATATACTATTACGCCTTGAATCATGAAATTTGGTGAGCATGTGCATTTTGATGAGTACTACATACTATTCCCTCACAAAAGATCGTGGTGACCCATATTACATGCTTCACTGACTTTGGCTAAATTTTGTTGTCAGTTTATTTTCTCAAGCACTGTTCATGCTACAATCAATAAACCAGAGTTTTTCAAGAAATTTAAAAACCGTTGAAGGATAAAGTCAACCTTTTGAAATTTCAGGGAGTTTAAGTGACATATTTTTTTAATTCAGTTTTAATGTTTTATATTCGATAAAATAAATTCAATAAGTTTTGGGAAAAATTCAAGGAGTTTTTCAACAAATTCAAGGACTTTTCAAGGATAAAGTCAGCTTTTTTTAAAATTCAAAGCGTTTAAGCGACATATTTTGATTCAGTTTTAATGTTTTGTATTTCCTAAAATAAATTCAAGAAGATGTGGGAAAACTTCAAGGAGTTTTTCAACAAATTTAATGACTTTTCAAGGATAGACCAACTTTTTAAAATTCAAGGGGTGTAAGGGTGCAAATTTCTGTCGATTTCTGTAGAGCACATTAGTTGGCAGATAACAATTAATTAGACTTATGAGGAAAGATACCGTATTAAATCGCTAGACTGCGATGGTTTTAATGTCCCTGATGGGGGCGAAATTGATTCTTAATTAAGCATTCCTTTATCTAACGGTCAGACAGAGTGGAAGGACAAGGTTAAAATGTCAACTTTGAGAAATTGCAGGACTAGCTGTAAAAGCTAGTGGAAGTTGTATTATCTTTTGAAATTCTCCAGAAACAGTTATTTAAAAATTCTAGGGTTACGCTGACCATGATGGGCATGTATTTATAAAAGGCGGTAGATATGTTTAATCTGATTGGCTACGCTAAATAAGAGGTGTGTTTCCCAGACGAAATTTCATGTTTTAAATTTCCACATCGCAAAATTTAGTCAGTCTAAGTTTTCCTGCAAGAGGAAGAGATCTTGACTCTGAGCAGAATAAAAGACGAAATTCTCTCGTATAAACAACTGTTCAAGTGACCAGTGTCTAGAAGTTGAGGGACACAATTCTGGCGGTAGAAGCGAGCAAGGCTCGAAAGCACAAAGTATTTGCATCAATCTCAGTATAACTATTTTGCTGAGTTCATTTGTCCGAATTCATACAATAATCTTCTTTATATGAGTTTGATGAATTGTTTGAATTTGTTGTCTTGATTGCTACAGGAATCATGTATTCTAAGAATTTCATGCATTACTTTATTTTATATGAGTTGTGAGAATCTGTGTGAATTTACAGATCTTAGAAGATTTCATGTATGATAAAGACTTGAGTGAGTATTCACTGAAATTAATGTAGCTAAGCCATGAAGTAAATTTCATTGATTCATTTGTATAATTAGGACGTGAACAGAAACCGTTATGTCTTGTTTGATGTTAATGTGAGTCAGTGATGAAATAGCTGTTAGAAGTACATTAATCTTCTGAAACTAGGTTTGTTATGGTCTGTCAAGTTTGGCATGACCAGATAGCCTTTGGTATCTGTTTGAATTCCGATAAGATGATATCCGACGTAACAAGAGTGGAGTAATACTCTACTCCCAGAAAGATATTTGACAGAAGATTTAGGTTGCTTCTCTGTTTATTTTGAAAGGGAAAATAGCTCCATCCACCTACCTACCCACACAAAGTTTGAGGGCCAAAAGAGGCTAGACAAGAGAGCATGAGAAGGAAAAGAAAAAACAAGGGGAGAACAGCAACATTGAATTTGGAGTGACCAGCGATAAGCAGGTTATGCAGGCATGCAGGGCAATGACTTCGATTGTTCACTTGATTCTATTATGAACTAATTCTATCGTTTTAAACAGATCGGATATTTACATCAGCATTTTTGTGTTGAAATTCGGTAAATGATTTATTTTAAAAAGAAGTGTTCCTAATGTAATGTATTATCTCAATTTGTTTTATGTAATTGATTAAATTGTTATATTTCATGTATGGGGGCTCGTGTTATTCTGTTCTATATATCTGCTCAGATATCTATTTATTCCATCTATAAATTTCATAATTTATTTTATTATTTACTCGATCCGGGCAATAACACTGAGATCGATCATCCTCTAGATAACGATAACCAACCAAATCTGACACCTTGTACGAGGGTAGTCCGCCACAAGGGGTTATAAATGATTTTTCAAGGTTGTATGAACCCATATTTTAGTCCATGACCACATGTGTTTTGGCATATTATATGCATATTACCTTATCATGAATCAAGAAACTTGATGGGGGATGCATCTTGATAAGTACTGCATGATTATTGCAAAAAGTGGTCTCTGTGACACATATTTCATGCTTCAATTACTTTTTTGACATTTTTCATTTCAAGTTCATTTCTTCTGTGCTGTTCATGTTATGGTCATAAAAATTGATAATTGCATACATCTCAATTAGTGTTACACCTTTACAACCAAAGTAGGTCACTGTAACCTACATTTTATGCTTTACTAAAACAAGTTAAGAATTTGTGTTTATCTCACAACCACAAAGATTTTTCCATGCTATATACATTCTAGCCCACACAGAATGCCCTTACTGACAACTGCAGTTAAAAGGAATAATTAAATGTTTATTAAATGGATACACTTTCCAAATAAATGATGATACATTGTATATTGTGATGGTAAGAGGGGACTGCATGAATTCATGTGAATAATAATCAGCTGTAGTGGCTAATCAATGTAATTACTAATACATGAACTATGCTCACAATCATGGTCATACTGGCTGTCACTCCAAGGTTACTCAAGGCCTGTGACGGCCAACCATTAAATCCTGTGAGACAGAAGTATTTTGATGCCAACTTGATGAAGAAACTGTATGATGCGTACCTCCTAAAATATCTTGGACTTTTTGAATAAGTGCAGCTTATATAAAAAAATGTGACCATATGTTTTAAGGATTTTATATGTGTTACCTTTATATTTCATTTTACATAGATTTTACAGAATTTTATAATTTTTACTTTTATAATTTATCTTGCTGTACTTCATCTTTAACTTTCCTAAGGTTTTTGTGCAATTTTTACATTTTTTATACTTTACCTTAAGTTTGGCACAATATATCCACTATTGTGCTGGGGTGCTGTGAAATGATACTACATATATACATATATCCACTATTGTGCTGGGGTGCTGTGAAATGATACTATATATATACATATATCCACTATTGTGCTGGGGTGCAGTGAAACAATACTACATATATACATACTGACTTTGAGGGGTGAACAATGATAATACCTTTGGAAGCAGATCTTATTAACAATTATTTTGTAAACAAATCTATTTTTTTATCGACCCATTATAGTACCTCTACTTTAATATCATAGAAGAGAATGTTCTTTTTATTGTTTTATGTCTTTTATACCCTGTCAGAATGGCCAACATTTCACAAGTCAAAATCACTTTCTTCTGAAGTTATTTTCTGGATGGTAATTAATGTTTCCAAAGGCTGTTGCATAGAGTTGATCTATGCTATTGTTAATTATATTTCAGTTTCAATAGATGAGTTATTCCACAAAATACAAATTATGTTTCAGTTTCATTAGTTGAGTTATTCCACACAATAATTATGTTTCAGTTTCATTAGTTAAGTTATCCACACAATTTTGTTTACTTTTATTAGTATTACCATTTTCTTGGCATTCAGAACATACCTTGAATTTTTGAAATACCATATATACTCGTGTATAATTCAGGTCCAAATGCAAACAACACAGACCCTGATCTGCCGTTGCACACTGTGCTGGCAGATCAGGGTCTATGTTGTTTGTTCTACGGATTAGTCCTTACTAACTGCATAGACCCATATGTCAGTGGATTATGCGATGGCAGATCTGGGTCTATGCAGTTTGCAGTTGGTGTCAGCTTGTAGGTGAGTATATACAGTAGGCACAGTGATATCTATATGCCCTGCTGCTCTCCCTTTTCACTCTGCACCCTGCCCTATTTCAGGATCTTTGGGGTTGGCAATGGGAGTGTGGGGTGGGATGGGGGAAGACTATTACATTGGTTAAAGGCTAAGATTTCCATTGGTGCACATTTTGGAGATACACAACAGATCAATCTCTATAAATATATGAATTAAAGAAAAAAAAGAGACTGATGCTCTACTGTCTGAGAAGAACTTCCAGGAATTCAAGATATGATAATTTCTTCTTTTTAATTGCTGAGTGTTGAAACCATCTCTTATATTCTTGAGCGACAAGATTTTCATATTAGCTGCTGTGGTGGCCATATTGGATGTAAGATGAACACCAGTTTCATTTTAAGACAAACTAGACGTCATTAGAAGACTTTTAATGAAAACCCTATGTCAATATGACCATCAATACAGGAGGTTTAGTGATAACAGGATTTTCAATTGGCTGTCCAAGCAGCACCATTTTTATATAGGACCAACCAGACATCATAAGAAGTCTTGTGGTGAAAACCTCATGTTGATATGGCCATGAATTCAGGAGAAGTAGCGATAACAAGATTTTCAAGATGGCTGCTGTGGTGGCCATATTGGCTGTCCGAGCAGCACCAATTTCATTTAGGACCAACTAGACATCACAAAAAGGCTTATGGTGAAAACCCCATGCTGATATGACTTTCTGTTCAGATGGAGTAGCGATGACAAGATGTTCAATATGGTTGTCATTACCATATGATATTGGACGTCAGATCTGCACCATTTTAATTTACGAGCAACTAGATATGATAAGAAGTCTTTTAGTGAAAACCCTATTTCGATATGACCATCCATTCAGGAGAAGTAGCAATAATAAGATTTTCAAGACAGCTGCTGTGGTGGCCATATTGAATGTTTGAGTACCACTACATGTATTTTCATTTAGGACCAACTAGACCATGGAATGAATGTGTGTGTAAAGTTTCATGGCAATCCTCCAAGTAATTTAGGAGGAGTAGCGATAAGAAACTTGTGCTAACCAATGGATGGAAGACAGGCAACAGGTTCTCCCATAAGCTCTTCCGGTCTGTGACCAGTAGAGCTAAAAATAGTAGCAGTCAAACAGCATTCCAACTTGTTAAAGTTTGCTCAGTTTTCTTTTTTTTAAAATTAACATAATTTTCTTTTTGCTTCAGAGTTAACATGGTGAGATCACAAACCAATGGGCAAAAAGGTCAATAGTCTCTGGTGTAAACAATGTGGGTTGACTGCCTGCCTGGGATGTTTTACATGTCATATACATGTAAGCATGTCTACATACATTTTTAAGTTTTTCTTTTTTAAGTGTTTGGAATAAAGTGCTTCTATATCTGCCAAGTACTTTCATATCTTGGGACCAATAAAATATAAAACTGAGTGCTATTTAAACATTTTGGCCCAGCAAATAATTAGACTTCCTATAGCTGTCAATACAAACCATCTTAACACCATCCATATTGCTGAAGAGTGACAAGAAGACCGACAGAAAAATAATGGGAATGACTGTTTGGAACAGTCAGATATGGCTTAAATGTACAGTGAACCTTCTTCTCTTTAGTTAGGAAGTTAATGTTAGTTATTGTATTGATTCAGAGATAAACCAGTTGGGAAGCAAATTCTTAACTGCATGAAGATTTGGTTCACATCAGTGACATCAATATTTGCAACATAGAATCAGCTTTTTCTTAGGAAACTTTTTTATGCTGTAAAATTTGGAGAGATCTTAATACAGTGTTATGAGTTATTTTTACTTCTGTGTTAAAAAAGAGTAGCAAAAATGAATCATTGATTTGATTATGGATCAGGGAATCAAGTAGAAGAATTTAGAGTGCGAGGGATGTAAAAGTTGATTTGTTTATGTTTTACAGAAAAATCTGACACGTAAATTTTTTAAAAGTTGGCAGTCTTAAACGAATGATATGTACCAATTCTAATGTAAATGGCTACTCCATAAGTTTAATACAACAAATCTGGTTGGATACCATAGAAAAGTTCCAGTTTAAAGGGTTCAAATGTCCAATGTCGGACATGTGAAACCTTTTCCTAGCCAAACAAAAAATGGTATCTGACGATCCATAATCTAGTTACTACCCTTTATACTCGCTTATAAGCCGACTGAAAACTGCACAGACTCAGATCAACTGTTGCATAATGTGCTGGCAGATCTAGGTCAATGCAGTTTGCTAGGAGTAATCATTGGAACAAACAATATAGACCCTGATCTGACATTGCATAATGTGTGGTCAGATCAGCATCTATGTTGTTTGCAGTTGGACTTGACTTAAATGCAAGTATACATGGTGAAATCTTTATCATGGTGAATGTACAATATAATTTTTAATATTCATGTATTTCTTGGAAAACTATAGTTGTTTTTGTAAAAGATATATGCCTCTACTGCAGACCAAATTATCTAGATTTGTGTTTGTAAAACATATATGCCTCTAATGCAGATCAAATTATCTAATTTCAGATAGTTTCAAAATATAAAGAACTTGCAAAATGCAATGAAAAGATAATCAGGTCATCTACATTTGTATACAGAAATACATACTTATATAGATTTTACTTAATGATACTAACATTTCATAAAATATATAAAGACAAGTATCCCTAGTATTTGTCTACTTCATGTGTTTTACTAAACCGTACTAACAAGTTGGGTTTTTATGTCAAAGAAGGTTCAAAACTTCAAAAAAGTAAAAACTATTTTTAAAACTGCTGTAATGGTACACATGTGAACAACCATTTAATTTTCAGGGGTGCTGGGGTACCCTGGGATTTTCTTTTGAGCGGGGATATTTTTTTCTCTCTTACCCCAGGATAATTTTTTTTTCAACTAATGTAATGGATTTAACAGGGTTTTCTTTTGCTATAAATCAGAGCAAGAATATTTTTTTAAAGCTATTTGAGAGCGGAAATCTTTTTTTTGCCAACCAAAAAATTTGTGTATCTTACTCTAATTTAACATAATGTACAAATATAATTATTTCATCACTTTTAATCAAGAACTTGCAGACTAATAGGCTTTCTGTTTGAACCTGGTTTCAATTATGTGTAAAGAACTATGCACAAGCTAGAATTCTGTCCCCCTCCCCGCAACATATTATTATGAAACTTTGTTAGTTTTTAATACTTTAAATGCTACAGACAATCTATTCAATGAAATCTTATTTAAACAGTCATTTTACTATGCTGTTTTTCATGTTAACATCAGTTAATTGATGACATCCACAGCATGACATGTTACAGGAATGACGCAGCCTGTGTTGTCTGCCATGAAAAATAAAGCTACTTTGCCGATTTCCAAATGAAATCTATTGATAAGAATAGAATTCATTAATTTGTGTGATAACATCTTTTATTAAAGCTTAAATACATTTAACCCACTCAGTGTAAAGAAATAAATAGAGAAATAAATTCCACTGCTTTGTATTCTTTTGAAAGTCATGTTCTAAGACACACCAGTGAAAGAACAAAAACAAGAATGCTACACATGCACTGTATATACTCACTTATAAGTCAAGTCCAACTGCAAACTGCACAGACCCTGATCTACCATCGCATAATATGCTGGCAGATCTGGGTCTATATGGCTTGTTAGGAGTAATCAGTGGAACAAAAAAAAAAAAATGGCTGATCATGGTATATGTTGTTTGCAGGAAACATTTTTCTTCTTTCATTCAGTGACCTTGACCTTTGACCTTTTAACTTATAATTTGATATGGTTCTTTCTTACATCAAGTGCAAGTTATTTGCAAAGTTTGGTAACTGTAGATTGTGCAGAAGTCAAGTTATTGTGTAGAAACATTTTTGTTCTCTCAGTCAATGTGACCTTGACCTTTAAACCTTTTGATCCCAAAGTCTACAGGTTTCTTCTTACCACAAGTGCAAGCAATCCACAAAGTTTGGTGGAAGTATGTGATGTATAACTGAAATTATTGTGCAAAATTGGAAAAGTTAATGGACAGATGGTTAGACAGACAGAACGGGTCATATCATAATTTGCTATTCCAAAAAAGCAGATGTATAAAAAAAAAAAAAGGTGGTTGATAATGAGCTCATAAAGAATTATTAGACTTCGAAATTCATTGACATGGATGTTTTCCCTTGGAAATATTGTTTCCAATCTTTAACAGTCTTTTAAGATACTTATTACAGTACATCAATACACAACCTACTTTGAACAGTGTAGACACAAATCTACCATAACATAATGTTATGGTAGATCTATTGTCTGGTCTGGTTCTATTCGCCTGAGTCAAGGCAAATGCCAGAAGGAATTTTTACAACTGAACTTGTACTATGTTTTAATACTCAAGGGACCAACCATTTAATTGGGGAAAGGGGGGTGGGGCTGGGATTAGCTTTTGAACAAGGATATTTGTTTTCTTTTATCTCAAGATGATTATTTTTTAAAACTAATATAATGTATATAATTAGTTCTTTTTTTCTTTTCTACAAAGTTAGATAAAAAAAAAAAAATCAAGCTATTTTGGGACTAGAATTTTAGTTTTAAAAGTCCCATATCCCCCCTCTCTGAAAGTAAAATTGTCAGTCCCTAATGTAAGTGGGTTTCAAACAGGGCTTTATACAGTAAAGTATATTAAAGCTGGTATACAGCTATTATAGAGTAGATCTATATGCATGTACTTCCATTTTAAGAATAAAATGGCCTTTCTTCTACTGGAAAAAAAAATTGCTCAACTTATCTGCCTATTTACTTATATTATCAGGTAAAAAAAATGTTTATCCTTATTATATATACTTGCATATAAACCGATACCAACTGCAAACTGCATAGACCCAGATCTGCCCTTGAATAATGCGCCGGCAGATCTGGTCTATGCAGTTTGTAAGGACTAATCAGTAGAACAAACAACATAGACCCTGATCTGCTGGCCCATTATGCAATGGCAGATCAGGGTCTATGTTGTTTGCATTTGGACCTGAATTATACACGAGTATAAACAGTAATAAGGACAAAAAATAATTATTTTGTCTGTAAGGAAAATGTCCAGCCCACCACTCCCTCCCCTCTAAGGAAAATGTCCAGCCCACCACTCCCTCCCCTCTAAGGAAAATGTCCAGTCCACCACTCCCTCCCTTCTAAGGAAAATGTCCAGCCCACCACTCCCTCCCCTCTTAACAAAACTGTTGTAACCTCAGGCCTTCTAGAAATCAAACTGGTCAAATATGTACATTCATTTGAAAAGTACACCAGTCTTTAATAAAGAATATAGGTATGCTGCTTATTACAATTTGACCTGTTACATACATTTGGATGAGTTCAAGCATTACTGCATTAGCTTTATCTCCAGCCTACATTACAGGCATTTGGATGAGTTCAGGCATTACTGCATTAGCTTTATCTCTCTCCAGCCCATGTCAAAAGCATTTGGATGAGTTCAGGCATTACTGCATTAGCTTTATCTCCAGCCTAGGTCACAGACATTTGGATGAGTTCAGCCTTTACTGCATTAGCTTTATCTCCAAGTTGATTTAAACAGTTGGTCAAAGTTTTTGAAAAAATCAGGGATTTGGAGCAACAAAACTTCTGAACTGCTCTGCTCTGACCAGTTAGTGGCTGCTCCACCTCCGCTCCGGCTCAAATTAAATAATTGTATAATAATTATTTGAAAGGGATAACACTGATAATAACTCTAATTATCCTAAAAAAAATGTGTATTTATTATTATTAATTTCAAATTATCTTAAAATTAATTACCTATTATTATAAAAATGACTATTGTCCGATTCCACTCTGCTTACTTCCTGTTTACTTCGTTCCATTCTTAGGGTAGGTCATGAAATTGTACAGTATGGGTCAAAAACTTGGAAAAACACAAATACAACATAAATTAACCAATTACACAGTTTGCTCAAAATCAAAGAACCAATTTATATTTTTGTTTTTGACAGAGAAGTAATATTTAAGAACACTTCTAACATAAGGATTTGGGAACATTCAAGTTTGGGAACAATGAGTCACTCATTCTTGTTTACGTAAATATTATGACAAATCCACAAGTCATTGCAAAGTGTAATAAGAAATGAATTTTAAAATATTTTAAGTTTAAAATATATAAATAGAGCACATTTCTTATAGTTTATAATTGATTTTCCACGTTCATTTTGGCATTTTTATATTTTTGTATTTAAAAAAAATAATTTTTTGTATATTATTGTTGAACACAAATTAAAAGTATCATAATAAAGCCTTCAACAACCACATACTAACAAACTGACGAATGTGGTAAGTTGTGACATGATTGAGATAAAAGTTACATTAAAAAACAACACAAAAGTAATACATATGTTTCCAATTTGGTTATAATTGAGATATAAGTTGATTTCTCAGAATAATAAAAAAGAAGCGTGTTCAAGTATAATGAGTACATATGTGCATCCCAGTTTCAAAAATACCTATTTAATAAAAAAAAAAAACTTTAAAAGAAAACCTATGTTAAAGTATTTGAAAGAGATAAAAGTAAAGTTTCAGAAATAAAAAAAAACTGTAATAGTATGCTGGAGTAATAAATCTGTATCATTGTTTTTTTTTGCCAGAAGTGTACATGCTTGTTGGCCTATGAAATGAAAGACAAGGAAAGAAAACATCATGTGTCTTTCTTCAGCAGTGATACAGCTGTATGTGATCAGGTGATCATGCAGAAGAACTGTCCCTTAAAATTATTCTTCTCCTTGATGGGACTACAGTAGATATTAATTTTAATTATTTTACTGTAAATTTGTAATCCCAACATTCCCATATCATTTGAGGATTTCAGGATAATAAAATTTGAAAAAAGTTGGAGTGCGGAGCAGTCAAAATTTTCCTAGCTCCAGCTCCGGGCAAAAACCTACTGCTCCACACTCCAGCTCTGCTCCAAAGCCCTGGAAAAAATCAGAGCTACCGGGTACTCTTTTTAAGATTGATGCAAGTTTTAGCCATATTAAATATGAAAACTTGAGTGTTAGGCAATGACCTTTGACCTCATACATTTCTTGTACAAGGGTTTTAATGCAGTAGTAAAGTTTTTTTTTTCATAATTACCTATGTTACAGCTTCAATATATCATAAAAAGAAGAGATTCTGAGTTGGGCTCTTTTTGGTCCTCAAAGTATGTCTCCCGTTTGGTAAGTTATTCTTGGAATTCCCATTAGAAAGAAACAAAATTTTGAGGATTTTTTTTCCCAAATTAGGCAACCTGGACCTTAACTATTTTAAAGATGCTTGAAAACCCATTTTTTCTTCATCAGAGGAAATCATGGAGAGAGTGAGAGAACAAGGAAATGATTTAACAACTTAACAATGAACACTGATACAGTCTCGTAAGGAAATTCAACTGCACAAATACAACTGGTATATTTGCACAGATCCAGATAATATAAAATGAAGCATTGTCATATATACTACACTTATGGCATGTATATACATGTAGGTGACAATGTATACACATTATACAGACATTAAAACTAACTTCTGAACTATCCTAGGTAGTGGTACCATAAGGACCTTAGCTGCAAAAGAACCGAATAGGCCCTCAATAAAATAACTACAAGTCTGCAGCAAAACATTATTATGGCCATGATTGTCTCAGATATTACTATCCAACTCCAATTACACATACTGTATACGACTATATAAGAGTCCCCTCCCACCCCAACTCAACTCAACACCACCACTCCATCCCGCCCTGGATCTAGTGGCTAGTTTAAAATTTCAAACCATTGTGCACATCTGTGACCTGTACCAATCATATGTCAGTCTGAAGTCTTGATATTAAATGGTGCAGATGGAGTTGCATGACATTATATATGCATGCACAAATGCACAAGCATTTGCATAATCCCCATCTTTTCAAGGAGCTGCAGTTGGTCATCGGTTGGATTTTCACACAGGCCATCCCGGGTTGGCTGCCTAAGTGTATCCTTAGGAAAGGCACTTAACTCATATTTCCTCTGCAAGATATAGCCAATAATGTATTGAAAGTGGCATTGGAAATCAACCAGCCAACCCACACATTTTTCTTGAAAACTGGGAGGATGAAGAAAAAAAAGGTCATGACAGAATAATGCAAAACCATAAGCTGGTACGAATCCAATGACAATGGCACCAACACCAACAAAGTGACTCGTATGTATCACTAGCTGTTGGAGATGGGACAGAAACCACACATAAAAATACACACAGCCACATTTATTAAAAGCCCAAACTGGGAATGTCACCTACGGTTAGCTCCCTTATGAATTAATTATCTCAGTCCTGGATACTTCCAGATTTATTCTAAGTAATGAAGTGCCTTGGTGATTATGATAGGTTATAGCCTTAGTAGATTAATAATGGATCCCTTGTGAGCTAAAATATGTTACTGCAATTTCATTTGATGAATTATAGAACTAATGGTTATACCCCCCCCCCCCCCCAAATATTCAAGAGCCCAAGATGACAAGCATTATATGGTCAGCGGCCATGAATTTGATAAATAAAACTTAATAAACTAAACAGGAATTGCTTCAAACCCTTTTCACATAAATCTTGACCTAGAATCCCTGAAAATGTAGAAGCTAAAAGTTGTGAGCTTTGGCTATTCAGCATCCCAATGTTCCCAAGTGCTACCAATCTGCAAAATATTTTTTAATTCATGTTGTATTGACAGTTGGGTAAGAATATCTACTGAATATACTCAGCATCCCAATGTTCCAAGTGCTACCAATCTGCAAAATATATTTTTTTATTCATGTTGTATGGACAATTGGATAAGAATATCTACTGAATATACTTGCGAGTATATATGGTATTGCAAAGTTAGGATCCACTTCCATGCCTAAGATTCTATCTCATTCATTTGAACTTCAGTACAATACATCTGTTTAGATTTCAGTATGAACATTTTTTTCCTCCTAATTATGAGATGCTCATCACAATATATGTCAAAATATACACACCCCATTAACCATTCCCCAAATACAATAAATTACAATATTTTCAGCATGAACTTTTAAGAATTTAACTTATCAAAATTTAAAAAAAAAAACAACTAAAGATTAAAAAATAGTGCACGATATATTCACAATACTCTTCATCTGCAAACAATTCTCTTTCTCATCTTAGTAAGCTAAGTAAAAAGCAGCACATGATATATAACCTATGCTCAATACACATCCCCTTTGTAAAAAAAAATAAAGCCCTTTTGGTCCTGACAGAGTCAAATAAGGTGTTCCATGTAAAGGCATTTTTTTTTGCCTGAAAATAATTCTCTAATTGAGTGTGATTGAGATGTGGTTTGCATGCAATAAATAATAACAACGATCTGGTCCTTCAATGACAATATAAAATTTTAAACAGCAACTATTTATTGGATGGAATTTATTGACTGAGGCATTTACATACATGAAAAATGTTTTCCAAAGGTGAAGTATCATGATACCATATATCTTCCTTTCAACAATCCTACAACTGAAAGATCCAGATTTGCTGTTGTACTATGCACTGGCAAAGCAGAAACTGACAGACCCAGATCTGCTGTTGCACTATGAACTGGCAGAGCAGAGTCTATGCTGCTTGCTCTATCTGATGTAAAGCAAACAATGTACACCTTGATATTCCTATGCATTATGCAATGATACATGTAGACTGGAATCTATGGTGTTCTCCAATGAGTGTATAAAGTGGCAGTAGTATAGTTGGTGGAATGGCGGACTTGTAATCCAAGGGTAGAGGGTTCAATACCCACCCAGGCCAGCCCAGCTTGGCTGCCTCAGTGTGTCCCTGGGAAAGGCACTTAGCTCCCATTTCTTTGGCGTGATTTATATAGCCAATGCGTTAAGTGATGTTAAAACAAACAAAAAAAAAACAAAGGGCCAAACTTCAGTGTTCCTGAAAAGTTCAGTTATGCTTGGGATAAAGTCCATTATTTTTTGTAAGCCTTCAGCCTCACATGTATAACTTAGCATTTTCACTCTAATGCTTGCTTGAAGCGCTCTTTAAAGATCAATAAAATTATGTGACACCTGCAATATAAGAACCGTTGTACCCACATCACATCATTATTTCACTTTGCGCTAACAAGAGGCAGTAAGTATACTGAGTACAGACTGAGATTTTCAACTGTGTGGTCGGTATTTTGTTGAGTTTTTATTTCAAAATAAATAAATAATAAACTTGCTGTGTATCACATTGTTGATACTGTTTATTGTATTGTTGATACTTTTACAAAAGCAGCTGACCTACGAACGCTGTACAGATCAATTTATACAAGCCTTGTTGCACATTTAGACTTATGGCTGCCGACAAGGATGCTATACCATCACTCGACCCATCTGACTCCAAGACTTTGAAGGGTTCAATATTAATGGCATTGGTACTAACATGGACATATGCTCCGTGAAAAAGAACAAAGCACGCATCCAAAATCAAGTCATTAGTTAACAAAGGACAAAAGGCACTTGTAAAGGCAGATAACTCTTTCAGGCATAGTGTTGTACATGGCCTGTCAATTAGCAAGGTTGGCTTAAGCTTAGTAACCGGAAAAAGGTCGGAACCACCGAATTTTATTGAATCAAATAAATTGAACCTTGGAAACATTGCACCTTTGAGTGCATTATTGGCTATTTGCCCAAAATATTGATAGCACATGCGATATGCATGCTGTTTTAGAGAGTGATACTTGTGACGAAACTAGATGACGGGAACCTAGTCAGACCTTGACCTTGGGGAATAAAACATTAACGGCTGTGCCTGATAATACTTTGCCAAAATCCAGCACTCCCCTTGGAGTTGCCTAAAATATAGATCAGACTTGAATTCTGAATGAAACCTGTTTGATACAAATTGTTGTTATGTATGATGTTTATATAATATTATAAATATTTTAGGAAATTATAAATGTTTCTTCACTTTAATATTTGCTTAAATCTTTATGTTTATTAGGAAAGACATGTATAACTAGTGTCCTTGAATTAGGTTGTTTTGATCAATATGTTTTCTCAATTTGAAGGTCAAGGTTGAATTTTGTTTACAAGTAAAATTACATTAAGATGACTCATATTCTAGAACATTCTGTCATGTGACCAATCTTTATATATGCCATGTTTGGTGGACATTTATTCAGTTTTGACATTACCATCAGTCTTGTAAAGAGCTATTACAGTTGTGAAAATTCATTCCAAATTCTAAGAGAGGAATTATTTTAAATATTCATTGGATTATAACAGTGCTCATAAACTTTTGGATTTTGGATTTTTAATTGATGATTTTGGAATTTAAGTGAACTTATTCAGAGATTTTGGAATACTTCATTTTGACATCAGCACATCAAGATTTCTAGTACATCAGGACTTTGGAGACCAAAAGCACATCATAACATTCAAGGACACAGCCGTGAATTCGGAACATTCTATATTTAGGACTTGTGATTAGAACAATCATTCTTATTGGATTATTAACATTTCAAAACACATTACTGTAAGTGACTTTTTGATTTTTCATTTTAATTATCTAGTAATAAATTGCTTGTTGATTTTTTACTTGATTTGTTGGTTTCACTTTCTTTCTGTTACATTTTTCTTAGACCATAGAGTCATAACAGAAATTGGGGGCTCGTCTTCTGGGATCTGAATTTCTTTAAAGCATATTAGAGATATTAAATTTATCTTTGAAATTCATATTGATTTTGTCTCGGAATTTGTTTTTTGTCTTTGGCAAAGATTTTTATATAGAGAATTTTTTTTTGTGTGAAACCAACAAGCATTTACAATGGCATCTAATGTTCAGAATTTCATTTCAAAACCTACCCAGGAGGGGTTAGAGTGCATGAGAAAGGATGAGTTCCTCGAGTTTGCCAGAAAATACAGTCTATCTGAGGCAAAAGTATCATTGACAAAACAGGAAATAAAGATTATTTTAATTCAGTATTTAGTAGGTAAGGGAATTTTTGAAAATAATGCTTTAAGTTTGAAGAGAAAGGCTGTATCTGGTTCTGACAGGAAATTAAGGGAATTAGAGTTAAAGAACCAGATGGATTTAGAGTTGGCAAAGCTTCAGATTCAGAGAGAGAGAGAGAGAAAGAAGAGAGGCAGATACAGATGGAGAGAGAGAAAGAATATAGGCAGATACAGATGGAGACAGAGAAAGAAGATAGGCGGATACAGATGGAGAGAGAGAAAGAAGAGAGGCAGATCCAAATGCAGAAAGAAGAGAGGCAGATACAGATGGAGAGAGAGGAAGAAGATAGGCGGATACAGATGGAGAGAGAGAAAGAAGAGAGGCAGATACAAATGCAGATGCAAAGAGAAGAAAGGGAAATGCAATTTAAATTAAGAGAATTAGAACTGGCAAACAGAGCACACTCCACTCCTTTAAACACAAGTCCAGGTTTTGATGTTACTAGATATATTAGGTTAGTACCCCCTTTTCAGGAAAAAGAAGTAGATAAATACTTTCTTCATTTCGAGAAAATAGCTGAAAACTTGAAATGGCCCAGAGCATTGGACTTTGTTATTACAAAGTGTACTTATTGGCAAAGCTCGTGAAGTCTACACTTCACTGTCAGTACAACAAAGCACTGATTATGATGTGGTTAAGGAGTACATCTTGAAAGCTTATGAGTTGGTACCAGAGGCATATCGACAAAGGTTTAGGAATTGTAGAAAAGAAACTGGACAAACTCATGTCGAATTTGCAAGGGATAAAGAACAACTATTTGATAGGTGGTGCTCAGCCAAGAAAGTTGATCAAGGTTATGATAACCTCCGACAGCTCGTATTAATTGAAGAGTTCAAGAGGTGCATCCATAGTGATGTTAAAACCTATCTTGACGAGCAGAATGTGGAAACTTTGGAAAATGCTGCTCGTATGGCTGATGATTATTCCTTGACTCACAAAATTTCATTTGGCAATAAGTCGTCCTCTCAGCAGTTTTCTGGTAAAAAAACCATTTCAATCTCATTCGAGTACTTCCAAATTTCACAACAGCACAACTGTTAGGAATCAAACATCTGATAAGACTGATCAGAAATCCTTATCTCTTCCTACGTGCACTTATTGTAAAACGAAAGGGCACGTTATTTCTGATTGCTTCAAGTTGAAAAATAAGCAACAGAGTAAAGACAGAGCTTTTCCAAATGCTCTTATTTCTACGAGGTCAAGGTCACGGTCTTGTATTGAAAGCAATACATTTGTTGGGTCAAACAAACCCCAGTCTGATTCTATTTTGGAGGCTTATGAACCATTCATGTCAGAAGGTTCTATATCACTTATTGGTGATTCTGCCAAACCTATCCCAATTAAAATATTAAGGGACACTGGAGCTTCTCAGAGTCTTTTATTATCAGGTACTTTGCCTTTGTCTGAGGAGTCTTCTTCAAGTGAAAGTGTTCTTGTTCAGGGAGTTGAGTGCGGCTTTGTAAATGTTCCTCTCCATTGTGTAAATTTGGCATCAGACTTAGTTTCTGGACCTGTGACTGTTGGGGCAGTGACTTCTTTACCCATAGAGGGTGTTCATTTATTACTATCAATGACCTAGCTGGAGATAAGGTTGTGGTTAATCCACTTGTAACTGACAAGCCTTGTTTGGATCAAAAAGTTGATCCTGTCGAAACTGAAATCCCTGATTTGTACCCTGCTTGTGCAGTTACTAGAGCTATGTCAAAAAGAGCTCTTGAGAGTGATGTTGATCAGGATATTATTCCTTTAGCTGACACATGTATTGGTCAGTCTTTTGATGAGGTCACTTTTTCCTCAGGTATTGATCAATCAAATGGTATTGATCACAGTGATCCTCTTTTGGCAACTCATTCTCTTTGTTCTAATCAGGATGACAAACGACAATCCCTTGTCGTTGAACAGGAGCAAGATCCCGAGATATCTTGTTTGTTTCAGAGGGCTATTAGTGAAACTGAAGCCACACAAGTTCCAGTGTGTTACTTTGTGAAAAATGGGGTCCTTATGAGGAAATGGAGACCACCTGATGTACCCGCTGGTGACGAGTGGTCAGTGAGCTATCAAATTGTTGTTCCAAAGTCATATCGACAGGAAATTCTTAATTTAGCCCATGAAACTCCTTTGGCTGGTCATTTAGGAGTCCGTAAGACTTATCACAAGATCTTGAATCATTTTTATTGGCCAAAACTCAAAAGTGATGTTTCTAAATACTGCAGATCTTGTCACACTTGTCAAATGGTAGGAAAACCCAATCAGAAGATACCTAAGGCTCATCTGCAACCTATTCCTGCATTTGATGAACCATTTAGTAGAATAATAGTAGACTGTGTTGGTCCTTTACCTAAAACCAAGTTAGGCAACCAATACTTGTTGACCATCATGTGTACATCTACAAGATTTCCAGAAGCAATTCCTCTGAGAAATATAAAAACTAAAACTATTGTGAAAACTTTGGTGAAGTTTTTTACACTTGTTGGCCTTCCCAAATCTGTCCAGTCGGATCAAGGGTCAAATTTTATGTCTGGAATTTTCCAACAAGTTATGCATGAATTAGGCATCCAACAGTTTAAATCTTCTGCCTATCACCCTGAAAGTCAAGGTGCTTTGGAAAGATTTCATCAAACTTTGAAGAATATGATTCGATCATATTGCTTTGATACAGAAAAGGATTGGGATGAGGGTGTTCATTTGTTGTTGTTTGCTGTTAGGGAATCAGTTCAAGAGTCGTTGGGTTTTAGTCCCTTTGAACTAGTTTTTGGTCATACTGTCCGTGGACCACTGAAATTATTGAAAGAGAAACTTCTTGATTATGTTTCTGATTTCAAATACAAGTTGTCAAAGGCCTGTGAAGTAGCAAGAACTAATCTTCACACTACCCAGTCAAAAATGAAATTAAGGTATGACAGAAATTCACAGGAAAGGAGTTTTAAACCTGGTGACAAAGTTCTGTCTCTCTTGCTCATACCTCAGAATCCTCTTCAGGGTAAATTTTTTGGTCCTTATACCGTTGAAAAGAAAGTAAATGACTTAAATTATATCATTAACACTCCTGGGAGACGGAAACAGAAACAACTTTGTCATATAAATATGTTAAAGGAATATTTTGACAGAGATAGCCCAGCTAATTATTCTGTTAATTTAGTTGTACCTGTCCCACACAGTGAAGATATCAACGATGGAATACGATCAGACTATAGTGACTCTGGTATAACCAATCTTCGGAATTCAGAAATATTGAACAACCTAAACCAGAAACTTTCACATCTACAACAACAGGAAAGAAATGAACTAAAACAGCTATTACATGAATATGAGCACTTGTGTCCTGATGTTCCAACACGAACAAGTAAAATTTATCATGACGTTGACATTGTAGATTCTACGCCTGTGAAACAGCATCCTTATAGGATGAATCCTCTCAAACAGAACTATCTGAAGAAAGAAATTCAGTATTTACTGGAGAATGATTTCATAGAACCAAGTAAAAGTAACTGGAGTTCACCATGTATTTTTGTTCCCAAGCCAGATAATACATTCCGTATGTGTACTGACTATAGAAAAGTCAACAGTGTCACCAAAATTGATTCATTTCCAATCCCAAGAATGGACGATTGCATTGATAAAATTGGAAATGCGGAATATGTCACCAAGTTTGACCTTTTAAAAGGATTCTGGCAAATTCCACTGACGGAAAGGGCAAAAGAAATTTCAACATTTGTAACTCCAGATGGACTTTATCAATATAAAGTCATGCCGTTTGGAATGAAAAATTCGCCTGCAACGTTTCAACGTCTGATGAACATGATAACATTTGGTCTTGATAATTGTGACGCTTATATCGATGACGTCATTATCTACAACAACACCTGGGAAGATCATTTGGAAACCATTCGAAATTTTTTTTATCGACTCAGCGATGCGAATCTGACAATTAATTTGAGCAAAAGTGAGTTTTGCCATGCTTGTGTCACATTTTTAGGACATATTGTGGGACAAGGTCAAGTTAAACCTATAGAAGCTAAGGTCAAAGCTATCTCTGAATTTCAAGTTCCAATTTGTAAAAAGCAACTGATGCGATTTCTAGGTATGGCTGGATATTATCGGAAATTTTGTTCCAATTTTTCCAAAATTGCTGAACCTTTGACAAGTTTATTGAGTAAGAAAACCAAATTTTATTGGTCTGACAAGTGTCAGGAATCTTTTGACAAGTTAAAGGCCATGCTTAAGAATGCACCAGTTCTTTCTGCACCAAATTTCAGCCAATCATTTAAATTATCTGTTGATGCAAGTGATGTAGGGGTTGGTGGGGTATTGATTCAGGAAGACAAAAGTGGTGTGGATCACCCTGTGTGTTATTTTTCTAAAAAAACTAAACAAGCACCAGAAAAATTATTCCACAATTGAGAAGGAATGTTTGGCTTTGATATTGGCTTTACAGCATTTTGAAGTGTATGTTACCTCAGCTCTTTCTCCAATTATTGTGTACAGTGATCACAATCCCCTTACTTTCATCAACAAAATGAAAGATAAAAATCGGAGATTGTCGAGATGGAGTTTGATATTGCAGGAATATAACATTGACATCAAACACATCAGGGGAAAAGACAATGTGATTGCAGATGCACTCTCACGTGCCTAGAAATGTAATATTGCTTGATGTAATTAAGTCCAGTATCATAAAACATGTTCTTATGTAATTTTGGTTATTGTAGTATTAGATGTATATTCAAAAGAAAGCTTTATTATATAAATCTTTCTTTTTCTTTATGAGGGGAGGTGTTATGTATGATGTTTATATAATATTATAAATATTTTAGGAAATTATAAATGTTTCTTCACTTTAATATTTGCTTAAATCTTTATGTTTATTAGGAAAGACATGTATAACTAGTGTCCTTGAATTAGGTTGTTTTGATCAATATGTTTTCTCAATTTGAAGGTCAAGGTTGAATTTTGTTTACAAGTAAAATTACATTAAGATGACTCATATTCTAGAACATTCTGTCATGTGACCAATCTTTATATATGCCATGTTTGGTGGACATTTATTCAGTTTTGACATTACCATCAGTCTTGTAAAGAGCTATTACAGTTGTGAAAATTCATTCCAAATTCTAAGAGAGGAATTATTTTAAATATTCATTGGATTATAACAGTGCTCATAAACTTTTGGATTTTGGATTTTTAATTGATGATTTTGGAATTTAAGTGAACTTATTCAGAGATTTTGGAATACTTCATTTTTACATCAGCACATCAAGATTTCTAGTACATCAGGACTTTGGAGACCATAAGCACATCATAACATTCAAGGACACAGCCGTGAATTCGGAACATTCTATATTTAGGACTTGTGATTAGAACAATCATTCTTATTGGATTATTAGGATTTCAAAACACATTACTGTAAGTGACTTTTTGATTTTTCATTTTAATTATCTAGTAATAAATTGCTTGTTGATTTTTTACTTGATTTGTTGGTTTCACTTTATTTCTGTTACATTTTTCTTAGACCATAGAGTCGTAACATTGTATAGGGAAAGTTGTTTGTACACATGATATTGATCATAACTGATGCAAGCTTTACAAGCACTTAACTCCCTCTTCCTGGGCATAATACAGTCGATATAACATGCTAAGTATTGTTTTTTAAAAAAAAATCAAACTTATTGGAGTCTTTGACTCAGATGATCAACACTGCTGCAACCTTACAGTGTATATACAGACAAAATGGGACAAATATAACATGGCCAAAGTGGCAATGAAATGGAACCCCAATGTTAACCCATAGGACTTGGGGGGGGGGGGAGGAGGGGGGTATAAAACAAAAAACATATGCTGCTGACAAGAACTTTGTAACATTGAACAGTTTGTAAAAGCTGCAATTATGCCCATAGCCAAACTTGATTATCTTGTAAAAACACAAAGGTTGTAACCTCACTGGAAAAAAATTAATTAAATAAATAAATAATGTGGTACCAGAGTTAGTTTCCACTGATATGATCATGCATACAATTTCACTGGCATTGGCCCCAACATGCACTATAGGTGCATACAGTTTCACTGGCATTGGCCCCAAGAGGCACTATAGGTGCATATAATTTCACTGGCATTGACCCCAACAGGCACTATAGGTGCATACAGTTTCACTGGCATTGGCCCCAACAGGCACTATAGGTGCATACAATTTCACTGGCATTGGCCCCAACAGGCACTATAGGTGCATACAGTTTCACTGGCATTGGCCCCAACAGGCACTATAGGTGCATACAGTTTCACTGGCATTGGCCCCAACAGGCACTATAGGTGCATACAGTTTCACTGGCATTGGCCCCAACAGGCACTATAGGTGCATACAGTTTCACTGGCATTGGCCCCAACAGGCACTATAGGTGCATACAGTTTCACTGGCATTGGCCAAATTTTGCTCATTGTTGGATTTAAACCCGGTTCGCCTGGATGTGAAGCAGCCATCCTAACCTTTACACCACACAAACGTCTTACAAAGAGTTTGAAAGTTGCTATTTATAATGTTATCAATGTCTATTGACGGCCAGTGAAAAAATATCATATTATTTCACTGCAGTGAAATATCACAATTATTTCACTGGGAAAATCCAGTAATTCACTGCCTAGCATAAAATAAATATAACTTCTTACCATCTTTCAATGAACAAGCTGTAGGGGAAAGAGATAAAGCTCTTGATCTTAAACAGTACCAGAATTTTGATGCACATATAAATCTGTCTGATACAATAAAGCAGAACCAAAATGTTGACCTGAAAATGAAAAATGCAATGTTTTAAAGCTTACACCCAGTACAGCTAATTTTTTTATTTAGACAGATCCAAAGATGAGTGGTGAGTTCTTTCAGCAGATTCAAGTCAACCTATTTGTGGCCATTGTCCAGTTGTAGAATCCAATTATCATACATTAATTACATAGAACTTCTTGCCATCTTTCATACCTTTCAATCTCTCTCTTATTTGGCATGCAACAGACATACTGTACTGGTATACTATCATGGCAATACATGTGCATTCTCCTAAATTATGTCACTTGGTCCTGGGAAATGAATAATCTTCCTAAATCTACTTGGTAGTGCTCACTTCCTTGAAAGTGATGTATACTTTTCAGCCATCTATTTACCATGAGTAGATAATACTTGTGCTGATTTTTACTTTAGGAATTTAAAAAATATACAGAGTTGATGTTGATTAGAGAAATTTTGCTTCTAAATTTTCAAATTTATAAATTTGCTTTACAGAATTCAGAACCAGGAGCATTTATTTTGGGATGCTTTTTCATGCTGCTGGCATGAGTTTGTGTCATACATGTACAATTTCCTCCTTTCCACTTAGTAGGGAAAATTATGAATAAGATCGTGAGTGACAAAGCTGTTAAAGCTCTTATGGTAATTCCATACTGGCCATCTCAATCGGGGTTTCCTTTCATTCCAAGAAACAAGAACATGCTTATAATCTCGCATTTTGGAGAGACTCACCCTCTGAAGGAAAATTTGCAGCTAATAGGTGTGGTTGTATTGGGACAAACTCCCAAAGTATAAGACTTTCTCCAAAAGCTAAATGAAGAGGGAAAGACATAAAAATGCAATATTATCATGCATGGTGTAACTGGTGTAACAAAATCATTTTGTGTTCTGTTGTGGGGGGGGGGGGGGTCAGTCCTTATAATGTGTCTGAAGAAACAGTATACAGCTCTCCCTTGTTATTACGCGGTAGTCGGGGTCCATAACTGCTGAGCACGATATGTATAAAACTGCATTATATTTTGAACCATGATATGTATGGAATTGCGATATATTGAGAATAGCGTAATATACAGAACAGCAGTATAATGGGCACTATTAAAATCTGTTAAATAGTGGCATTTTGAAATCAAAATGAACGTATAAGACTAAGTTTCACCTTGTTTTCTTTCAACCCATATTGTTGTACATGGGTGTGATTTTGGTCATGGGCTCCATAGTAGTACTGTGTTATATCCGGAATCATGTTATAATGAGGCACGTTATAATGGGGAAGAGCTGTACTTAGTTATCTTGTAATGCTTGGTAAATAATACAGTGTTGTAAAGTCCATGTGGATAAAAACTCTACAATAATTAGGTCAGAACTGGTGTTCAGAGTTGCTCTTATTTTCAAGGTTCATGAGAGGTCTTGTTATTATCAATCTACATCAAGCAAAGTATGCTTTTACTTGGGATGTTGGACATGTGGTTAAGTTTTAAATTGTTTCTTCTACAGAATGTAGAGTTTAACGTGCTGTCACTGAAAACTGGCCATTTTAATGCTCTCTGCAACAGCTGAGGCACAAACATTGATTTATATAAATAAGCATTGATTTATATAAATATTCATAATATGCATGTATCAAGAATTGGTGTTCAGTTTCTTTTCCAACTTTACTCAGAAGTTGCAGGCATGGGAAGAGCTATTGTTTGAAAATCCCTCATTTTTCAGAGTAAAGACTTTGTTTTGCATGCAGACTTTTACATTATCTCAATAGAACTCAGAGTCTTAGGAAATGTGATTAGTTGATTGTTTCTTTCTGCACTTTCAAGTGGATACAAGTATTGTACCATGTTCATTTGTAGCTGAAAGCGGTGCTACGAATGTTGGGAATTTATATTCAATATTTAAAAGCCATTCACATCATTCAGTATTGACATCTGCTATGTTTAGGAGATGATGTTCCCTTTGGGGAATCCTTAAAACTGCAGATTAGACATTATCCAAGAATTTTACTTAAAAAAATAAAATAAAATAATAATAATAATAATAAAATATTTACAGTATATAAATTTAAATAAGAAATTTTATACAAGTGGTTTTACATATAAAGTGACTAGTTGATTTTAGTGGGTTTTTGTTTTCCTTTAAACATAATAATTTATACATGTGAGACTGAAGGCTTATGAAAATAATGGACCCCCAATCAAGCATACTTTAGATTTGATGAACGACGGGCATTATTGGAGTAAGCAGGAGGCTGAGCATGTATAAACCCTTCCATCGACAATGTTTCCTACCCGATTGTTATTTCTTATTAGACAAAAAAAAAAGGGCTTTAAAATATGATATCTTGTGGGTACAATGGCTCTTATATTGCAGGTGTCACATGATTTTATTGATCCTTAAAGAGCACCTCTCAGGCAAGTGTTAGGATGAAAATGCTAATTTATACACGCTCAGCCTCCGGCGTACTCCAATAATGACGTCCATCCAGCACATCTAAAGTATGCTTGGATGGGGGTCCATTTATTTGAACAAACAGATTAGAAACTGGTTGGTCTGTACAATTTGTTTCAACCCGGAACCAAACTGAAGTTTTGAAGTTATAGTAAAACTGACATATCTTATACTAAATCTCATTTTACTCACTTTACAGAGTGATTATCTCCCCTTGAAAGGCTTGAACATGGTCTGTGGAAGAACTGCCTAACCTATGCATGTAAACTCATTAATTCTTAATGATTTATAAGATCAAGGAAGTGGCACTGCCAGCAATTTTCTGATATAGGCACTATCAGGGTTAATATGTGGTGGTATATCGAAGTTTCTCCTATGTTTATACAAAACATGATATTTTTTTTAAAAGTAAGCACGTGTCTATATGCACATGCCTACTGTAGCTACACCACTGCTCAGCAACAAAATAAAATGTACATTATTGCGTGTTCTCTGCTGTGTAAGGAAGTTGGGTCGAAATTGTTTTGCCTTTTTGAGATGTGTATAGGAACAGGGTGACACATACTGGATTTATATAAAAGACAATATGATATATACTGGATGTGCATAGGAGACAAGGTGACGTATGCTGATGTGTACAGGAGACAAGGTAATATATACCGGATGTGTATAAAAGATAAGGCTACATATACTGGATGTTTATGGGAGACAAGGTGACACAGAGGATGTGTATAGGAGACAAGATTACATATAATGGATGTGTATAGGAGACAAGGTTACATATAATGGATGTGTATAGGAGATAAGGTTACATATAATGGATGTGTATAGGAGACAAGGTTACATATAATGGATGTGTATAGGAGACAAGATTACATATAATGGATGTGTATAGGAGACAAGGTTACATATAATGGATGTGTATAGGAGACAAGGCTACATATAATGGATGTGTATAGGAGACAAGGTTACATATAATGGGTGTGTATAGGAGACAAGGTTACATATACTGGATGTATAAAGGAGACAAGGTGATGTTTGCTGGATGTGTATAGGACACAAAGTGACATATACTGGATGTGTATAGGAGAAAAGGTGACCATATACGTAATTCTATTTGCAGCAGTACAAAAATAATGTTGTAAAAGCCATCGACTGTACATACCATTTTAAAGTAGAAATGTACCCCCTTTGAAAATTAAAATGTTAAAAAATTTGGAAAAGAAATGAAATTTTACGCATTCTATCCACACATTATAGAAATCAGTCAGAACCAGTCTATTGGGACTGTTCCACCAATGATATGACTGGTGCCATAGAATTGGTTGATATACAAATCAGTCAGAACCAGTCTATTGGGACTGTTCCACCAATGATATGACTGGTGCCATAGAATTGGTTGATATAGAAATCAGTCAGAACCAGTCTATTGGGACTGTTCCACCAATGATATGACTGGTGCCATAGAACTGGTTGATATAGAAATCAGTCAGATTTGGAAAAGAAATGGAATTTTATGCATTCTATCCACACATTATAGAAATCAGTCAGTACCAGTCTATTGGGACTGGAACTTTTCCACCAATGATAAGACTGGTGCCATAGAATTGGTTAATATAGGAGACAAGAATGACATATACTGGATGCATAATATAAGACCTGGGTAACTTATACACCATATGGGTATAGGAGACAAGATGACATATACTGCATGCATAATATAAGACCTGGGTAACTTATACACCATATGGGTATATGAGACAAGATGACATATACTGGATGCATAATATAAGACCTGGGTAACTTATACACCATATGGGTATAGGAGACAAGATGACATATACTGGATGCATAATATAAGACCTGGGTAACTTATACACCATATGGGTATAGGAGACAAGATGACATATACTGGATGCATAATATAAGACCTGGGTAACTTATACACCATATGGGTATAGGAGACAAGATGACATATACTGCATGCATAATATAAGACCTGGGTAACTTATACACCATATGGGTATAGGAGACAAGATGACATATACTGGATGCATAATATAAGACCTGGGTAACTTATACACCATATGGGTATAACTCAGACAGGGCCATTTACATTGGATGGGTATAGGAGACAGGGTGACATATACTGGATGCATAATATAAGACCTGGGTAATTTATACACCATATGGGTATAACTCAGACAAGGCCATTTACATTGGATGGGTATAGGAGACAGGGTGACATACCCTGGGTGAGTATGGGCAATAGGGTGAGTTGCACTGGATAGGTACAGTATATAAACAGGATTATTTACAATGGATGGGTATGGGAGACAGCGTGGCTAATGCCCTTGGTGAGTATGGTACTCAAGGTGACTTACCTACACTAATGATGAATTATATGGGAGTTTGTAAGGTATATGGCAGACAGGATAACATTACACACCTCAGATAGGCAAGACAGAACCAGTTACACTGGATATTTAAGGATAAGGAAAACAGAGTAACTTGCAAGGATAATATGTTGGAGCCAGATGACTTACACTGAATTGGCATGGTAGATAAGAGGACCATTGAATATCATCAGACTATTTGGTATGCATGGAATGTGAACCAGATAGTATGGCAGGATAATTAAGGGAGAAAGGTGGATAGGATTAAAAAGGTACTTAAGAACAATTGGAATTATCAGCATCAGGCTCAATTTCAAATCTTCCTAATCAATACAAACTATTAACAAAGGAGGTAATTGATGATGTACAGCACTAGACTCTTAGCATGATGGATCCACAGTGGATTAGTGGTTAGTGTGCCACACTTATGATCAGAAAGGTGTAGGTTTGAATCCTGCCCAGGCAGGAGACCAGGCAGGCTGCCATGGTGTGTAGTAACTGGGCAAGGCACTTGACTCCAGTTGCCTCTACACAATATAAACTTTCATGTCAGGGACATTTTTTGATAATATGTGGTTGTCCCTGGGCTGCAACCAGCTTTGAAAATCTGGTTGCCCAACAGACTTTTCTGTTTGCCTGGTAAATTATTGCAGTTGCCCCTAAGATTGCCATAATCAAAATTATTTAGCAACTTTTGTCATATATATATAGTTAGTAATAATTGCACATAATACTTTTAACTCACCATTAGTAATGGAAAGTGTCACACAAGTTTACACACATAATACTTTTAACTCACCATTAGTAAAAGAGTCACACAAGTTTACACACATAATACTTTTAACTCACCATTAGTAAAAGTGTCACACAAGTTTACACACATAATACTTTTAACTCACCATTAGTAAAAGTGTCACACAAGTTTACACACATAATACTTTTAACTCACCATTAGTAAAAGTGTCACACAAGTTTACACACATAATACTTTTAACTCACCATTAGTAAAAGTGTCACACAAGTTTACACACATAATACTTTTAACTCACCATTAGTAAAAGTGTCACACAAGTTTACACACTTATTTAACCTATTTAATAGCAGCAAATAAAAGATAATCGAACAATTTCCTTTTTCTGATGCTGTCTTGTTGTCCATTAGCATTCTACTAGTTGGCCACCCCTGACCACAAACTTATTGATATTCTGTTTATCTGTGTTTACATCATTATGGTTCATATTATTGTTAATCTAATATTATTAATACTGTGTCTAATCTGTCATGGAATTGTAAACTATCCACATGGTATTTTTGTTTAGTCATTACCTTACAAGCCAATATAAATACAGAAAGCAACAACAGTTGTGATTGGTTGATTATTCAGGGCTCAGGAAAAAGCTTCCAAGCACTCATCTCTGGGATGAGTGAATTGCAAGAGTTACTTGTCCCTGTCGTTATTATACTCAACACAGGGCACTTCTCCACTACAGTAGCTGCTTACGCTTTTACTAAAGAACCACAGGTACATACCTGATGCAAGCTTGATACTAAAATGAGAAAAACCATGAACATATTATGTTCTAACACATGGCTCATTAGAGAAACATATAGTAAGAGACAATGTTTGTAACTTGAGAAATCTTCACAGACCTGATTGGATGACAAAGAAGCTGGACAGAAGTCCAGTTGCAAAACACTTCTCTTCCCCTAGCCACACTTTCAGTGATAAAACACTGACTGCAATTGCTCACAACCCGAACTGGAGTTCCGAAATCAGGAAAGAAAACGAACACTGAAACCAAGCAGCTTAAACCAAGATGACTAGAAAAAGGACAACCACACACAAAAATAAAATCATCATCTGTTTACAGCCACCATGTTTTCAATTAAACAATTCATTAATTTTGCTCATTATTCACTCACATATAATCACTACGGATTTTTGAAGTTCTTCCTGGTGTTATTATTGCTATGGTCATTACTCACATTATATAAACAATGAAATATCCGGGATATAATCTGCAGTTACACCAATTTACATAAATAAACAGATCGTGCTATGGCTCTTCCTTTGTAGGTCAATACCAGCTAGTTTACAACATCATCAGTCAAGTTGAAGCCAACTAGACAAAACATTAAAGTTTCATTAATTCCATTAGAAATATTTGCACACACACACACATATATATATGTATGTATGTATGTATATATATAATATATATATAAACTCCTACTTTGATACTGACAGGACACTTAAAAGGAATCTTTTACATCCACTCAAGCATTTACATGTAGGTTGTATTTGATCTGGGACTGGGTCAGTAAATGCAAATGCTTTTTCTAAATTAAAAAAAATTTGATTTACTGATGGGTGATAACTGTTAGGTCAAGAACTTGTGATTTTAAAGCAACAAACTTACTTTAATGTCCACCCCCCACCCGTGTGAAAATAAAATACCCCAATGACATTGAAAGATTTTGTTTTATCCTGCACTGCATGTTGATGGAACAGATTGAAGATATAGTCAACTTTGAAATAAGATTATCAAAAATAGGAAAAACAGTAGAGACTGACATATGTAGACATAAACAGTTCTATCAACCATTTCATTTTCTAGGGGAAGCGTGAGATTTTTGAGAAAACAAATTCTGGCCCCCAACCAGCTTGAAAAAAAAAATTCTTGCTCTGATCAGTAAAAAAATGAGAGCTAATTATGTTGATTATATCAGTTGAAAAAGTTGAAGAAAAAACCTGAATTATCTTGCAGTAAAACTAATTTTAAAAATGCTGGTTTAAAAGAAAATCCCAGCCCTTTCTCACCCAAAAATTAAATTGTCAGTTCCATACCATCTTATGTTTTGAAACTGCAATACACAAAGCTGGTGCAAGACACTTTGGCAAGTGTCACAGTGTCAATAAATTTACATCAAAATGTCATTCCCTGAATTGTTAAGCATCTTACCCAATATGTACATGTAGCTTCTTGTCACTCATGCCATAATTGTTCCATCTTCCAGATTTGGTAAGTGCTTATCTGTTCAGTGAGAATTCATGCCAATGAAATTAGTCTTGTTCAACTGTACTTTTGTATGCCTCCATGAGATCTATGCCAAGCAAGAGTCTAGTAAAGATCTGTACAAATGATTCTTACCAATAGGTGTCACACATATCTTTTTCTTTCTTTTCTTCTGTCCAAAAAATACATCATTTTTATTATATACTTTAGTGTGAAATATAGAAACTTATTGGCGAAATAATTCTCATATTTTTTCATTCCTATATTTTCACATGTGAAAAATATATCCTTATATTTTCACATGTGAAAATATAAGATTTCCCATCATGCCATGCGATGCTGGATTGTGTGTGCCTACAGAAGTTATACCTGCAGCAACAAAAACGAGCACTTGGTGAGCTAGAAAAAATTAAACAGAAACTGCATTACATTTCAGACATGGAAATTAATTTTTGCTGACGAAATTTGAGTCGACGCCGTTCGCGTCTCTATGAAGTTATTTCCCCTTACTTCCTTGACAACAATGATAAACCTGCTGTGAAGCATTGGTGAATTGGACTTGCTTTGTGGTCAAATATGATAAAATAGTTTACAAAATGTCAAAAATATAATTTACTGCAACAGATTAGGTCAACCCAATTATACCGATATCTTAAGTCACTGATATTTATATGACCAGCGTATGAAAGTGAGGTGAATTTACAAAAAAGGGGTGGGTGGGCAGTGGAGTGTGGTGCTGAATAGTGAGTTTAATCTTCTAAGCTTCGAATCTGGAGAAACTTTGGTATATAATAATAAAAAAATTTTCTTTTCCTGTGTTAATACCGGATTCATCTTGTGGTACCAAAAACGGTATAAAATATCACGTTTTTTGTACCACACGATGAAATATGTCCGGTATTAATGTAGGAAAAGAAAATATCCTCTATATACTGCAAAGTCCATCAGCACTATCTTGGCATCCACAATAAATGTAAACATATTTATAATGTCCTTTAGTTTTTATAGAATATATTTATGCAAAAGTAGTTGGTGCTTGTATGTACTTAAAGAGTTAATGACATGGTCTCATGATTTGCAAGGTTTTTGTACAGAATCAAAAGAGTATAAGCTGGGTCCAAATGCAAACAACATAGACCCTGATCTGCCATCACATAATGCACCAGCAGATCAGGGTCTATGTTGTTTGTTCTACTGATTAGTCCTTACAAACTGCATAGACCCAGATCTGCTAGCGCATTATGCAATGGCAGATCTGGGTCTATGCAGTTTGCAGTTGGTATCGGCTTATACATGAGTAGAGACGGTACCTAAAATTACTTGTGTTCATTCCAAAACGCAAACAAAAATACGAACATTGTGTATTGATGTGATTTAAGTTTTGCTTATCAGGTTATCCTGGTTTTTTTAAAAAGACCTTGGATACATGTATCTTAGGTATTGTTAAAATTTCTTTTAATTCCCTTTATTTTGGTCTATGATTGATGGATGTAATTTGGGTTATAGAGTATACAGCTTGGCCTAACTTCAGATGTGCACCTCTCAAAAGACTGCTAGCTCCACTTGGTCATTTTCACTTCCTGGACTTCAAATATAAATTGGAAAAAAATGAGCTGATAACTTTTTTTACTTTTTATATATTTTATATTTCATTTACTGCACTTTCAGTAGCTGGTACTGTCTTCTCTGGCAAAATTAATTTTCCCTATTTTAATAATTGCTCAAATTTGTGTACTTTGGACTAATTCAGGCTCATTTTTGAGACAAATGGAAGCAGCCATTTTGATAGCTGTCTGCTTTAGATAGTGCATAGTTTCCATAATTACCACATGTAACAAAATTTCAGTCACAGTACATGAAAGTAGCATAGATGTATGCCAACATTCTCTCCATTATGCATATTGCCAATGCAAACAACTTCACTATATACCGGTCCCTCTCTTAGAAGTACATAATAACTGTTGAGGAGAACCTTAATGTTCCACTGTTTTTCTCAGAAAATATATGTTTATGAACATATGCTATGCAATGCATCTACTTTATTCAATAAAGTATATTCCCATGCAATGCATCCACTTTATTCAATACAGTATATTCCCATGCAATGCATCTACTTTATTCAATACAGTATATTCCCATGCCCAGGGTGCCAGCCTAATAAATTTTTCAGTAGGTATGGGATGGATCTATTATCTGACAAAGTTATCCTACATAAATATTTGCCAAAATTTTGTAACAAAATGGATGGGGTTGGGGTGGGGGGCTTATTATCAATCATAGGCTCATCATTTGATAAATATGATATTATACTATCATCTTGAATGTACAGCATACAAACCTACAATTACAATGTATGTGTGAGTAAACTTGGCTTAGATTAAACACATCAATCCTGAAAACACATTGTTTTCTTCCATGAAATACATTTTCAGCTTATTTCTTCTACATGTATAAAAAATTTTAATTTGGAGGAAGACAATCAATCTGTGAGTTAATTACGTGAATCATGCTTGTGCTTTTTTTTGAACCCAGGCAATGATTTTCTCCATGTGTCAAATAAATTCCACTCTTCAGGAAAAATGTGATGACAAATCAATGAATACACGAAATCTTCATTTCTCAGGAATGGTTTGTATAATGTGCAGTTGTTGAATGTTAAAATCAAATGGCAATATAGCCTGAAACGAGCAAACAAAATTCTCTGATTTATACAGAAGAGTAGTTGAATAATGATCTAATTGAGTGGTAAAATATACTTCTGTAATTTAAATGAAATCCTTTCATGTTTGCTTTAATTAAATCTGCCATGAAGTGAAATAACAGTGATATGTGGAAAGAACTGAGCACAAACTGCTCATTATGTTGGAATAACAGTGATCTGTGGAAATAACTGAGCACAACTGCTCATTATCTTGGAATAACAGTGATCTGTGGAAAGAACTGAGCACAACTGCTCATTATGTTGGAATAACAGTGATCTGTGGAAAGAACTGAGCACAACTGCTCATTATGTTGGAATAACAGTGATCTGTGGAAAGAACTGAGCACAAACTGCTCATTATGTAATACTGGACTGGTCAAATAAGTGCAAAATTGTAAATGGACTGAACAAGAAGACTTGCTCTCTACATGATTACTAGATAAGAATTTTTCATAAATCAGCATCATTTCCAAACATTTTTCTGAGTTATTCAGAAAAGTATTAATTGATTCAGCGGGCCTGAATTATTTCATCACATTGTACTTTATATAAATATTCCTGCTTTAATCTTCTGGTATGGAATCTAGGATCTAAATCTAATCCTGACTGACATAATGATAAATGTCCAAATTCTCCTTCTATCATTTTATTACAAAATATAATATCACATGCTACACATCAACAAGTTGTAAATAATAAAGTTTTAAGCATAATTACAGTTTTGGGAAATCAGTAAATTAGACATATTCCCAACCTGAAACTTTTGTCCTTTGCTTGTTAGTGCAGAAGACACATACTGCATAATTAAAAATATGGTATGTTGGTTTGGTGTGTTACAGTACAGCAACACAAGTAGGTTATTTAGTGCCGAGGCAGTTGGATTAAAGTGCCTTGCCCTGAAACACAGTATGGTAGCAGGTTTAGGTTCAATCCAATAGCAGGATTTTAACCTGCTACCTTGCAGTTATGAGGCTGGCATGCAAACCACTGAGTAACTAGATCTCCTTGGTATGATGGTATAAAAAGAATACAAGTTTTACTAAATTCATGAAAATTTTATCCCAGTGTCAGTTTTGGGATCAAAAATATTGGACATATAGCACCTTTGATTCAACAGGAATAAAGTGACTTTTTATCAACTGAGGTAGGGTCTGATCACACAGGAATAAAGTGACTTTTGATCAACTGAGGTAGGGTCTGATCACACAGGAATAAAGTGACTTTTTATCAACTGAGGTAGGGTTGATCACACAGGAATAAAGTGACTTTTTATCAACTGAGGTAGGGTCTGATCACACAGGAATAAAGTGACTTTTTATCAACTGAGGTAGGGTCTGATCACACAGAAATAAAGTGACTTTTGATCAAATGAGGTAGCCTCTGATCAAACAGAACTAATTTTAATTATGTAATACTTGCCTGTTGCTATTACATAGCTAATTTATTTCAGTGACAGAAATTACCCGACCAAATGATGAGAATTCATCCTGCCACAGGGTTGACTAGAAAGTTCTAGTGAATAGAACTCCCTGTGTGAACCCCACAGTATGCACACATGTAACCCACAATTCCTCATTCTTTTTCAGGACGTAGCCTTACCAGTGGGACGTCAGCGCGGGAAGGGAGGAGGGAATCTGGCAATAGCAACAGGTAAGTATTACATAATTAAAATTAGTTTTATCCCCCCACCCCAAAAAAACTACATTTTTATATCAGTAATAGCTTACTCTGTTGCTATTGCTTAGCTGAATTTGCCAGTTTGGTGAGAGGCTGATGATCTCATAACTGGTTAAGGAAAATAACAAGGAATATCACCCACACTGTAGAGGTGTTAACTACTGCAGGAGGGTATCCATATGGGCCACTTTTTGAGCTACGACTAGTGGACCTAAAGAAAATATGGCTTTGCTTTGGTGAGCCAAAAAGCGAAGGTAAAAGAAGGAGAAGGTCATTTGAGATCGCCAAAACATGGCTTTCATCATATCCTCAAGAGACAAATGAGATAAACAGGTCCATGAGGAAGCAATGGCTTGAACCTCATGAACATTAATTTTCATGAAAGAAAGATCCCTGTCGGTAAGGGACTGGTAAGCTCTCTTGATAGTTTTGGTAATCCACCTAGAAACAGTGGAAGCTGAAATATCAGCTGAACCCTTAATGGGGAGGAAAAGACGCTTCCTACCCTTCCTTCTCCCTTTAGAAGCTGCTAAATAAAAACATAGGGCTCTAACTGGACATAAAAGTCCATCCTGATCATCTCCAGCACAGGTGACTGAGACTGGGGATCTCAATCGGAAGAGGGGCGACCAACGGAAGATGGTTTTTTGCTAAAAAAAAAGTGGTTGGCAAAGGAGAAAAACCGACTCATAATTTCCATTGAATCTCAAACAGCCTTGCTCTATGGACAGAGCATGAAGCTTGCTCCTTTGTCTTGTGGATGCTAAGGAGAGTAAGAAAACAGTCTTGAGGGTAAGGTTCTCGAAAGAAGCCTCACTTAAAGGTTCATAAGGGGATTTATTCAGAGACCACAAGACACATGAGAGATTCCACCTAGGCATCAGAGAGCAGGACATTGGCCTTGGAGTTTTAAATACCTGATCAGGTCTGCTAAGTGAGAATCTGCACCAAAAGCTGGGCCCTTCAAAAATTTGATAGTGTTAGATAGGGCTGCCCTATAGCCCTTGATAGTAGAAACTGAGCATTGTCTCTCTTCAAACAGGAAGGGAAGAAAATCAACCACTGTGCTCAAAGACTGATAACTAGGATTGATACGTTTCCTGCTGCACCAATTGCAAAAGATTCTCACTCCTTTTATGATAGAGAGGACCCAGCCATCAACCGTGATGCAGGACCAAGCTTCTGAAAAAAGGTTTAGTCTGACACCTAAGGGAACCCATGGAAGATGGACGCTCTGCAGGAGATGGATCGAATCCCTAGGGCCCATCCCCCTTTTCCTAAGGAAAGGGGGAAGGGCTCGTAAACCTCTTCCATTGGCCTCTGCAGTGTGTCCTTCTAGGCCCCGACTGATGAAGGGGAGGTCTGAACTGGGGTTGTTGTTTAGACTGAGACTGCGTGGCTTTAAAAAATTTGGGTGAAGGGCCCTGTGAGAAGTTACAGATGGAATGAGCCATTCAAAAAGAGTCTCTGCCTCCAGGGGAGCAGCCCTCAAAAGTTTCTTACTGTGCTCCAGTAATACTTTGGATGTGTCCAAAGCAACATCCTTGTGGAGATGGAGAAGCTCCGCCAATAAAGCCATGGACAAGGATAACACATGCCTTGATGTTTTTGCCACTGCTTCCAACAAACAATGAAGAGCAAGTGGCGACAGAGATTCCTCCCTAAGCAGGTTGTAGGAGGCTACTGAAAAGAGATCAGCATGCAAAGCTACGGTTACTAGTGACCTAGCTTTTACTCTAAGGCCTCCAGTGTGTTAACTGGAAGGCGAGCCCAAGTCCCTGTGGAAATACCCACTTGTGTCGCTGCGGCATCTAAAGTTGGATGTTTAAGGGGCCAGAAAGGGGTGTAAACCTGATAACTAGCAGAAGAGACAAAGGGTATCAACATAGAAGGGGGGACTGATCATTGGGCAATAGACGGTAAACCTAATTAACCATTTTATCAAATGACAAGATCTCTTCCTCCTCTGCCACCTTAACTGATGGTTTGGGAGACCCGAGGGAAGGGGGTGCCACCTCTGTTGGTTCCGTATCAAACTCACGGCTGTATGCAGGGAACCATCCAATCACTGCCATGTGGTGGAAGGCCCCACATCCTTTAATGGTTTAAAAGAATCATAGGGAAGGGGGGATGCCGATCCAATCCCCTTCCCTAGTCCTACATCAGTACAACAAATCCAAATCCCAAGAGGGATTAAGCGGTAGTCTGGAGAGAGGGGGGTCTTGACCCAGTCCCTCTCCCCATACCAATGGGCCTGGAATGACCAGTAATGACCTGTGACCCTCGCCCTGTGCCCAGTACCCTGTCAATGACCAGTCAGGCAACTCTGATCTGTACGAAGATCCTCTCCCAGATCTGACAGACTTAGATCAAGGCCCAGCCCTTTCCAGGTAGCATGATCCTGTTGGCGACAACGGGCCATGGGGACTGAAAGATTGCTGCTCTCCCCTCATGGGAGGTGGGGGTGGCACGACTCGCTTTTGGCCAACACCAAAATATGGGGCAGTAGAGGGTGCTACTACTCCCTCGCGGAAGGGCGCAACTCTCTCTCTGCCCCACATAACGAAAGAGGGTGCTGCTCCTCCCTCACAGAAGGGCGCAACTCACTCTCCATCCTAGCAAAATAGAGAGGGTGCTGCTCCTCCCTTTCAGGAGGGCACAACTCACTCTTTGCCCTACGGGATCAGAGAGAGTGCTGCTCCTTCCTTACAGGCGGGTGAGACTCACTCCCCACCCACTTAGATATTCTCTTAGGAATGAGCCCACTAACCTTGAGCATCTCCGAAGAGTCTCTACTAATCCCTCTCTGAGACCCAAGGGACAGGTGGGGTGGGTGTCCCAGGGGGCTTTCCTGTGGCCTCCCAACCCTATTTTGACATCGCTGTAAAAAAAGAGGTCCTGAAAACAAGATAATGGTTGTAACTGGACATAAACCAGACTTATTGAGTACTGGATACGAATAATAAGCAAAAAACCAGCTTGGTAATAATGCTTATTAATATTATAACAAAAAGGAATAAATTCCTTTACTAAACTAATTAAAACTGAGTTCAAATATAAAACACACATAAGAAGAAAAGACTGGTCTGCGACCCGCTTTCTTGAGCTAAAATAGCCAACCAATCAGACTGATGGGAAATTAAATTCTCATGCTTTCGTGAATTAAAAACAAACAAAAGAAAACAAACTGGCTGGTGGCCGGGATAGGGAACAAATAAATTTATCTACCCGAGCTGAAGAATACAATACAGAATTTTCAAAAGGCAATAAATAATCCCCCAACAAAATAATCTGGAAATTGTTCTCAACGGGAAATAACCTACTAACCAAGATTATGAAAAGGACGTTTCTTGATACCAAAATCACCAAAACTCTCAAGAGAGCTGATATTTCCTGACAAGGAAAATAATGATCACGGGTAAATACCACCTGTAACATACAATAAATGTAAGGAAAGAGCACAAATCGTTACGAGGACTCGACAGCAAAGGCAATTTATTTAAGTGATAATTCTAACCATCTTCATCGAAATGACGACCGGAAAAAGAATGAGGAATTGTGGGTTACACTTGTGCATACTGTGGGGTTCACACAGGGAGTTCTATTGACTAGAACTTTCTAGTCAACCCTATATGAGGATGAATTCTCATCATACGGTCGTGTAATTTCCATCACGGAAATAGGTTAGTTAAGCAACAGCAACAGAGTAAGCTATTACTGATATTAAAAAAGTGACTTTTGATCAACTGAGGTAGGGTCTGATCAAACAAGAATAAAGTGACTTCTGATCAAGTTCAACTGAGGTAGGTCTGATCAAACAGGAATAAAGTGACTTTTGATCAACAGAGGTAGGGTCTGATCAAACAAGAATAAAGTGACTTCTGATCAAGTTCAACTGAGGTAGGTCTGATAAAACAGGAATAAAGTGACTTTTGATCAAATGAGGTAGGTCTGATCCAACTTCGTGATAAATGGAAAGATTTGTTTCTATGCTAGTGATGGATCTCCAATAATCCATACTAACACTGTAAATATGTAACTTCTTCCAGTTTTGATCTATGGCCTCTAGAATGACAAGTAATTAAAAGCATTCTGACCATATCTCTCAGAATGTTATAGATGCTACATGGATAAATCATGCAAAGAAATTTTCTACTAGATCTATCCAATAGCTATCTGAAATAATAATTACACTTCCAATCTTAACTCAGACAAGATCAGCTTGTAAATGAGGTATACATGTAAGAATGTATCCATAATAAATCAGAAAATAAACTAAATTAAAAAAGTACAATGGCAAATTAAATGATTATTACTCAGTGCTTGTGTTAAATGCCAATGTCTGTTTATTATACACATGTATATTGTGGTCATGCCCATCTAGCTGTAAATCTATCAGATTTTGAGTCAGTTTTCCTTGTAACCATAATTTGATCTTCACTAATTAAGATAAAGTAATTATATTTGGAAGGATGCTTTAGATATTGATATCATATTTCACAAGATGAGTACATCATAACAAAGGTTTCAGATTCTGGGTGCACCTCAGGGAAGGGGTTGGAGGTGAAGAAGTGGGAATGAGGATAAAAAAATCACATTGTTATTAATAATACAAAATGCAGATATCTGCGATGACATCCATCTACTACTCTGCAGTTTTAAAGAGTATTCAATTACCTGATACATATTCTCTGAGGGTCTCTTGCAACAATTTTTTGAAAATATTTTATTTAAATAGTACCAGTATTACATGATATGTGCACACTGAGGGTCTCTTCTAGAAGTTTATTTGAAACTATTTTATCAGGAGAGCCACTCATCTATTTCCTTTTATAAGTTTTATCAGGAATTGATTGACAAAATACTTTTCTTTTAGTAAATGAAGTTTACCTCAAATTTCAGAAACAGTCCTTCATGATTTATCTAATCCTGCTCATGATAACATTATTATAACCGCGGATGATGTTTGTAATCTTCTAGTAAGTCTAAATCCATCGAAAGCACATGACCCTGACTTAATGTATCCAAAATTACTTTTAAAAATTGCACAATCAATGAAGTATCCACTCTGCTGCATATTATATGCTTACAAACATCAGTGTTTACAGTTCATTGGAAATTAGCAAATTTAGTGCGTGTGCATAAGAAAAAGTTCCAAAAACTATTGTCTATATCTTTACTTTGTACTTTATCTAAAGTTTTTGAGAAGCGTCTATATTATTATTACATAATTACATTGGGCAACATGATATAATTTTTCATAAACAGGTTTTTCACCAGGTGATTTGACAACACAATAAAATTTGCTTTGCGTTAGACCAAGGCAAGGAAGTTTGGACCCATTTCTTTGATATTAGCATTGATTCTGACCAAGTTTAGCATGAATGGATGAGCTAAAACTAAAAAATATTGATATTCAGGGCAATCTGTTATAATTGTTCAAAATTACTTACCGATACTGTCCATAAAATAATGTGTTATTACAAATTCTGAATCTTCAGATTGCCAATGCATCAATTCAGGTGTCCCCCAGGTGTCCATTGTAGGACTATCAGTATTTTTAATTTTCATCAATGATATTGTAGACAATATCATTGTTTGACTCTTCGCTGATGATGCAACATAATTTGATAATTAACTTTTAGCTAGTGAAATCTTAAACTCAGATATTAAAAAGATACATGAATGATCCAAGTGTTGGTTGGTTACATTAAACCTGGATAAGACTGAATCAGTACTACCGGTAATATCATGGAAACAAAACTAGAATCACCATCCTATATTATACATGGGTGAAACAAACGTATAAGAGGTTACCCAGCATGAACATTTGGGCATTATCTTAGCCTGGGGGAAATTAAACTGTTACAAAAAATTTCAATTAAAACTGGATTGATTGTCTTTGGAAAAAAATGTACCAATCTGATATTTTACCAATTTTTTATTATGCTGACCACATTTGGGACAACTGCATAAAGCAGACGAAGGAACTCCTCGAAAAAATAAATATCAAGGCATAACCAAAAGTGCATTCCCTTCACAATTCTTCCATGAAACTAGGTAAGAAAGCCTGACTTCTCGCCATCATAAGTATAAATTGATTCAGTTATTTTAGCTCCTGTGTATTTTCAAGACGTGATCTGACCTTTAGGTATAGAACATGAAAACTAATCCACTCAATCAACCATTGTCTTTGGCCTCCAATGTGTAGAACAACATTATTCAATAATTCATGTTTACCCTCTAGAATTTGAACATGAATCTCGTTACCTGTAGAAGTAAGAAATATTATTACCTCTCTGATATATTTCTAGCTATTTGACTGGTCAATAGCCAATGCATAGGATATGGTATTTTCAGTTCTCTCAATTTTGAATGGAGTGTATGAAAATCACATGACATATTCATGGGGTGGATGTTTGAATAACATCAATGTCAGGAGCGTAAATATAAAGAAAATGGCCACCTCAGTTCTATCAATTAGAAATGTATAAATTGATTATTAGATACATTTTCCAAATATACTTTCTAAATTCATGACAACACTTAATAACATCTGTAATTTATCAAAAATAAAAAAATAAAAAGCTCCAAGCAGTAATAAATTCGTTACACTGTCTGTTGACAAGGGTGTACAAGATTTTACTATCCTCCTACCTTTCATATTTTCTTTGGCTAACATGTCAGGAAATACAAAAGTTAGGACGGTGTTAAAATCCCATACACCCTGTCACTAATAATCTTTCATTACATAATTTCAGAGCCAACCTGAATCAAGAAAAAGAAATCACTTCTTGCTACTGTTATACTGGTGATTGAAAATCACCAGTCATGCATGCTACGCTTAGAACACAGTGTAGTAGTTTATATTATGATTTTTATTTGAATCATGTATCTAATAATAAGTATTGTATCTGCAGCGAAATAGAGACAGCAAAACATTTTCTTTTAAACTGTCCAAAACATTCTGGTTTGACAGATCACATCTTATAAATACAATTGAAACTTTATTATCTGGTAACTCTACATAGTCTACAGAAAATAACACACAAATATATCTGTGCAAAATTTCATTAGATGTCTAAAATATTTAGGTAGTCCATACAAATCATAACCCTTTTCCATCATCTTTGCTTTTCACTGGTAACAAATGTAATTACTGAAACTATTTTGTATATATCTATACACGGGGAACCACAGTAGCTCAGTTGGAAGAACACTGATTCATAATCCAAGGGTCGTGGGTTTGATACCAACCATGGCCATCCCAGGTCAGCTGCCTCAGTGTGTCCTTGGGAAAGGCACTTAACTCTCATTTCCCATGATATACTCAAAATGAATTAAAAGTGCCTTCAAAACCAACAAACAAAAACAAATATATCTATACTTGTATATATATTTCTTATTGTTCTTTTTGTAACCACTTGCATCAGCATCCAGATTTATTCTGTTATGTTTTTGTTATTGTTGGTGAGACAGTGCCTTAATCAGCTAATGCCTTCTACATAATCCCTGAAATCCTATATTTGGAACTTGCATTTCATACAGTTTTTAAAATTAAGTATGGTTGAAACTAAACAGAGCTTGAAGCTTAACAAATCTGGGTTTAGGTCTGCCATTAAAAGTGAAGATTTAACATTAAACTAGAATACTGACCACAACAAATCATCAAAAGATCATAAGGAAATTCATGTGTCACATGGGATAATTTCACCAATATCATTCATGACATAAATAATTTCTAAAACTGACTGTCAAAACAGATTACCAAGATTTATTACTGGAGAAATCTCAAGATGATGGTTACTTAAAAAAAATATTTTCAAGCAAATTTGAATAAACAAGTAACTGTGCTCTGATAAACAATAAACACATATACTTCATACTTTTAAGATCTGTTTGAACTTAGCATGTGTTTTGGTTTTTTTCAAGGGAGTTTTACACATCAGTTCAATTGGGGGGTCATGACAAGACTCAGCAATATCTTTGGTGTGTAGAAGGTTACATAATTACTCCAAACACCATTAGTAGGATCAAAAATAAGAACGATCTGCATCTATAAATACAATGGGAAAATCATGTGATATAATGGAGAGTTTGTCTTTTCTTTATTTCCTTCCTTTCTCTTTCCATTTTTTCCTGTTTCCTCTTTTAACTTTTTACCATTTGACTTTGATTCTTTCAATTTATGTTGGCATATTTCCACTGATGCATGTCGCTCAAATAAATTCTGTGATAATAGGCACATACATGTACATGTACCATAATATACTTGTTTATATGTCGAGTCCAACTGTGAAAAACATATTACCCTGATCTGACATTGCATAATGCGCCAGCAGATTATGGTCTACGTTGCTTGTTCAAATGATTACTCTTAACAAACTGCATGTACTCAGATCTGCCAGTGCATTATGTGATGGCATGTCTGGGTCTATGAAGTTTGCAGTTGGATCCAATTTATATGTGAGTATATACGGTACATTGTGATGTACTGTATCAATTCATAAAGATCTTGATTGTCCCTGCACTACAAAACACATCAGGTAAATACATTACAATCAATGCTACTGCTAGTGGTCACCTCTACAAATCAGTCAACTGTACAGAGGTCAGGTACAATATTTCCAATTTTCATACAAGTTAATATACCATATATACTCGCATATAAGTCAAATCCAACTGCAAACTGCATAGACCCAGATCTGCTGGCACATTATAATAATGCACCATTAAATCTGGGTCTATCCAGTTTATTGGGAGTAATCAGTAGAACAAACAATATAGACCCTGATCTGCCAGCACATTATGTGACAGAAGATCAGGGTATACAGTCATGTTCTTTTGCAGTTTGACTCAACTTGTATGCAAGTGTCTATGGTATACCTCTCTACTGAGTTAACCTGTATGTCAAGGACATTCTCTTTAAACCTCCTAGGTCAACATATTAGACATATTTCACTGTACAGAGGGTCAACCTGCACATTAATCCTGTAACAAATGTTAGCGACTGATTCTCTATATGATTAAAAGAAGTTATTCATTAATTAATATTCCTCTACAATCCAAATAAAAGTGCTGGTAACAAAAATATCTGGATCAGTGTGATTAATTCAATGTAATTCAATTCATAAGACTGCAAAGTATTACAGTCGGGATATCACTAATTTATGCTTTGGGGGTAAGCTATCAATTATAAGTTAATAATTGTCCAAAGTATTTAAATATCTATCAAATTTTAATTCAAATTCAATTTATTTTATGACCTGACACAAGAGTACTGATTTTCCAGTAATACAATAAGTTTGACTGCCTTGCAATCAAAGTGTTTTAAAGTAGTTCTGGGAATCTATACTACATTTTAAAATGCTGATATCCAACTCAATTCACATAATATGGTTATACAATTATCAATCATTCATGCTTTGTTCTCTCCACATGGGAAATGCCTTTAATTATTGCAATATCTCTTTCAATAACAGATCTATCGATGCCTCCGAGTCCAAACCAGTATGAATGTAAAGGTTTAATAATTTTATTAATTTCTGACACAAAATTAGACTATTAATATGAATTGAATCACACTGATATAAAATACTTAAATAATTATGAGAACATAAATCTTATATTCACAGTCCAACTTCAATTCCTTCAGTTGCTGGTTTAATTACTGTAACAAATCATACAATTTGGAAAACCTCTTTGATTTCCTTTGGTGTACAGTGATATTAGTAAAAACTATGTATTTATAGGTATGCAATGTGTGTGTGTGTGTGTGTGCATGTGTGTGTGTGTGTTGATATAAATATGCTCCTTTGTATGAGGGCCTCAAGGTAGATTAGTTCTCCAGCTTTAAAAAAGCTATTATTATTACTATTATTATTATTATTATTATTATTATTATTATTATTAAAGATGTCTGTATATCATAGTAAAATGGTCCATTTCTGGGCTTTAGACCTGTACAGTACTCTCCCCATAAATCTTGCTAACTGATCTCTGATGCATACATTTTCCTATTAATCAGAATTGATGGTCATAAAAGGACAGTACTAGACTTCAGACTTATTTTATAATCTTTGTAAATGTTCCAAATATCATAGATATATACATGAACAGTGGATACTCACTGTAAAGCCCCTCATTCATTCTATTATTCATACCCCTCTTATAATGTGGGTATGGTCATGTGACCCACTAAATTTGTTTGATTTTGCTCTATAATTGCAGGTTAATGTATATTTTAAGTGATATAGTTTATGGCTAATGAGAAACAAAGCATAATGTGGCTTCAAATTATTTAATACCTTTGTAGTTTGTGTTTTGTATACTATTATGACATATCCTTTTCGGGGGAACATACATGTACCTGTAGCTATAAGCATAAACTGGCCTTCCAATAAGTATGGGTCACTTTTAATGCTACAGTACCATGGCCTTCCAGTAAGTATGGGTCACTTTTAAAGCTACAGTTCCATGCTTTCCAGTAAGTATGGGTCATTTTAAAGTTACAGTACCATGTCCAGTAAGTATGGGTCATTTTAAAACTACAGTACCATGTCCAGTAAGTATGGGTCACTTTTAAAGCTACAGTACCATGGCCTTCCAGTAAGTATGGGTCATTTTTAAAGCTACAGTACCATGTCCAGTAAGTATGGGTCACTTTTAAAGCTACAGTACCATGGCCTTCCAGTAAGTATGGGTCACTTTTAAAGCTACAATACCATGAGTTTGCCAGAACACAAGAAAAATTTTCCTGAAGGTTACAATTTTTGTCAGAGCGTTTTAACATTGTGTTTTAACTTTGCATGATGTGTATAGTCATTATTCTTACATAATCAGTCATAATAAATAAATGATCTACTAGGTAACCACAAAAAAGGATTTTTGCTAAAGATGAAAGTACATATGGAATTCCAATTTATCAAAACAGCTTGTGGCACAAATTTGGAAGCATCAACCAGGACTGAACTGTTTTGATTGTATATGAATTTTAATGTTTTTCATGCATAATATTCGAGTGAACTTATCCTGGCAGTCACTTATTGGGAAAATTTCAAACTCATTAAGATTTGTCTCCTAGAGTCACCATGTTTTTTTATATCTTGCCTCAAAGCTCAAAATATATATACTGATTACCCATATTTCTCATCCTATGACATGTCCATACTTTATGATAAGCCCATTTCCAATTTTGTACAAAATGTCCGCAAATTTTAATCTTTGAAATTTTTTACTTTATTTCTCTGATGATGTACCCATACTTGATGATATGTCTCTCTCCAATTTTAATATTTTACACCTTTTTAAGATCTTGCTTTAATCATGAATGACAACATATTTACGTTTACTTGTTTATCTTCCTAGAAGTTTTTTTTTTTAATTATTCCATTTACATTTTAATCACAATGCTTTTAATCTGCATTGTATTGCAAGGACTGTGCTGATGTGCCATTAAACCCTATACATACCATATATACTCACATATAATCTGATAACAATTGCAAACTGCATAGACCCAGATCTGCTGACACATAATGCACCGGCAGATCTGGGTCTATGCAGTTTGTATTGACCAATCAGTAGAACAAACAACATACACCCTGATCTGCCGCCGCATTATGTGATGGCAGATCAAGGTATATTTTGTTTGCATTTGGACTCGGCTTAAATGTGAGTATATACGGTACCCACTTGTCACGGAATTGTATGGTTTATATCAATATGTATATGTGATCAAAAATGTATTCGGGTTTCGTTTCCGACTAGAGCGTTACTCGGGGGTTGTTTATTTTTTTCGGCTCTAGTTATTTTGAAATACTGAGCGCGATTCACCCCATGCTGCACGCGCAAATTGCCTGCAGTGAAAACTCACGTGCCTAGCTGCTGCGCATATCTGTCACAGCTAGAGTACATATAGAGCGAATTCTCTATAAACAAATTACACTACGATGAGTCTTGTCAGAAAGCTTACCTCTTTACGGGAGCAAAACTTCAGCTGTAGAGCTGTTCCATATGTATGGTTTGGTGGTGTGTGAAGTCACAGAACTCTGTGTGGTTTCGTGTGACGTGTACGCTGTGTCTGGTGACGTTGTTTCGGAAGAGTGTACTGGTTTTCTCGATGCGAGGGACCAAGGCTTCTCGATCAACGGGTCTGTGTTAATGTGAAGGCTCTCGAGGGACCCTTCAACAGGCTGGGAGGGGTGGACCATGCGTGGTGGCTCCTTGACCATGGACTAGAGCGGGTGGAACCGTAGATACATCTTGGTAGTCAAACGGACGCCACGATAGTTATATTTATTGCGTGTTCCATTTGATTGTTATCTCAATATTGCTATCTGTGCAAAATTACATTCATTCCCATTTCAATATCGCTATATGTGTGATAGATTCATAATTTCATACATCCCCATTTCAATATCGTTATATGAACGACATATTCATAATTTCATACATCCCCATTTCAATATCGTTATATGAACGACGGATTCATAAATTCATATTCCAACATCGCTTGTTAAATTGATAAATTGACGAGTTAACAGATTGATTGGAATATGAATTTATGAATCCGTCGTTCATATAACGATATTGAAATGGGGATGTATGAAATTATGAATATGTCGTTCATATAACGATATTGAAATGGGGATGTATGAAATTATGAATCTATCACACATATAGCGATATTGAAATGGGAATGAATGTAATTTTGCACAGATAGCAATATTGAGATAACAATCAAATGGAACACGCAATAAATATAACTATCGTGGCGTCCGTTTGACTACCAAGATGTATCTACGGTTCCACCCGCTCTAGTCCATGGTCAAGGAGCCACCACGCATGGTCCACCCCTCCCAGCCTGTTGAAGGGTCCCTCGAGAGCCTTCACATTAACACAGACCCGTTGATCGAGAAGCCTTGGTCCCTCGCATCGAGAAAACCAGTACACTCTTCCGAAACAACGTCACCAGACACAGCGTACACGTCACACGAAACCACACAGAGTTCTGTGACTTCACACACCACCAAACCATACATATGGAACAGCTCTACAGCTGAAGTTTTGCTCCCGTAAAGAGGTAAGCTTTCTGACAAGACTCATCGTAGTGTAATTTGTTTATAGAGAATTCGCTCTATATGTACTCTAGCTGTGACAGATATGCGCAGCAGCTAGGCACGTGAGTTTTCACTGCAGGCAATTTGCGCGTGCAGCATGGGGTGAATCGCGCTCAGTATTTCAAAATAACTAGAGCCGAAAAAAATAAACAACCCCCGAGTAACGCTCTAGTCGGAAACGAAACCCGAATACATTTTTGATCACATATACATATTGATATAAACCATACAATTCCGTGACACCACTTTTAAAACATCTTGGCAAATTTTTATTTCAGTAAGCCTTGTCAATCTGTAATAACCCCGTATTTTTTCAATAATTTTACAAGGTAGGCCCCCTGGACTTATCATGGGAGAAACACAGCAATTGTCCAATGATTTGGTATCCATATTTTTAACAAGAGTCCCTTGAAGGGACTAACACTCTACTGTCTGAAAAGAATTTCCAGGAATTCAAGATAAGACCATTTCTTCCTTTTAACTGCTGAGTGTTGAAACCATCTCTGATATTATTTTTAAATTAGCTGCTGTGGTGGACATATTGGATGTCAGATTAACACCATTTCCATTTAAAACCCACAAGGCATCATAAGAAACCTTCTGGTGGAAACCCCATCTTGATTTGACAAACCATTTTGGAGAAGTAACAATAACAAGAGTTTCAAGATGACTGCCATATTGGATATCAGATTGGCACCATTTCCATTTAGTACTAACCTGACATTATAAGAAGTGTTTTGGTGAAAGCACAATGTCGATATGACCAGCCATCTTGGAGAAGTAGTGAAAACAAGATTTTCAAGATGGCCATTTTGGCAGCCATATATGAAATCAGATCTGCACCACTTTCATATTGGATATCAGATTGGCACCATTTCCATTTAGTACTAACCTGACATTATAAGAAGTGTTTCAGTGAAAGCACAATGTCGATATGACCAGCCATCTTGGAGAAGTAGTGAAAACAAGATTTTCAAGATGGCCATTTTGGCAGCCATATATGAAATCAGATCGGCACCACTTTCATTTACGATGAACAAGATATCATAAGAAGCCTTTCAGTGAAAACCCACTGCTGATATGACCATTCATTCATGAGAAATAGTGATAACAAGATTTTCAAGATGTCCACTGTGGCAGGTATACTGAATGTCCAAATGGCACCATTTTTATTTAAGACCAACTAGACATGATAAGAAGATGTTTAGTAAAAACTCCATGTTGATACAACCATCCATTCAGGAGGAGTAGTGATAATAATATTTGCAAGATTGTCCACTGTGGTAGCCATATTGGACATCAGATCAGCACCATTTTCATCATTTAGGACCAACTAGACTTCATAAGAAGTCTTCTGGTGAAAACCCCAAGGCAATATTACTCTTCATTAAGAAGGAACAGCCATAGCAAGATTTTCAAGATGGTGGCAGCTGTACTGCATATCAAATCGGCACCACTTTTATTTAGGAACAACTAGACATCATATGAAGTTTTATACTGAAAAACCCATGTCATTATGACTTTCCATTAGGAGGAGTAGCTATAACAAGATTTTCAGTTTGGCCAGTTTGGAGGCAATATTGGACAATAGATTGGCACCATTTTCATTTAGGACCAACTAGACTAGACCATGGGATGAATGTGTGTGTAAAATTTCATGGCAATCCTACAAGTAGTTTAGGAGGAGTAGCGATAACAAACTTGTGCTAATGGATGGATGGATGACGGACAACAGACTGTCCTATAAGCTCTTCTGGTCTATGACCAGCAGAACTAAAAATAGAACATATTAAATGAGTTCCTCCTGACGTAACACAGGAGAAATACTGTATATGGATACATACATAAGCTGGTAACTGGGGTATCTAGTCTGGGTTAAGATATTCTTGAAAGAGTGTACTAGATGAATGATAAACTGTACACATATGAAAGAGTGTACTAGATGAATGATAAACTGTACACATATGAAAGGGTGTACTAGATGAATGATAAACTGTACACATATGAAAGAGTGTACTGGATGAATGATAAACTGTACACATATGAAAGGGTGTACTAGATGAATGATAAACTGTACACATATGAAAGAGTGTACTAGATGAATGATAAACTGTACACATATGAAAGGGTGTACTAGATGAATGATAAACTGTACACATATGAAAGGGTGTACTAGATGAATGATAAACTGTACACATATGAAAGGGTGTACTAGATGAATGATAAACTGTATGCATATGAAAGGGTGTACTAGATGAATGATAAACTGTACACATATGAAAGGGTGTACTAGATGAATGATAAACTGTACACATATGAAAGGGTATATGACAGCAGTAATCTTGGAATGTGATTTACTGTCCAAAAAAAGTCAACAAAACAGAGAATTTTCCTTCAGTATGAATTGTGACCTTGAAGCCTTGAGTCCTCAAAATGTAACAACTTTATTGGTATAAGAGAATGCATGTATATATGTATGTTGTGTTCAGAGATTTACAAGTGGACAAGTTGATTTACCTTAAGTATTCAATTTATTCCCTACATAGATTGGTTTCCTGAACCAATTAGGTTTACAACTTTTACAAAGATCATGATTAGATGCTACCTTTGAGTTACCTAAATCTCTCATATCTGATTCCTTTTCATGAAGTATTACATTGAAACAAAATTTAAATATGTAAATATACACTGTAACTTCTTTCAAATGTTACCTATGTAAGCCTAGCTCTCAACTATGTCTGCTTATTAAAGGCACCACAATAAACACAAGAAAGACATGAGCTCAAATTAAGACTCAAAGGTAAAAAAGTATTAAATTGATCCAGTATGTATTGTTACTGTAAAATTGATTATCCTGTCTCATTTAGAGACAAGGATTTTGTCCCAATAATGAGCTGTTTGGATAACTGATAAATGTATACAGAATATGTTGTTTGCCTGCGGGAACAGTCTGTTAGGCCATATGATCAGAAAGTATGGAGAAGTGTACGAGTTTAGTTTTTATGTCCTGAAACATGAATGAAAGTTCAAAATTGACACAAGCAAGTAGCATACCGGTACTTGCTGCCCAAATTTCATATTCCCACATGTATAACTGTGCTAAAAGCCTATAGCAAAAATTTAGTACACCAGAGTTTAGAATTAGCGATGTCTAATGACCGGTTTATCCAGAAAGTTTAATACTGCTCCATGTTTCCCATAGATCTTGAGTACTGGTGTAGTGAAACAGATAATGTTGTAAATAGAAAAACTAAGCATTCAGTCCATCAGTCATTTTTAATGTTTACCATTTTGTCAGTAGTTGTTGCAACCCTTAAGGAGTCAGTGGTAGTACTCACATTCCAATGATCACAGGTTCAAATCTTATGCAAACCTGCCCAGGTCAGTAACTGTAGTGTTCCTGGGCAAGGCTATTTAATCTTATTGTCTTGGCACTAAATAGTCGTGTACTATTAAACACCAACCAACCAACCCCCACCCCAGGGACAGATCCAAGGCTATTTAATCTTATTGTCTTGGCACTAAATAGTCGTGTACTATTAAACACCAACCAACCAACCCCCACCCCAGGGACAGATTGGCATGCCCCCTCCCCTCCCTTAAATGTGAAACAAACCGAACATTTCCTAGAGTAAGTTTTCTTTACACAGTTTGATTGTTAAAGCTATGCCCTGGAAATGCTTCAAATACAGGAGCTTCCGAGGGCTTTGCTCCTTGGGCTCCCACTAGGGGTTCCATTCCACAGACCCCTTGCCTATGACACCCCCCCCCCCCCCCCCCCCCCCCATCCCCAGTAGCAATTACTATTAGTATAAGAAAATTATTTGAATCTGGTAAAGTGAATTCTTCACAGCAGGAGAGAAAAATGTACACTTGATTTTTGAAATTGATACAGATAGTGAGCAAATATTTATCTGTAACAGGTTCTCTTTATTTTCAGGGTAATCACAATTTCATTTTCCTTTGATCTACATATTTAAAGAAATGTTTTAGCCTGTGAAATAAGTCTAATTATACCACTTGTATACCAAGTAAACAGGGTACAGAATTGAAATTCTGTTATGTGACAAATAACACTGAAAATGAACTTTGATTTAATGATATGGAAACTGGGTCCATTTCAAGAGAGGCTTCATTTGAATGAACAGATAAAGTTAACTCAATCCTTTGGGTGTAAAGTATGTGCAGTAACAAGATTTTCATTTTTGTACCAAGAACTGACCTGAGTTGTGAGGTGACAGCTGCATAACCCAATGCCTTTGTTTCAAGCCTTCTGAGACCTTTCCGAAAGTTGCTCTAAGCCCCACATACTCTCAATTACATAAAAAATCTTTCCTAATGTAAAAAAAATTATCATTTTTTACAGACCTATCCTCTCTTCAACTGGAAGTTAAGATAACTCACAAATTTGAAAAAAATACAGAATTCTTGTTTTTGAGTTACTGGAAGTTAATATATATTTCCTATATTTTAGTTCTGTTTGTGGAAACCTTCCCACATCTTGCTCTTCATTATGTAACATTACATAACCTTCCCACATCTTGCTCTTCATTATGTAACATTACATAACAACTTACATCAGACATCAGTTGATATCCCTCTCATTGTCTTTAGATAATTTGAATAATAAGCTGCCAAGTAAGGTTGATTAACATGTCTGAATGTCCATTCCTTTGCCTTTTAACTTCTGTAAAGACTATTGTTGCTTTCATATCATTTGTATACACTGCAGAGTATATTCTAGAAATAAATATTTTGGGGATACAATTTTCCCCTTTAGGTAAACAAAGATAGGGCTTGTAAATATGATGTGCACATTCTGTTGATTTTTTTGGCCGATTTTGGGGACATTAGTGTGAATCCCACAATAATGCATTGTAGAATTGACCCTATATTGGTTTATATTAATTATCCTTGTGGTTATGGTCTTTTTCACTTGTTTTTCCTTATTTGCTGATCATACGCAAAAATATACTCGCGTATAAGCCGGGTCCAAATGCAAACAACATAGACCATGATCTGCCATTGCATAATGCGCTGGCAGATCTGGGTCTATGCAGTTTGCAGTTGGTATTGGCTTATACATGAGTATATACGGTACTTCCCTGATTGAATGGGCAATCGTATCCCCAACATGTTGTTCTCATCTATGGAACCTGGAATTTCTTGATCAAGTAGTAGTTTCTTTGTTTTAAAGAATAAATAAATAAATAAACAAAAAATAAATAGATGGATGGGTAGACAGACAGATTGATAGATGTTAATTCATGTGCCACAAGCTGAACAAACCAAAAAACATTGCCAGAAATGCACATCAGCTTATGTAGAAATTTCCATAGTTGCAAAGTTTGCCATAATTTCTACTGAACTACAACCTCAACAAAATGAATTTCCCAAATATAATTTGTTCTTGTTGATATGGTCATGAACTAAAGATTTGTTCTTGTTGACATGGTCATGAACTAAAGATTTGTTCTTGTTGACATGGTCATGAACTAAAGATTTGTTCTTGTTGACATGGTCATGAACTAAAGATTTGTTCTTGTTGACATGGTCATGAACTAAAGATTTGTTCTTGTTGACATGGTCATGAACTAAAGATTTGTTCTTGTTGACATGGTCATGAACTAAAGATTTGTTTAAAGACTCAGACCACTACATTTATTTTCATAGACTTCAATGTGAACATTTGAGGAATTAGAGCACAAGATACATCGGTACACAACAAAAATTGTATTTCTTCAATGACGTTAGCACAAACTTTCTCAACAATCGAAATGGGGTGTTTCTCTGCATATTTTCAAAATAAACATCCATAAAGTAGTGGAATAACAGTAAAAGCTATAAAATTGTCTCAAGATAAATGTCCATACATTAGTGGGATAACAGTAAAAGCTATCAATATTCTCAAGATAAATATCCACACAATAGTGGGATAACAGTAAAAGCTATAAATATTCTCAAGATAAATGTCCATACATAAAGTAGTAGGATAACAGAAAAAGCTATCAATATTCTCAAGATAAATGTCCATACATAAAGTAGTGTGATAACAGTAAAAGCTATCAATATTCTCAAGATAAATGTCCATACATAAAGTAGTGTGATAACAGTAAAAGCTATCAATATTCTCAAGATAAATGTCCATACATAAAGTAGTGTGATAACAGTAAAAGCTATCAATATTCTCAAGATAAATGTCCATACAATAATGGGATAACAGCAAAAGCTATCAATATTCTCAAGATAAATGTCCATACAATAATGGGATAACAGCAAAAACTATCAATATTCTCAAGATAAATGTCCATACAGTACATGTACTGGAATAACAGTAAAAGCTATCAATATTCTCAAGATAAATGTCCATACAGTACAAGTATTGGGATAACAGTAAAAGCCATAACTATTCTCAAGATAAATGTCCATACAGTAGTGGGATAACAGCAAAAGCTATCAATATTCTCAAGATAAATGTCCATACAGTACATGTAGTGGGATAACAGTAAAAGCTATCAATATTCTAAAGATAATGTCCATCCATAAAGTAGTGGGATAACAGTAAAAGCTATCAATATTCTCAAGATAAATGTCCATACAGTACATGTAGTGGGATAACAGTAAAAGCTATCAATATTCTAAAGATAATTGTCCATAAAGTAGTGGGATAACAGCAAAAGCTATCAATATTCTCAAGATAAATGTCCAGTAGTGGGATAACAGTAAAAGCTATCAATATTCTCAAGATAAATGTCCATAAAGTAGTGGGATAACACTAAAAGTTATAAATATTCTCAAGATAAATGTCCATAAAGTAGTGGGATAACAGTAAAAAATACCCATATTTTGCCATGTTTTACTTTGCTTCTTTCCCTATCATATATCTATAAAGCAAGGCAAAGGCTTAATGAAGTTGTGTTTCCATTTAAAATTTCTGCACCCTATGAAAGATAATGACTTAATTTTCCATATTCTTTCTCTTTTCCTCTCTCTTGCTCCCTCTACCTCTCATTTTCTTCTGATGATTGCCTAAATGATGTCTAGATCCATATGTCAACACATCAGGGGGATTTGTGATGATCTGATCACTTGTAATATGCTTGGAAAAAAATCAGAATGACCACTTCATAATACTGTATATGCTCACATATAAGCAGATACCAACTGCAAACTGCATAGACCCAGATCTGCCATTGCATAATGAGCCAACAGATCAGAGTCTATGTTGTTTGCATTTGGACCAGGATTATACACAAGTATATACTGTACTTTCTGGTTTAACGCAACATAATTGGTAGATCCCTATTTATGCATCTTTTGTGACTATAAACTGCACAAAATCCATTTTTACTTTAAATGACCATGCAATCAATACACTTCTCATTAGTAGCTGATGGGCTATTTCTGAAATGATGTCACACATACCAATAACTGCAAACTGAGCACTTGTCATGGGAGGTAATGCAGTAGATTATTTTGGATAATCAAACTCTTCGTTAATTTTTAACAGTAAATTTTAGGAATTCAGTTGGAATAAATTTTATTGGAGAAATAGATTTTTAGTCTACACTAAATGTTCTATAAAAAGCATGACAAATTTTAGATTCTGAAGATTTTCTTCATGTCTGAGCTTTCATCAACAGTCTTATACTGGATAGACACAGGATAATTTTTTTCCCACTGGGTATTTGTATACATGCAAAGACAAAATCTATGCAAACGTTGATATTACTAATCAAAGTTGCAGAAAATCTAAAAAGAAAAAGAAAATATCCATGCTGATATTACAGTCAATGGTCTGACCATGAAGTATTAAGCGTTATATGTTTCCTGATTTGGAGACTGGTACCCAGCTCAAATTAGATCAATTTATAATTAGTGGTCTGAGTCATAAATTGCCATGGATCACACAAGGCCTCATGTGTTTATACTTAACAATAGTTATAAATCTTGAACAAACACCTGCAGTTATTATGGCAAAAAAGAACCAATACAACATACTTAATTCTGAGGAAAAATCTAATTACTTTTTTTTATGCTGATGCAGACAGTAAGCTAAAGACTGGAAAGCAACTGCCATGTGCTTTTATGACATGGACTGCTTTTCAGTTTCCTTTATGTAAGCACATATACAAGATAATGCAAGACTAACAGTGGAATACATAATCTATACACAAAAAATAGGAGTACTGCAAAGATGTTATATTCAAATCTTGTCATTTCTGAGACTATGTGAGCTATTATTCATGTTTAAACCCCAATATATATTGAATACCTATGGACATACATTAAAATCAATGAGCAGATTAAAGGCCAGGTACAGACATGCTCACAAATAATGTCTTTTTATTTTTCATTTATGGGTAGCAAGTACAGGCTCCTGGAGCCAGAAAGGGGCAAAATACATTTAAATTACTCAATAGCAATCTTAAGAAAATGATGTCAGTTCACAACCCTACCTTTTGTCTCTACAATTAGGTTTCTCTATGCAGCTTGAAAAAATGATTTCTGAGACCACATGACTTTTAAAAAAACGTTTTAGTCAAAGCACCAGGACTCCATATCAACTGACGAAGAACAAATGATGTCTTTGTTGATACAAAAACTCCAACAAACCTCAATATATAACAATATTTTAACACAACAGTCTTCACAAGCCCACCTGTGTTTCAATATAGTTACCCGAGTTTATCTGTAATGCAATTAAGAAATACGAATTACAGGTACATTTGTTTCAGCATCAAATATGCCACCTTAACTGCTCCTAATTTATCTTCCCTATGAACAGCACCATGGCTTGTATTATTATATGACAAGACTTTAATGTTATTATATGACAATATTTCTACGTTATCATATGACATGACTTATGTCATTATATGACAGGATTTGTATGTTATCATATGACATGACTTGTTATTATGTGACAAGGCTTTTATGTTATCATATGACATGGCTTGTGTTATTATATGACATTACATTTATATTATTATATGACTTTCAAGCACTTACACAAATTCTTACAATTGTTGACAATAACATTATTGTTACAAGAGAAGTGATGCTTATGTCTGGCTATCTCCTAAAATATAAGAAGGACTTACCAATTGCTGCCTTTCCCCATATCTCTACTATCATCTCCTTTGAACTATTGGCCTTGACCTTGAATTCTGGCCTGCGTGGCTCCAGATTCCACAATATCTTGGGTGGCTCATGGTGTGGCACCTCTGACTGCTCACTCTCAAACTCTTCTCCCCAAGGGTTCCAGTCTTCATCATCACTGTCTGATAAAGCTGGAACCAAAAAGGCAAGTGTTGACATTTCTTTCTCATTTTAAATTTATGAATAGCAAGTACCGGTAGCTGTTCCTGAGGCATAAAATGGCAAAATACATGCAACTTACCCAGCAGCAAATTTTCAAAATCCATGCCAGATCCCAACTCTACCTCAGATCAATATGTTCATAAAATTTTCTCCTCTTTGTCCACATAACAAAGCCATACAGACAGATGCAAGAACTTCTTCACTCTGCATTCTACTGTTAAACACTGACCATTAAATACAGGTCTTGGATCAAACTCTTAAATTCTTTTGTAGAATAGTTTTGCTACTGACATTGAAAAAGTTCAAATTCTGAACGCAGATGAAGCTGTTTTGTAAGGATTTTTTTTTAACAAAGATTAAAAACTTTGTCAAACAGAAATTCTTTACATGTAACTTTTAAACAAGCTTCCTTAATATGAAGACCTTTTGTGGAATCAAATTTCCCCCAAATGTCTGGTCTTAAAGTTTTGCTTCAGATTTTATGAATGAAATGCAGATCATGGTGGGATTTAAAACTCCAATACCATTTTCAAATTCCAACATAAATCATTTTATTTTTTTTCTTCTGATTTAACTACATTATACAAACGGCCAATACAAAAATAAGTTGCCAGTATCCCAAGACAAGCACAAAATTGTGCAAGGCAAGTAGAATTTGGTGTAATTTGTCCAATTTTGTATAGATGATGTAGAGAACATGGATGTTGTACTATTACTTCGGGCAACAACAAAAAAAACATTCAAGGCAAGTAGAAAATTTAAAGTTTGTCCAAATATATCAAAATTTCGAGATTATCCAGATTGGCAGCTAAAAATAAACTCACAAGTATTTGGGGAATAATTTAAGTCGGCAATCTAAATTGTAAAAATGAAAAAAAAAACCACAAAAAACCAACCCCAGTTCTAATTTTGGATACATTGCATAATTTGTACACTTTTCATCTGCTACAAGTTCGAAAACAAAATACATAAAATTTACATGTTTTAATATACAAATTTGTATGGATTCTCAGTTCGCTATTGTTTCAGTACATTTTAACACAAATAATCACTCTTTATGTGATTTTCTTTCATGCCAATCAATATTGTGCATGGTGAGATGAACAGACTGATTAAAGAAAGTTACTGGATTCATCATTTAGATAATTTGTATCCCAATGGCCTTAATACCAAGGCATTATATAAAATTGTATAAAATGTTAATAAAAGAATTGATATGCTGTATACATATATATCAATTATAAATATATATTTGTATGTATGACTGTTTGTCTCTACATTGTGATTTCACTGATTCAGTTTTCATTACAGACTCATGTATCTTTCTGATCCCGTTATACGCATGAGATTGTTATGATAATGCATATCATTTAATGATGTTATGTCAATGACATAATTGTTTATAAATATATAGATGACATCCATTTCTTTCAAAATATTTTGTTCCTGAAGAAGCATACAGTTAATGTAAAACTAGTTGCACAAATTTATTGTTTGTTTTGTTTTTTTATATTTCAATTATATATATATATATATATATATATATATATATATATATATATATATATATATATATATATATATATAAAAGTGTTGAATTTTGAGTATAGTTGTTACCATCTGAAAAACACATACAAAAAGTTTATATACTTGTGACTGAAGATGTAATTTATAATTCCAAGATGTAATAGATAATTCCAAGATGTAATTGATAATTCCAAGATGTAATAGATAATTCCAAGATGTAATTGATAAGTCCAAGATGTAATTGATAATTCCAAGATGTAATTGATAATTCTAAGATGTAATTGATAATTCCAAGATGTAATTGATAATTCCAAGATGTAATTGATAAGTCCAAGATGTAATAGATAATTCCAAGATGTAATAGATAATTCCAAGATGTAATTAATAATTCCAAGATGTAATAGATAATTCCAAGATGTAATTGATAATTCCAAGATGTAATTGATAATTCCAAGATGTAATAGATAATTCCAAGATGTAATAGATAATTCCAAGATGTAATTTATAATTCCAAGATGTAATTGATAATTCCAAAGATGTAATTGATAATTCCAAGATGTAATTGATAAGTCCAAGATATAATTGATAAGTCCAAGATCTAATTGATAAGTCCAAGATGTAATTGATAATTCCAAGATGTAATTGATAAGTCCAAGATCTAATTGATAAGTCCAAGATGTAATTGATAATTCCAAGATGTAATTGATAAGTCCAAGATCTAATTTGTAATTCCAACATGTAATAGATAATTCCAAACTATTGGTTACAAACTGGACAAAAAAATACAGCTCATATGCTTGTAATGTATATATTTTTTTAAATTACAGTAATTCTACATTAATAAACCTGGTATTTAAAAAGAAAAAATCCCAACTTCATGTCAATAATTGATGGAAGCAAAAGATTCTAATGGCTTGACGAAAAACTGCTAAGTATTGTACTGTAACAATGCATAATGACAACCTTCATTGTTAATAATGGAAAGTAACATGTAAGATACATGTAGCATGCTGCTAATTGCATACATACTGGCTGCATTAATCTAATGCACCCTAATGACCAACATAGGTTACACTGACCTTTCCAATGTGCCTACATAACAACTTATCTGAAAGTCAATCCTCATTGCCATAATGTATTTACTAGTATAGACAACTGATTGAACCATTGAACAATAATATTTTCGTTGATAATCCATAAATTAAAACAATGTCTTGCCATTACAAAATGACTTAAGCAAGATTAAGAGTTCCAAAGAGAAGGTAATTTCACACGCACACATGTGTGTGTGTGCATGTGTTTGGGCAGGGGCAGGGTGTTTAAAGCCTCCATTAATCCATTTACAAGGAATGTTGGTAAATGCATGCTACAAGTTTATCTTCTTGTAAAAGGAGACCAAATTTATGCAAACAGTTGTATATTGTGCATTTGTACTTTTCTACCAAATTTAAATGTACAAGTCATCAAGCAAAGGGTTGTAATGTTATCCTAAATGGCCTAGCTGTAAGGGGACTTAATTCATACCTCTGCTCAGAAAATGTATACATTTATTCATTTATTCAAACATATATAGTTTTTTTTTTTATCCCCTCATTTAGATTTGGCGTGTTGTACAGTAAAGTCTGAGTTAAAATGGTGTGAACAACCAATGCCTGATGCAGTCACCATATTAAATTGAACAGAGGCAACATTCATCCACAACGGTGTGCAATCAAAATGTTATGGTGATTATATCTAGATTTGTGACAGTACATGCTCTCCTTTCATTTTGGTAGACTATGGGGAATAGAATTGATAATAATAAGAGTACTGTGAACACCACATTTATATGTTTAATAGTCAACTGTGTAGGTACTAGTAGGTTTATGGATGGCACTGGAAATTACTGACCAACTGGTTTCAATGACTTGGACCTTTGGTCAAGATACCTGTATAGTGTCCTGAACTAAACTTACTTTGAAGAAACCATTAATTGTTATTAGACTTATCATGACCATGACCTCTGATCTTTAGACCCCAGAATCTATTGGTTTATATATCAGTCTAATTGCAATCCACCCACAAAGTTTGGGACTGAAACTTACCATATATACTCGCATATAAGACGATACAAACTGCAAACTGAATAGACCCAGATCTGCCATCACATAATGTGCCGGCAGATCAGGGTCTATGTTGTTTGCAGTTGGACCGGGCTTATACAGAAGTATATACCGTACTTTAGAAAGTTATTCTACAAAGTCCAATTTTCTTCCTGCCACAATGACCTTTAATCTTTGAACTTTTGACCCCCAAATCAAAAAGCCTCTTCCATACATTAAGTGCAAGCCCTCCACAAACTTTAGTCAAGGTACATGTATTATGCAAAAACAATTTTTCTTCTTTTAGTCACAATGACATTGACCTTTGATTTTTTTATATGACAATCAATAGGCTTATTTATTACACAATGTATAAGTCATCCACAAACTTTGGTGAAGGTACATGGTTGAGAATTGAATTTTTGTGCAGAAACTAATTTTCTTCTTTCAGTTACAGTGACCTTGACTTCTGACTGTTTGACTCCCAAATTGATAGAGTTCTTTGTCTCAAGTGCAAGCCATTCACAAAGTTTGGTCCAGGTTTGTGATGCAGAACGAATGTTACTGTGCAGAAACCATTGTTCTTCTTTCAGTCACAGTGACCTTGCCATTTTGCCTTTTCATCCCTAAATCCACTGGCTTCTTCCTTAACAAAAGTGCAAGTCATTCACAAAGTTTGGTCCAGGTCTGCAGTGTAGAACTAATGTTATTGTGTGGAAAATTTACTCCTTTCAGTCATAGTAGCCTTGACCATCAACATGTTGACCTCAAAATTGATATGCTTCTTCTTTATCCCAAGTACAAGCCATCCACAAAGTTTCGTGACTGTGGATGTTGGAGAACTTAAGTTATTATGTATAAACAAATTTGGCAACAGACTGATGGACAACATCATAACATAATATGGTCCATTTTATCCTCATTTTTATCAGTGTGATCAATTAATAACAGAAATCTGATTGTGTAATTGTTTATTGTTACTCTCTGAAATGGACAATACAAGCCCAATACTATACAAACTGTAATTTTCATCAGCAGCCTGCATCTTGATATTTGAAATGTGCAATTCACTTGTTTGTTTACACTATTTTTAACTTTATATTACAAGTAATATAGTTTTCATGAGTCAGATGACAGTGCACAGGATTTTTCTCTGACTCTCACAAAGGCATGAAAATCAGGTTTTGACTCCCCATTATTTCAAAAGTGCTGTATAAATAACACTGTTATTCCTGATGGGACTCTCAGTGCTAACATTTTGATAAAAACCATGAGAGTAGAGTACAAGTGATCTCTGGGGTGTAGGAAACTTGAGAACCCAGAGGATACGGGTACAACCAACCTCAGATGGATAAACAGATATCCTATCATGTCATAACCAGGGGTTGAACCCAGGCCCACAGATGTGCAAAGCTAGCATGTCACCACAATACAGTGGTCCCTCGCTATAATGCCATTCAGAGGAGCCATAAAAGAGAGCTGTGATATAGGCAATGTCACCTTATACTGTGGGACATTATATGGAAAAACAATGAAACCAGTTTAATGGGATTAATGACCCTGTCTATATTATATTGAGGGACTGTGTTATAGGGTACTTTATAGTGAGGGAGCACTATATGTGCTATTCTGGACCCTGCCCCCTTGTGATTGTTTCTTTATCACTGTATTTTCTGCATGTCTTCGGACAGCAATAATAAGACATACAGAAAATACATTAACAATAAAATATATAGAACCTACATGTAAAACTGGTTGGTAATATAAGCTGTGACAGATAGGGGCTCATGTCCTGTATATATTATGACCTATGTAAATTGATTCCATCCTATCTTTCAGTTCTGTAATATTACAATGAGTAGAAAATACAGCTATGTAAGAGTAATTGTTGTATAAATACCAGTAATGCATCAGACATGTAAATCCCACTGTTGGGTGGAAAATATACACAACATCATACATTTCTGACTGAATGGCAGGTAATTCTTGTAATAATTTATATGGCAGGTAATTCTTGTAATAATTTATACAACATATATCAAAGTGAAGAACCATATACTTGCTTGTAAGTCGAGTCCAACTGCAAACAACACAAACCCTGATCTGGTGTAGCATAATGCCTTCACAGATCAGGGTCTATGTTGTTTGTTCTACTGATTACTACTAACAAAGTGCATAGACCCATATCTGCCAGTGCATTATGCGACGGCAGATCTGAGTCTGTGCAGTTTGCAGTTAGACTCGACTTATAAGCAAGTATATAGCTTAATATTTAGTAAAGAAATCAGCACACCTGTGATTTGTACCCTAATATGTGTGCAATGTAAATATCTGCAGTATTCATAATATATTCAAACAGATGTAATTGTGCTTTCCATTTACTATATCCATAAGTTGTCTCCATTTCTTATAACCCATGTACCCTGTATTTGCAAGTAATTACTGGTAAAGATGCCATTATGCAAATATGAACAAGGCACATAATTCATTGTCATGCCATTATGCAAATATGAACAAGGCACATAATTCAATGTCATACTGGTATATACAGTGTATGAAAAAAATATAATAAATTATGGAAAATCTATTCACTCTAAAGTTATAAAACAACAATAGAAATAAGTAAGGAATGACACCCACAAAAACATGGCAGTAACCTTACACACTTGCAAAGAAACCTTTTTGAACTTAACATAATATATGGGTTACGATTCATCTCCAATCTTCTTCATCAATATCTTTTGCTACACTGACCTGCTTTGTACTATCTCTACTTGTTTTATATGAAAACAAAAAAATTATTCCAGCCAGTGCTCAAAGAATTTTTTTTTCAAACACAAGCCCAGCGCTTGTGACTTTAAAAAACTTACAAGCCCTGACACAAATTCCACAAGCCCCGATTCCAATTCCATGTACCCAAAAGGGCCATATTTTTAAAACTATTTAACAGTGCTCAAAGAATTATTTTTTTCAGACACAAGCCCAGGACAAGTCACTTTAAACAAATCACTAACCCTGACTCAAATTCCACTAGCCCCAACTCCAATTCTGTGTGCCTGAAATGGCCCTATTTTTTACTATTATTTTGACTCAATGTTGAGATTGCTGTAATTTTTTGAAGCAGCATTTTTAATATCTAGTCATGCTTTTCAACTAATATTAAAGTAACAAGTACTGATATAAATTCATCAAATATTTATATACTGATGTCTAGTGTATTTAAAAGCATCTTTTAGCACCTACTCTCTGATTTAGGTTTTATGTGCCATATACATATTAAAAATTGCCATTTCATGCCTGAACTATCTTAAAGGCAATGTACCACAGTTAATAAATGTCTGTATCACATCATCTATAGCGTTTATAAAAAAATATTAACATAAAATTGAATATAACTGAACCATAAAAGATGTCATCTAGATATCATTGTTACTTTACAGAGGAATGAAAAATATGGAATATACCTTTACAATAGCCAGTAATATTATCAACCTGCTATACATGTACATACTTCTTAGACCAAACTGTTGAAATATTTCATGCAGTGAGAAGAAGAAAAAAAACCCTCTGAAATTTGAAGCATCTCAGTCATAATCTCAGTATGTTGTTCTCAGTCATAATCTCAGTATGTTGTTCTCAGTCACAATCTCAGTATCTTGTTCTCAGTCACAATCTCAGTATGTTGTTCTCAGTCATAATCTCAGTATGTTGTTCTCAGTCACAATCTCAGTATGTTGTTCTCAGTCATAATTTCAGTATGTTGTTATCAGTCTTAATCTCAGTTATGTTGCTCTCAGTCATAATCTCAGTATGTTGTTCTCAGTCACAATCTCAGTATGTTGTTATCAGTCTTAATCTCAGTTATGTTGCTCTCAGTCATAATCTCAGTATGTTGTTCTCAGTCACAATCTCAGTATGTTGTTCTCAGTCATAATTTCAATATGTTGTTCTCAGTCATAATCTCAGTCTGTTGTTAACAGTCTTAATCTCAGTATGTTCTACTTAGTCTTAATCTCAGTCATAATCTCAGTCTGTTCTACTTACAGTCTTAATCTCAGTCTGTTCTACTTACAGTCTTAATCTCAGTATGTTCTTCATACAGTCCTAATCCATGTATGTTATTCTTAGTCTTAATCTAAGTATGTTATTCTTACTGTCCTAATCCCAGTCTGTTATTCTTACAGTCTTAATCCAAGTATGTGATTCTTACAGTCTTAATCCCAATCTGTTTTTCTCAGTCTTAGCCTCTGTATGTTATTCTCACATAATAATGAATTTCATATGCATATTTTTGTGTTCTAACAGTAAACTGATTTCTTTTGGTGTGTAAATGTTAGTAAAAACCAAATGAACATATCTGACAATTGTAAATGTTAGTAAAAACCAAATGAACATATCTGACAATTGTAAATGTTAGTAAAAACCAAATGAACATATCTGACAATTGAAAATGTTAGTAAAAACCAAATGAACATATCTGACAATTGTAAATGTTAGTAAAAACCAAATGAACATATCTGACAATTGTTTTCATATATTGTAGCTAGAGTATTATTTAAGTAATATGAAGATTTGTGAAATAAAAATATTTTCAAACATTATTTTGTAAATATGCAATTCAATATCTTATTAATGTATGTAAAAGTGAACCCAAAAACATTTCATTATTATTTCATGTTAGAGCATTTGGAATAACTGAAACAAGAAAAACTTTGTCAGGTGCTTGAAAAAATCATATGCCATAAACAGGATTTTATGTTACAGAAAAAATTCCACAGATTATGGTTTGCCATAAAATTCATATTTGCTTAGACTGTTCTGAGTTATTCTGATTTACCAGCACACAATATAATATTACACTCTGATATAAGCATTTTCCTGATTGGACCCATTTCATGGATCTGTGGTGACTTGGGGAGCGGTGGCCAATATAAGTATAAGTCTCAGCAGACAGCTTCTCTCCAATTTTGGAAAACAAATAGTCTACTCAGGCACCAGATGAGGTATGTCCATCATATAGTACAGAAGTGCTATGTACAATCAAAATTTAGCTTAAATGAAAAAAGGTAAATTTGTTCTTAAGAGTTTTACAATTTAGGCACTGTCTTAAATAGAAACAAATTTCTTTAAAGCAAGACTCAGAGAATCAATTTTCATAATCCAACAAAACACTCAGAAAAAGTTTAGTCTCTTATAACAATTACCTTGAATGACATTTTACAATATAAAGATGGTATTTATGCAAGTGAGACAAAAATGACTTTGATTTTGACCTTGACTAATACCCTTAAGGCACATATTCTTCAAAATCTATGAATAATTGTAAAGACAGGAAACCAGTCCATCGTTCAACCAATCTCTGCATCATTTTATTTTCTGGAGAGATAAATAACGAAATGGCTCGTACCAGGATAATTAATAGTAGCTGCAGTTTGATATTTGGTTCAAGTCATGCACTTCATTTTTTATTGTATCTATAAATTACAAAATTATCATAAAATATAATCACATATGACATCAAAACCAGGTAATGTCAACACACATAAATAAGTGGTCACCACTGGTCCTTATCTATATTTATCTTGAAGGACTATATATGTATGTTTATTTGAAGGACTAAATATGTATGTTTATTTGAAGGACTACATATTTATGTTTATTTGAAGGACTACATATTTATGTTTATTTGAAGGATTACATATGTATGTTTATATGAAGGACTACATGTGTATGTTTATTTGAAGGACTACATATGTATGTTTATTTGGAATGGTAAATATCTTCCTTTTTTGCATTTCTCCTTTTGTATTTTTGGAGCTAGATTTTCAATTGACTCCATATAGCCAGGCTTGTTTTGATGTGCGATTAAAACCATAAACATACATGTACATACTGGTACCTCTCTGATATTTATTATTATTTCTCCTTAGACTTTTTCTCATGGCAAAAGGAAAAAAAAATCTATGTATATAAATGAACTTACAAGCACATCGAATTTTCATTTGAGACTATGTAAGTGCAATTTGATTCTTTTTCCTACAACTATATATTTCCAGCAATTTTTCCCAGTATAATGTCTTAACCAGACAAGAGGCTCAAGTGGGCCTGAGATCACCTGGCTTATATCTACATGTACCTAAAAAGCCAAAATGCAAGGACAGTGTGCATACAATCTGGGTTGGAATGATGCTATCTGACATTTAAAGGTTTTAAAATTTTTTTAGAAATTGCAACCATACTGGATGGCAGATTGGCATCATTTGTGCACACTTTAAAAACCTTATGCCAAGATGCTTTCTGTGAAATTTGTTGAACTTCTGATTACCAGTTTTTGAAAAGAAGTCATTTAAATCTTTTTCTATTTTTCATAACAATAGTCACATTGAATAGTGAACCAGCACCATTTCTGAAAAACTGCAAGGCCTTCATGCCAGGATGCTTCCTGTCAAGTCTGGTAAAATTTTGTTTAGAAATGTATGAGAAGTTATTTTAAGTTCTGTTTTTATTGTTAGTAAGGTAGCGTAATTTGATGATGGATCAGCATCATCTGTATAAATTTGAAAGGCCTTCTAGCCATGATGCATTCTGTCAACTTTGGTCAAAAAATTCTGTTCCAAAGTTTTTCAGAAATCGTGTTGATGTTTTTCTACTGTTTTTGAAAGGTGGCCATATTTGATGGCAGATCTGTATTATTGGTGAAAATGTAAAAGGCCTTCATGCAAGGATCTGCTTTCTGTAAAATCTGGTTTAATTTGGTACAGAGATTTTTCAGAAGTCATTTAAAGATTTATCTATCTTTAACAGCATTATATACTTGATAGATCATACTTCATGACAGATGAATATCACTTGTACAAATTTTATAGGCTTTCATATTAGAAATCTTTTGGTCAAATTCTGTTCAAAGGTTTTTGAGAAGATATGTCATTCAAAGGTTTTTCTAATCTGATGGTGGATTGGCATCATATTTACAAACCTGAAATGCCTCCATACCAGAATGCTTTCTGTCAAATTTTGTTCAGTGCTTTTGAAGAACTCATTCAACATCTTTTCTATTTTTCTTTAATGGTGACCATGTTTGATGATAGCATTCAATTTGAAAAACTTTCATGCCTGTATACTCTCTGCCAAGTTTGGTTGAAACTGGTCATGTGGTTTTTAGAAGAGTTTGAAAACAGCAATTGTGGATGACACATGTTCGATACAAGTACCATTCTATTAACTACCTGTAAATTGGAATTCTGGCCATGTGATCTAAAAACCATTCCTAGAAATTAGGTCATAATTGTCACTTGCCATGGCTCAGTAGTTTTATTTTTATTGTGCATAATTTGCATAATTCCACAAGACACCATCCTTGAAACACCAGGGCTCTCTATTGAAGTGGATCTGCAATTTTAATCTACATGGTATTTACAGTAGTGATAGTGTCCCTTACTGTAAGGCAATTTTAATCCACATGGTATTTACAGTAGTGGCACTTACTGTAAGGCAGATAATCTTATTATAAAGTTAAAATGATATATATAGTTCAACAGCATGATCTAACACTGTAATAACAGAGTATGGGAGCAGGTGTGACATTACATTTCATACCATATGTGACCTACCCTGAAAATACAAGGGCATATGTGGGGGTTGGGTGGTGGTGGTAAATCAAATCTGAATTTCTACAGTGTATGGAATTACTAGCATTCCTGAAATTATGTTTACAATACATACTGTATGAGCCAAATATAAGTGTCAATGATAATTTTTTTAATATCCCTGCCATATTCTAATAGAAAGAACATAGTGTTATCTCATTATATGGGTCTGTGTGTATGTGTCCATCTATCCATTGACTTGTACAGTGTTCTTCAAGGCTTTTTTATACATGTAACACTATTCAATGAAGCCATAAATGAGATAACTATGGACACTTTATACTTAAGTACATGTATAAAGTATCTTCCAGCAAAGCTGGACCATAATAGTACATGAAAAGACATATATGGGGTACTTAATGATGTGAAACCATATTACATTAGACCTTTTTAACAATCTTGTGTATGAGTTGTCTCCCATGCTGGGAGTTAATCGAGAATGAGACTAAAGTTGTAAAGCCTGATAGCAGTGCGGTGCAAAAGAACATGGTGACACATTATAGGTTTCTCTCGTATATCTGAATGTATTAAGCTTGAGGTGATCATCCAATGGTTCATTGGGGGCCCCGGGTGGCAGAGTGATCTAAGGCGCTCGCCTTTACAAATCACTCACACATCTCACCTTTCTGCATGCGTTTGAGTCTTGGCTCAACCAACATGGGTATGTGAGAAAGCTTGGCAGTACCTTCCTGTGGGTCAGTGGTTCTTCCCAGGCTCTTCCTCCACTAAATATACTGGCTGCCATGTATAGCCTAACATGTGATGAAAAATGGCGTTAAACCCCCCCAAAAACCAACCAACCAATGGTAAATTGTATATATTTCATTGTTTAAATAAATGTAGTTGTTAACAAACTTGTTCCGTATACATGTATCTAGTGTTCCCCCTACATCTCAAAAAGTCATTGTATCATACTGGATTTATGTATTTATTTTATTCGCATAACATTGATTTAAATTGTATTATTATGCATGATTATTTTGTACAACTATATATCAAAGGTAATGATCATTCTATATTCCTCATGTTTTCTTGAAGCAATCACTATTTCTTTTGAACAATTTTCTTATCTTATCTCTTCTTTATTCCATACTAGTTGATACATTCTTTATTCCATACTAGTTGGTATATTCTTTACTCCATACTAGTTGATATATTCTTCCTTAAAGAATTGAGAGAAAACCTTAATTTTTTCATGGCAAACACCATTCATTTTTTCTATTTTGTATTCTTGTGTCATCACTAGTAATAATTCAAACATCAGATGAAAATTACATTGAGGAAACAATATAAGGTGAACGGTGATAATTTAATGTAATTATAGGTCATTTAATTTTATAGAATCATTCTGGCTTGTGCATCTGTTTTGATGATGCATGTCTCTCTTGCTGGAGTGGTTGACCTTGGGCATGGGATCAAGAGCATAATATCTAGCTACTAAATTTATCATCAGACCTTTTTGAATTATTTATATTTTTCATTCAATTTTAAAGGTTTTCTCTCAATTTAGGAACATTTGTGTCTAGTAACAACAAAGTATGCTGTCTGGCTATGATTCATCACAGAATGAATTTTCTTAGCTTCATAATGATTCATGGGAAGCATGATGATTGGTTTGGTTTGGTTTTGGTTCTTGATGGCACAGCAAAAAATTAGGTTATTTAGTGCCGAGGCAATTGGAGTAAAGTGCCTTGCCCAAGGACACACTACAGTAGCTGACCCTGGCTGGTCCAATGGTAGGATTTGAACCCACACCCTTTTGGTCATGAGTCCAGCACACTAACCACTAAGCCACTGCAGCTCCCTGTGATGCATGATGACAGAATTTAGGCCAGTATATGCAAATGAAAATCTTAAGAAACTATTGATCATGCATACAAGATTTTCGATGGACATGTTTTGGGCTGGAAGGACAAGCATAACAAGAGTAGCACTACATCTCCCATCCATACATATGGCAGGGGCATAAAAATGCTCAACCGAGCTTCATTGCATCTATATCATTATTTTATGACATCTATCATTTTGGATTCTTTGAAAAGCAGGAGACAATGACATGACCATTATGATTTGATTGTATTACAATTTATAATTAGTAACCAAAAAAAATTGTTTATCTAAAACTTCCCTGCAACTCAATTTATATTAATCCATGTACCATATCTGACACTATCTGTCCTGTGTGGATTTCAGCAGCTGCTTTCCTCTCATGAGGTGTGCTGATATCAACAGATGTGCCTCTGCATAGGATGTTTTTCTGAGTTTTGACCAAAAAGTGGGCTGTGTATATTATTATCGAGTCTAAAAGCATGATGATTTTTGGTTTGGAATTTCTGTAATAAATCTTATTTTTCCCTCATAAACTGTCTGATTTGTGTCCTCTTGTACACTCATCTAGATCCTAATACATGTACATATGCTCCAGAAAACTAAACCAATCCAAATTTCTAGTTTGAAATATAAAATGGACAGGAAGGGAGTATTGAATGCTTATTTACATGTATAAATGGATGCTGGTCCTTATTAAAGTATTGTATCAAATATCTTGCAGGAATACCTATGACTAAAATGCATACATCAGACCTGTGGCAATGTCAGTGCAAGGTGGAAAATGAATAATTGTAAGAAGTCACTCACCTTCTTATTAAACAAAGTGTAGACTTTGTCCCTGATCATTGATGCACACTTAAAAAATCTTATTTCCCCTTTTCACTATTCAAGAAAGAGAATTCATTTTCCAGCTCTTGTCATAAGACATATGAAAGGGTGGTATTATAACAGGCATAGCAAAAATAAGGCCCTGTAAACATGGTAAATAAGGCCCTGTAAAGTTGTTAAATATGACTGTGTAAACATGGTAAATATGACCATGTAAACATGGTAAATAGACACTGTAAACATGGCAAATAAGGTACTGTAAACATGGTAAATAAGGCCCTGTAAACATGGTAAATAAGGTCTGTAAACATGGTCATTAGACACTGTAAACATGATAAGAAAGGTACTGTAAACATGGTAATTAGACACTATAAACATGGTAATTAGACACTATAAACATGGTAAATATGGCACTGTAAACATGGTAAAGACAAGTGGATCCCTTTCTATCAAGTCCACCTTTTATTTAGGTAAAAAGTTTAAAAAAAACTTTAACACTGACCTTAATCTAAAAAATGTTAACACTTGCCTTAATCTATGGTCTGGATTGACAAAATGGACATACAACTGGATATGCACAGGGGCACCAAACTGACTGCTACGTTAAGCGTCTGTCAAGGTGGACTTGACAATAAAATGAAGTGATGATACTGTATAGAACTGCATGTATGCCAGACTTGAGTGGGAAATGAAGTTCTTTACCCAGGGTTTATCCATGATTTTAACATACAGCCAAAACTTGGGGCGTGAAAACATTTGGTTTAGTCAGGTATTGTCTTAAAAGTCTAGAATTCTGTTATCATAGAATTTCTCAAAATTATTCATGGAAAATATTGGTAATAAATGTCAACATGTTGTTACCAATAAATATTTAGTTCAAAAACAAAAATTGCAGGCTAGAATAATTATTTTAACTATCAAAGTCAAAGACCCAAATGGATAAAAACCAATTCAATCACACCTACCTCGTTACTTGAATGTGTCAGATGATAGCAGCAGTTTTTGGTTGGCTGACTGCCAATAATGCTGTCATGGTCATATTATGAATCCTTGAATTGAAAATTGGGGGGGGGGGGGGGTAAAGATGTCGAAATCCTACCACCCTCCATTTTAAGAAAAAAGGGTGGGGAGGGGGACATGCTTTCATGCACTTTGTTGACTGTTTGGTATGATTAAACCTGGATGCAGGCATGTAAATTTTATTATTTGTTCTTTAACTTTGATCTACTGTTAGTCTGCATGTGTGCATTTGACACAAATGTTCATCTGTATGCACTTGTAGACAGGCATATAAGTAGGTACACATGAATGAATAAGCTGGCAATAAAAAGTTTGAATTCAGATAGATAGAAAATGGTAGGGTGCCTCTGTATAACACAGTCCTTTTTATGATCAAGGATTACATTACATGGAAGCTATCTGTGTTCTACAGTGTGACCATAATGGAAGCAATCTGTGTTCTACAGTGTGACCATAATGGAAGCAATCTGTATTCTACAGTGTGACCATAATGGAAGCAATCTGTGTTCTACAGTGTGACCATAATGGAAGCAATCTGTGTTCTACAGTGTGACCATAATGGAAGCAATCTGTATTCTACAGTGTGACCATAATGGAAGCAATCTGTGTTCTACAGTGTGACCATAATGGAAGCAATCTGTATTCTACAGTGTGACCATAATGGAAGCAATATGTGTTCTACAGTGTGACCATAATGAAAGCAATCTGTGTTCTACAGTGTGACCATAATGGAAGCAATCTGTGTTCTACAGTGTGACCATAATGGAAGCAATCTGTATTCTACAGTGTGACCATAATTGAATCAATCTGTATTCTATAGTGTGACCATAATGGAAGCAATCTGTATTCTACAGTGTGACCATAATTGAAGCAATCTGTATTCTACAGTGTGACCATAATGCTTTTTTGAAACACCCATACTAAGTACTCAGTTACAGATCAAAGTCTGCATTTGCTGGGAATCAACAAGGAAGCTGGTTAAAATAGGGAAGAAAGAAAAAAAAAGAACAATCAAGGTATGAATTATATTCACTTTATTTTTTCATATGAATCCTTCACCTACATCTATTTTCCATTACCTGAAAAATTTTGAAATAAAAAATACAGCCTTCTCGTCAGCTGCCCCTCAAAAACCTTCCACTTGTACACATTTTAACATTTAAGCCATCTAGCTACTCTTACAACACTGTAATATTTGTTGTTATATTTTTGCAATGACTTAACTTTAAACTTTTAATTTTGAGTCTGCTACTGCAAAATATAATGAACAGGCAGCAAATAATTTATAGCTGCATACATTTAAAAGAAATGGTAATTTTAGCAATGCAATTTAAATCTTTACAAGAAAGATCCATATTGCTGGGTTATTCTTCTTTCTAAGGTCCAAGAATGCTGCAGACCTTGAACAATGTGTTAAATATAAATCCATTTGCTTCTAACTAAGGCTAGCACTGACAACAAAATTACCCTAGTAGGTATGGTACAGTCATACAGGTCTGTCACATTAACTGCAGCTGGTACACCTTAATAGGCTCACACTTTACAATTTGATATCCTGATAAAATCAGTACACCATTTCTAATGCTAGTTTATCAGATGTCTGTCTCATGGCCTTTACATAAACAGATCAAAAGTACAAAAGTAAACATAACTGAAGTGGCTTCTAATAACACTGACTAAAGAATGTCGAGTTAAAGTGAGTTGCAAGTGCCCATCTATTATATGGACACAACATAAAATTAGATCGCTGAACATGAAGCATGATAAAATTGATAGTCAAATACATGTTCCACCTGTGTTTTTAGTTGTTATTTAAACATATTTAAAACTGTCAAAAATCGGTTTTAAAAAAACCCATGAGTATATGTATATATATATTTCAGGACAATTAGTGACATGGAGAAGAGATTTGAACAATTTTTTAAAAATTATATTTTTTGACAGATTTTTTAAAATTATATTTTTTTACAGATTTCTTAATTATTATCTTTTAAATACCTCATAACAAATCTCAAATAAAAAGTATCGTTGGACAATAATTTTTAATTTACTAAAAAAAAAACACTTTTACAATAACAATGTCTCTAATTCTGTTCACATTATTAGCAAGCGGAGCCCCTATAAATGATTACCTAATGGTTTAGGTTAACCTTCAAATAACATGTCAATGGGATTAAAGACCAGTTAGTGCGGTGGATTATAGAGAAAGTAGACCATAAAATAATCCGACGTCCATACGTCTATCAAGCTGTCAAAGGAACACGTGGATTATAAATACATATAAATAAAGACCCGTTTTGGGTAGAAATGTACAGATGATACGGTACCTGATATTTTCTGGAACTTTTCCACAGCATAACTTTCCCGCAAGAGTCTGTTTCGGACCAAAATATAGCCGGTGTAGCATGACACAATTAAGTACAAAGTGAGGATCGTATAGGCAATTTTTGTGAAGGTAATCCTCATGGCAATTTCATAGTCTTCATGCCCTTTCTCAACTTCCAATACTGATGTCAGGTAAACTCACACGAAATTATCGCCTTACAAGTCCGTGTAAACACTGCGAACTGTTCGATAACCTACCTTACACTGCATTCTATTTCACGTAACTCTCAACTCAGTTTGAAATATCGGAAATGGGATTAAACGCGCGTTTATGTAGGATTAGCCGCGAGTAATGGCGGCGCCCACCACTTGCATGACTGATACTGAATCAACAGGAAAACATGAACAATATTGCTCTATTGAAGCGACTGTCACAACTGGATTTGAAAGTGTAGCACAGGAGGAAGCGAAGGAGAAGATTGGATGCGATGTGACTGCTAGAAGAGGAGGGATTGTGATACATTTGCCCATTAGTCGAGTTACACAGGTCAAGCGGATGAGTAGCAATTACAAGCCATTTTTTCATATTAACACAGATGGGAAATATTATATACCATTTGAAAGGCCTGATTAAGACAAACACAATGGTGCAAATTTCATTTTAATAGTAGGGGTGAAACGATACACCTGTGCCACATATCCATACGATTCACGATACACAGCCTACGATACGATACATTATCGATTCACATATCAGCTTGATGGTCTTTTCATCTTTAGAATGAGTGTCAGTGGTAGGGTTGTGCTGTTCTATATGTGTTGACATATTGGTTGAATTTCTAGTATGCAGATTACAGACAGACAGATTTAGCATCTGTTCATATGCCATTTTCATCCTTGACAAGATAAACAAAAGTTCATCCAAACAGATTGCATATTAGTTGTTAGTGATTTAATTCAATCATTTAGGACATTTGAGGCTATTCCATTTGATTGGATCCAGGACTTGTCTTGGTAACCACACCCTTTGTTTTGCACTGCATGAATGCTTTTAAAACATCTTATTATCAATTTCACTTAAATTTGAAAGACATGATGGTGTTATCTTTCAAAAAGAAGAAATAGTGCAATTTCCACCTGCAATGTAAATCTTATCTAGAGCAAGTCCAGGTGTGGGAGTGGAGATGACTAACAATCAAAATCTATTACATTGTACTTCCTACAAATGTAAAACAACTGCTGCGGCCACAGACACTCATTTCTGTTAGTGAAAAGGAAAACTATTGACAATGCCCACTCCCCTTCAATACAAAATTAACAAATTAACACACAGTGACAAACCGGCACGGTTTGAAATCTGCCTCCTTGCTGATTCTGTGCTAATTTTATTTATCCTGTTGGCACGTTTAGTCACTGATTACCTATATCAACGTAAAAGTAAACATTCCAAACTTGTTCTCCATGTACGACTTTAGTAATTTTACAGATCATTTAACAACCATTGAACGAAGTTTCTCTGTTGCTTTGTATCTACCTGGATCGAGTTTGGATGCTAATACTTCTGGTGTGTCTGCAGTGAATAAGCTGCAATAAATTCGGAGTGGTGGTTATTGTTTACAGAGGACTGCGACAAACAGTAACCACCAATCAGAATTTAATGTAACATATTTCACTGAGTGACACACCGGAAGTGTAGCCTTTAAATTTGATCCATATAGACAAGATACAAAGCAACAGAAAAACTTCACATAAAGTGGTCATTAAATGATTAGTAAAGTACTTCAATCATACATGGGGAACAAATTTAGAAAGTCTCCTTTACGTTGATATATATTATCAGTGGCTGAACATGCTGATGGGATAAAATAATTAGCATGTGGTTGGCGAAGGGGGGGGGGAGACACATTTCGAACCACGTAACCTTGTGTTAATTTGTAAAAGGTGAGTGGGTGTTTTCAACATTTTTTTTTTCATTTTTACTGACAAACATTAGTACATGTGCCCGCAATGGCCGTCTCAGATAAATTCTCAGTTTAAAGAATAAAAAGGCAAACGACTAATAATTATTCATGACTGCTGAAGATTAAAGTAACTTCTATAGGGTTAGTATCATTTTGTATCGATTCTTCACCTCGTATATCGATATGGCAAAAGTATTGACGCATCGATATATCGATGAATCGTTTCACCCCTATTTAATAGCTTACCACTATGAGAAATTAGTAGAGAATGAACATGTCTATCATATAAACAGTCTGTCCACACATTCATATAAAATACCTGTACTTGTCTCATTAATGTTTATATGTATAAAGAGACATTGACCAACATTACACACACATTTCTAAGCAATTCTGCTTGTAATCATCCAGCAGTTGGTATGTCTAGACCACCTGGTGACTTTCTTTTTCATATGTTGTAACCTCGATCCATCATTGAAAAATGTTTATAAACTCTCTAAATCCTTTGTATATTTCCGGAAAATCATCCATGGTTCATGCAATAAAGGCCACGTGACGTAAGATTGGAATGTAACAATTAGGCTAAAGTGTGGAAATAGATCGTTTATAATGTCTCTGTATTTTCATTATTTGCATTTGTAATATATTTCATTGCTTTCGTACGCATATTGACTGCAATAAAACACCTATCAAAAAATGATGTCAAAAGTAAAAAAGAAAAGAAGAAAAAAAAATTGGATGCATTTTTTAACTATTTTTTTTCAAGCTATTTCGATATAATTATCGTATTTAAAGATACGCTGAACTTTTAAAAGATTTTTTTTCTTCAGGCTATGTCACAACAAAGACTTTTTCCCTACATTACAATAATCCAATAAAGAATTTCATACTGCATACTCTTCCATTTGATTTATTTTTTCTAACATGATATAAGAAGTGCATGTTATAGAAACAAAGTTTTCACATTGCCTTTGTCATCTGAGAAATCTCTGTTGCGGATTTCCTGCTAATAAAAAGGTAAAGAAAACCAACATGTGAACAGCGGTCCTGGCTTGAACAGCTAACACTCACGCCAGGGCCGCAAACTTGAGGCAAATATGACATTAGTAAAATTGTCCATTTTCATTGTGGTTTTTTTCAATTTGAATTGTAGTACATATTTAAATTTCATTTCATAGAATATTTCTTAATCAGTACTTACTGTCATTGTAAATGAATGCTAGTGACCAAGTTGATGACGTCAGGATCTCAAAAGAAGCGCATGAGGTCACGAGAAACATGGCGCATGATTCAAGGATGGGCACAAGGTTAGGAGGGTCAACGATATTAAACCAGGAAGGGTACCCAGGAACCTAATATAGCAATGACAAACTGTTTTGCCTGTATCTCACTTAATGCAACTGGAACTCATTTTCATTGGATATTTTTACTGGTTTTGTTTCAAAGGACAATGATGCATATTTGATTTGACTAAGTAGAAAAAAAGGATTTAAAAAATGATCACACACAGTTCATTTTGTGATATTTACACAATTTTTCTTGCAAATTTAATCAAGAAAAATAGGTCAAAGGGATTTCAATGGATGTGACATAAAATAGCAGCCTTCAGGAATTTTGTGCTATATCTTTTTACTATCAGGTCCAGTGAAAATAAGTTATGATGGCTACAAATGGCAATGTGTCGGAACCATTTGTCATTGCTACTCTGAACTATGTATGACCAGAGACATCTATAATACAGAGAATGGCAATTGACCAATGACTCAAAGGTTCTTGTTTTACTCATGTGGTGGTGTGTGATTAAGTGACAGCACATATTGTCAGTCTGTTGCAGAAACACACTTCTACATATTGCCTTACAAAGTGCGGTTAGATTATTCTGTGATATCCTTTTGATATATCATCAATATTTACCAAGGAAATAAATGGTGTTATTATTTGCATGGTTTCTTTCAAATTTTGTGAGAAAAGGATTTCATTGTGTAAGTATGGGACCAACCATTTAATATTTTAATTTTGGGGTTGGGGGCTGGGATTTGCATTAGAACTGGAATATTTGAACTATTCTTTGTCTCTACAAATCAAAGCATTTATATTTTTCAAGCTATATGGGGTGAGAAATTTTAGTTCAAAATAATCCCAGCACACCCCACCCATCAGAATTTAAATAGTTGGTCCCTAATGAGTCTAATGGGTGGGGTGACATTGAAAGTCAATTTGGGGTTAATATCTCAGTTAGCCCAATTGTATGCATTTATTCATCTTACATTAAATCTTGTCATACACCACTCCCTCAATAACAGTGGTTAGTACATGTACCCGGAAATTTGAATCAACATCATGAAATTCTCAGCTTCAATAAGAAATCATATATTAAGTTCAATTTTCTTTCCAAACAACATTCTCAGTACACTATAAATAACAATATTCGACGAAATTTTGATTGATGAAAATATCACTAATGCCTACTGGTGGCAACACTTTAATATATAAATACCAATTTGTGTCGAGTGAAATTTGTGTTTTAGTTCTATCTTTTAATTCAGTTTCAGTGTAATCATCATAAATGCAATATGCCCTCTTGTATTCAAATTTGAAAAATGTCATTCAACTGTCACAGCTATGTCCGTGAGTGTTTCCGTGAGAACCTAATTAAGTGCCGACCGTGTTTTGATCTCCGACTTGCAGAAGTATTTGTTGTGTTGTTACACTCAATTAAAAGCAGACCCGACATAAATTACATCTTTTGTATCAAATCAAATAAAGAAGGTGGAATAAAAGAAAAGTTAAAAGGCATGCAAATCCTACCTGCGTAAGAGCTAGCAGTCACTGCCGTGTGTAAGGTCAACTCATTTCAATTGATCAATTGAACACCGTTATAAATATTATTATGTAAGTAATAGAATTAAACTACCTTAAATTAGCCTACTCATTCACAAATGTGATCAATGATAGTAAGGCAACCAAGTGAAATGAGTACTTGGTGAATAAAAAGCTTTGTTTCACAGATATGGTTAATTACTGAGAAGCAAGTTTCAGAGTTTGTGTAGACCAACAAGTTGTTCTCCACCTTTTTTTTTTTTTTTTGACTGGTGGTGTCACCAGTAAAAAAAAAAAATACAAAGGTGGAGAACAACTTGTTGGTATAGAGTTTATAGTGAACTTAAAATTTCTAAATTGGCACTCTGAGATTTCCTCAAGGATGAGAATAAGTTTCACTATTACTGAATGAAATCACGGCATCCATATTTTACTAATAGAACAATAAATAAATCGAGTTTCGACATTGACGGTTGCTTAACAAAATAAATGTCTATAGTTTTAGTTTTTTAAAAAAGGAATCTTGTTTTGTTGTGACAACAAAAAGCAGTGACGTAATACACAATGTTTTCGCGTACACATGTTATTGAAACCGCTTGGACTAATGTTGTTAACGATCTTTCAGAGGTTGAGTATCTTGAAAATAAAGGTAATTTATACAAAAAAGCAAACAACTACATTAGAAAAAAGCTCTTTATTGACAATTATTCCCAATGCAATTATAAAATGAGTATTCAGCTATTAAGCAGCCCCAATTCCCCCCCTCCCCCCCCCCAGCGGTTTTCTCTATGTCCAGCGGGGATGGCATCCCCTTCTTTATGTTTTTGAGGTCCTTCAGTAACTTGTGCCCTCACTTATAGTGCGGTCTGTGTTTTTGGACCCCGTTGTGCGCAAGTTATCGAGGGAGAGGTGTATTTTGTATCATTTAAAAGTTACAATAATTTTTTGTTGACTGCACATGCTTTCATAAATCCTATTTTCATTTTGAGGGGCATATTTAGCGTCTAAACTTGAGTACACAATTCTCTGTTTGAAATAACTTGAGCTGCTTTTCTGTTGCAACTGTGAAATACATACCAATTGCTGTTTTATGTATTTCTTCACATTCTATTAAATTAAGTCATTTTGTATCATTTAAAAGTGGAATTAATTTTCTGCAGACTGTACAACAGCTAAAATCACTGTTTTAATTTGAGGGCAGAATAATGGGTCTAAATATGAGCAAAAGATTATATTTTTTAAATAACTTGAACTGAATTTCCATTGCAACTGTCAAATACATGCCAAATGTTCTATTTTATACATTTCTTCATCCTCTATTAAATCAGATCATATTTGTTATGATTTAAAAGCTAAATAAATTTTCTGTAAATTGCACAGGCTTTTAGAAAGTTCACTTCAATTTTAAGGGCCAAATCCAAGGTCTAAACATGAGCAATCAATTCTGTCTTTGAAAGAATTTGAACCACTGTGCTGTTGCAACTGTCAAATACATACCAATTGCTGTTTTATGCATTTCTTCATATTCACTTAAGTCAAGTCATATTTTGTGTCATTTAAAAACTAAATAAATTGTCAGTTGACTGCACAATATTTGGGAAGTTTAAAGTAAATTTAAGGGCAATATTTAGGGTCTAAACATTAGCATAAGATGTAGAAATAGTGCTGGAACAAACTGTATCCATGAATACAGTAGAATCATTGATTAGTCTCATGGTTGATGCTGAGATGCCCTCTCCACCACCCATGAAGATGCAGAAACAGTGCCAGAGCATGAATACAGTGTAAACCACAGGTGATTCCAATCAAGCATTGGAATTGTGTATGATCATGTGAGGACTCACAAACAAATAGGACCACGCCCATGAGGCTTGAGGGCTTGTAATCAAATTTCACCCTGCCTATGAGGTGTGAGGGATTACAGTCAATCTTTTACCTGGTCATGAGGCATGAGCATCCACAAGTATCATTTACCTTGTCTGTGCATGAAAATATTAAGAAACAAGATGGACATGAAGGTTTTCAATGTGCCAGACACTGCCAGTGGGCCAAACCAACCAAACTACAAGGCATGATGTGAAGGTTTGTATTTTGACTTATATGGGTGGCTGGATTGCAAGGTATATATTGTCTTTCATACTCCACTCCAACCATTCCAGCTGTATGAACATTCTATGTACGATTACAGTGGTCAGGAGTCTGTTATCTTGGACTGTCAAGCTGGCCTCCTGGCTAGCCATCCACATCATCCGACAGCAGTGGTGTCTGATGCCAAACAGACCACACAACTAACTGGACGGCTGACCAATCAACTGGACCGACCCATGCATGTGAACCTACCACATGGGAGGGTTTTTCTCCTGAGTTTAGGGGCATCTCCCGTCCCTGCCATCACTCACTGAAATCTCCTGTGTACACAAAATTATTACTGTAGTGAAAAATTAATTTTTTTTCCATTTTATCTTCACATTTTGTTTCCAGTGTGGTATATTTATGGTAATACTGCCTGTGATCACATGACTGTGAATTGGCTTAAGCAGAGCAAGACAATATAGTTGCTAATTTTAACCATTGATCCTCTCGGCATGGTCGGCTGGATTCATTGTTTGAAGTTTGTCAAGGTAGATTATACTGTGTGTGAGCTGAAGTAATTCTGAAAGAATTAAAGACGTTAATTGATAATGGTTGGGTTACTAAATAGCCCAATCAGCATAAAACAATAAACATTACTTTGATTCTCTCTGCAAAGTATGTTCTGCTTTAATGCTTAAAGTTGTTGGGATGAATTAGAGTCTATACTATGTATATCAAAAATAATTTGGACATGATTAAAGATGTTAATTGCTTATGGTTGGATTACTCAAGAGCTCAAGTGGCATAAAACTGGGTCGGTTTGAATTCAGTGTTTAAAGTTTGTTGAGATGTCTAAGCGTGCCAAAGCCAAAACACCATAATCCAAGCGACCAAAATATCACACGAAATTCACTGATGGTTTTATAAATGGGAATCACAAAATTCAATGTTGGATGGAAACAGGAATATCAGTGGTTGCAATCATGTTCAAAGGGACATGAATATGCATTCTGCTCTTCCTGTAAAGCTGATTTTAAAATCTATTATGGTGGCAAGAATGACATCATGCAGAAACCCGATCTCATAAAAGCATATTAACCGCGACAACAAATATGCCATCACTGCAATCCATGTTCGTGGAATCAGCATCAGATGTGGATAAAGTTACAAGTGCCGAGACACTATTTTGCCAGCTTTATAGCTGAGCATAATTTTCCGTTTTCTGGTAACAGATCATTTTTCAGATGTAGTCAAAATAATGATCCCTGAATCATAAATTGCACAAAAGTTCTCATGCAAATGGACAAAAACTACTCACATAGTGACTATTTTATTGTTTATAAGAAAACATAATCTTAATTGTATCATAATAATAATAATTATTATTTATTATATAAACTCACTATTGTGAGTGACCATCTGCAGAACGCGACCAGCAACCAAGATTTTTAGGCAAAATATGCGTTTGACACTACTATGAAGGACTGCATCGCAAAAACTGATATAAATACCACTGACCTTGATTTAATCCTTTGTAAACATGAATGTAAACCAGAGTACATGTCACTAACTGCTATTGTAATCTGTAATGCCTGGGATGAATGGGGTCTTTGTCTCCATTTATAATACTAGTAAGTGATAATAGTTTTCCGGATTTGATTGTCATTATTAAAGAGTGGTGATAATGATGATAATTATGACAACAAAGATGTCTGCAAATTAGGCTTAAAGTCACAAAGGGTGGTATAATGTATATGTTTGCTTTGTGTGAAGAATCTTACTGACATTAAAACAACATTAGACCCAGACAGTACCAATCTTGAGCAGTTCTGGCAGGCAGGCAGCAGTCTGAATCTACCCACAGGCAGGAAACAATTTAAACTTCTTGGTGGAATCAGTAGAGTTGTACTGACATTGCCACATTCCAATGCAGACACTAAAAAGAACATTTTTCATTCTGAGGAAAATTCAGGTTGACTCTAGAGGAAATCTGGATCCAGTGACAGTACATCATCTCCTAAGTGTTAAGATCAACAATGATGATGACTGCCACAAATATAATCCAGCAATGTTCTAAGAAATGTTCAAAAGACTTGTGGTACATATAAGAAGAGTATGAATGGCAACAAGATCCTGTGAAAGGACTGATTTGATGAGATGATGTATATATTTTAATATTAAAAAATGTAAATTTGTTCAATAGTTGTAATTTTTGTCCATTTGCATGCTAAAAATTGAGTTGATGAAAATCCTCCCTCTTTTGAGGTCAAAACTCTTGACCAAATTTTGGAAATCTCCTGATCTGTCCTGAGCTGACCTGTCTTTTCTGTCACATGTATGCCAACGATTCCTATAAAAATTCATAGCGAACCATCATTACTTATGAAGCCATCCGAGCTGTGTCAGAGGGTCTTCAGATTTTGTTATCTGCCTCTCTTCGACTTTCATCATACTACCTTCATGACAGAACTCCCAAGCAATCCTATGAAGGTGGATATTTTACAGAAGAAAATCTAGCTTATGCTTGTAAAGTGGGCAGTGGAGATAGTACAAAAACTGCATACACAGCGCTTCAGGTCCAGAATGTTTCTGCTTATAAAGTCCAATGGTAAATTGAGACCTGCAATAGATCTAAGCAGGCTCAACCAATTTATTCTGCCCCATTTCAAGTTGGAGATGGCAAGTACGTTCATCTTTTAGTGTAACGTGACAAGCAAATGATCAGTTCTGACATGTCTGATGCGTACTTTCATCTACATGTACTTATTCATATGGCAGCATGCAAATATCTTAGCTTCTCATACTGGGGGTTGTCACTCCCTTCCATTCAGCCCCAGTCTAAGCCTTTGGGCCTTCACTTGGAATTTAGAAAGACCTCCACAGAGAGGGCAATGTTCCTGGACAACACACTGCAAAACAATTCGGTAAGTTTGGTTTTGGTTCATGACATGAACAACCTTATTTCCCTCATGTGGTGGTTAATCAGTGTAGATAAGTCGGACATTATCCCTTCTCAACATTTTGTCCATCTAGGTATGGAACCCTTAACACATATCAACTTGGTGTCTTCCTCTCAAATACATTGAAAGTACCATTCATGTGTTGGAGAAGACATCAACCAAGATGTTGACGTTGGACCGTCAATAAGATGTTAAGACTATGTCATATCCCAGTTTAGGATGTCCTCAGCAGAGATGACATCATTCCAGGATGACATACTACAACAGCATTCGGTAAGTATGGTTTTCGTTCACGACATGAACAACCTTACTTCCCTCATTCACAGTTCAGGGTAAATAATCAATGTAGAGAAGGCAGACCTTATCCCTTCTCAACATTTTGTCCTTCTAGATATGGAATTCTTAACACATATTAACTCTGCATCTTTCTCCCAAACAAATCGAAAGTATAGCTCATGTAACGAAGAAAGCATCAAACAGGAGATTGTTTAAGCAAAAAGTTTCTTACAGCTCCTCTGCCTACTCAATGTGGGGGTGGACCTGTTACAATGCCAGTTTGTTAGGATGAGGAGCACACTTACTACTGGACTTTGTGATTGTCAGTAGCAAGTGGACACTGCAAGAGAAGACTCTTCATATCAGCCTCTAGGAAATGAAAGCAATTCTCAATGCCTCCCACACTTGGGTGGAATGCATGCAAGGAAACATGATCCTGATAATGTTAAACAATTCGGTTGTAATGATGTACCTTGTCAAAGAGTGGGATGAATCACCGGACCTTTACCACACAGTATGGGAATATCTTCATTGGTGCTTCCAATATCAGGTAATATTCAAGTCCAACAATTTCCTGGCAGGCTCAGTGTCCTGGCTGACTCATCAAGGAGCAGACAACTGCATCATATAGAGTTGTCCCTCCATGAACCTTCCATCGGGTTTTGTGCCCCATGGGGCCATCTGATTCTTTACTATTTTTCCAGACCCAGAAGCATGGGTCGTTGATACTCTTTCAGTCAGCTGGGAGGTAATGTGGGCATATGCCTTCCCTCCATCAGTTTTGATTATGAAGATAACTCAGAAAATGAGTGACACAGACTACAAATAGTTCTGATTGCACCACTATGATGAAAAAGAGGAGAATAAAAATCCTGGATCAATGATCTGCTCTATTTAGAGACAGACATACCCAGACAAGTCATAGAGACCTCTACTCCACTCAAGCAGTTGAGATCACCAATATTCCATCCATGTCCAGGGAAACTCTTCACACCTTGCTCCTTTCAGGAATGTCCTGATTGAAAAGGAGTTTGGAGCTTCAGTTATGGAGAGGATTGCCATCTGAAGATTCTCCACTTTTAAGACATACAAGGGGAAATTGTGTGTTGTCAATGACTGGTGTCACATCAATGACATCACTCCACTCTCAGAACCCATTCCCCGACGGCTAACCTATTTTTATTTCTCTTTGAAGACAAGAAGTTAGCCCCTATCACAATCAAGAGATTCCATTCCATGATCTCAGACACGTTTTTCATGGATGCATCGTTATTAGTAATACACCCTTACAACCAAAGAAGGTTACTGTGACATACATTTTATGCATTACTAGAATAGGTTAAGTATTTGTGTTTAGCTCATGACCAAATAGATTTTTCCATGCTATATACATTTGAGCCTACACAGACTGCCCTTTCTGACCATTGTAGTTGGAAGTAGGAGTAAATATGTTTATTCAAAGGTAAAATTTAATATTAATGACTGTAAATTGTATATTATGATAGGTTACCATTAACTGGTCGACCGTATTGTACATATGAATGAGTATAGGAATTAGATGAGAGGACTGCATGCATTTCATGTGAGGCCTCAGCTGTAGTGACTAACCAAGGTAATCACTGATGCATGAAGTATTATTCAGATAATGGTCATACAGCTGTCACTCCAAGGTTACTCAAAGCATATGACTTTCATCCAGTAAAATCCAGCTTCTGATACAGATTTTAACAACAATGATTTAAATAAAATAGAAAACAAAATTAGTTTCTATTTTTCATCAACTCATTATTGTACCTCTGCTTTGACATTTCATTGTCAAGATCACTTTAGTCTGAACTTGTCTTCTGCATGATAATAAATGTTTACAATAGGTACTGGGGACTGTTTAAAGCTTGTATAAGTGAGCTATATATTAATTGTTTATTACACTTTGGTTTAATTGCAGGTATTGAATTTAGGATCTATAGACAACTTGCGAGTTCGACTGAATCAAGAAACTCACTTTGATTTTCCAGATGAGGAGGTAGGGAGAACCCAAAATATTTGTTGTTATATATATATATATATATATATATATATATATATATATATATATATATATATATATATATATATATATATATATATATATATATATCTAATGTGAAACTTGAGATTTCAAATACATTTTGGATATTTAAATTTCCATATTGTATTCCATTTTATATTCCATATTGCATTCCATATTATATTCCATATTACATTATACATTACATTCCATATTAGATTACATATTAAATTCCATATTGGATTCCATATTACATTCCTTGTTACATTCTAGGATTCACAGCTTTTATTGGAGGTTTGGATTTCTTACATTATAATAAAGAAATTTGTTTCCTTTATGAAGTGATCTGTAATGACAAAAAATGATGTTTTAATGTTTAAGTTTGAATAATATGAATTTATGTAATGGGCTTATTATGTTAATATATCATTGAAACTTTTCAAATTATACATAATTTACATTTTATTTTTTTGAGCAATGATTAATTCGTAAATTTAACCATCTTAACATAAGAAATAATTATTTGATCAATATTCATCATTCTTCACATTGACTATCTTTATCTATCTATCTATCTATGTCTGTCTATCTGTCTGTCTTAATATAGAGTGAGATCAGAACCTCTTATACTACTAGTCTCGTTCAATTCCCAACATTGTCTGTGGACAGGTATTAATGTTCCTCAAAGCTTCAGTAATCCTTTAGCATAAAGATCTGTATGAAAGTAGCCATGTAGGAAACATTAACTGTTGCAACTTAGAAATTTCTCAAACAATGTAATGAATAACATTCTCAACAGTTGGATTGCTTCTTGCAGCTTTGAGCAAAGATTTTGAAATGTGTCCAAAGGTATATAAGATGTATCCAAAACATTCACAGTGCTCATTGACTTTTGAATGAATACAATACTCTGGACTTTTGTGAACTCATTCAAAGACATTTCTGGATATATATGTGTCATTGTGTTATATCATGACATTCAAGACTATTGGAACCCAATCGGAACATTCTGCATTCTTGGACTTGTAATTAGGACATTTAGGATTATTTGGAATTCGATTCACAATATTGTAAGTATCTCTTGAATTTCACTTTGTGTTGTAGGGAAATAAATTGATTGTTGATATTACTTACATTGTTGGTTTGACTTTCTTTCTGTTACATATTTTTAAGACCTAGAGTCGTAACAGAAATTGGGGGCTCGTCCGGGATCTGAATTTGTTAAAACATTCAGAGATATTAAAAATTGCCTTTGAAATTTAAATTGACTTTGTTTTGGAATTTTCATTGACCCTGTTAAAGATTTTTATTTCACACATTTGAGAAATCTTTAGCAAAATTAGCAAGCATTCACAATGTCATCTAATGTTGAAGACTTTGTTTCAAATCCTACCCAGGTAGGGTTAGAGTCTATGAAAAATGATGAGTTGCTTGAGTATGCCAGACAATTATGATCTTTCTGAAGTGAAATCATCTTAACAAAGCAAGAGATCAAGAATATTTTTAATTCAGTATTTGGTGGGAAAGGAAGTTTTGGATAACAGTGCTTTGGGTTTGATTGGGAAGTCTGTATCTGGTTTTGATAGGAAATTAAGGGAATTACAGCTAAACAACCAGATGAAATTGGAATAAGGAAAGCTTCAGCTTCAGAGAGAAATGATGGAAATGCAGATGCTGAGAGAGGAAGAGAAAGAGGAGAGGGAAGTGCAGATGCTGAGATAAAGATAGAGAAAGAGGAGAAGGAAATGAAGGAGAGGCAATTGTTGAGAGAGGGAAAGAGGAGAGGGAAATGCAGAGAGAGAGAGAGAAGAAGGAGAAATGCAATATAGATTACAAGAATTAGAACTGGCAAGTAGAGCAACTTTGAGGAATCAAACATCTGATAAGACTGATCAGAAAGCCTTGCCTCTTCCTACATGCACTTACTGTAAAAAGAAAGTGAACATCATTTCTGATTGCTACAGGTTGAAAGTAAGCAACAGAATAAAGACAGAGCTATTCCAAATGCTCTTATTTCGAAGAGGTCAAGGTCAGAGTCTTGTATTGAAAGCAATTCATTTGTTGGGTCAAACAAAACCACAGTCTGATTCTATTTTGGAGACTTATGAACCATTCATGTCAGAATGTTCTATATAAATTATTGGTGATTCTGCCAAACCTATCCCTATTAAAATATTAAGGGACACAGGAACTTCTCAGAGCCTTTTGTTATCAGGTATTTTGCCTTTGTCTGAGTAGTCATCTTCTAGTGAAAGCGTTTTTATTCAGGGAGTAGAGTGCGGCTTTGTAAATGTTCCTCTCCATTGTGTAAATTTGGCATCGGACTTAGTTTCAGGACCTGTGACTGTTGGGGCAGTGACTTCTTTACCTATAGAAGGTATTCATTTGTTACTTGGCAATGACCTAGCTGGAGATGAGGTCATTGTTAATCCATTTGTAACTGACAAGCCTTGTGTGGATAAAAAAGTTGATTCTATTGAGATTGAATCCCTGATTTGTATCCTGCTTGTGCAGTTACCAGAGCTTTGGCCAAAAGAGCTCTTGAGAATGATGTTGATCAGGAAATGATTCCTATAGCTGACACATTTATTGGTCAGTCTTTTGATGAGGTCACTTTTTCTCCTGGTATTGATCAGTCAATAGGTATTGATCACAGTGATTGTCTTTTTACTACTCATTCTCTCTATTCTAATCAAGGTGACAAAAGACAATCACTCATTGTCGAACAGGAACAGGATCCTGAGATCTCCTGTTTGTTTCAGAGGGCTATTAGTAAAACTGAAGTCACACAAGTCCCAGATTGTTATTTTGTGAAAAATGGGTTCCTTATGAGAAAATGGAGACCACCTGAGATACCCACTGGTGACAAGTGGTCAGTGAGCTATCAAATTGTCATTCCGAGGTCATATAGACAGGAAATTCTTAGTCTAACCCATGAAACTCCCTTAGCTGGTCATTTAGGAGTCAATAAGACCTATCACAAGATCTTTAATCGTTTTTATTTTCTGAAACTTGTAGATCTTGTCACACTTGTCAAATGGTAGGAAAACCCAATCAGAAGATACCTAAGGCTCATCTGCAACCTATTCCTGCATTAGATGAACCATTTAGTAGAATAATGGTGGACTGTGTCGGTCCCTTACCTAAGACCAAGTCAGGCAACCAATATTTGTTGACCATCATGTATGTGTCTACAATATTTCAGGAGGCAATTCCTTTGAGAAATATTAAAACTAAAACCATTGTGAAAGCTTTGGTAAAGTTTTTTTACACTTGTTTGCCTTCCTAAATCTGTCCAGTCTGATCAAGGGTCAAATTTTATGTCTGGAATTTTCCAACAAGTCGTGCATAAATTAGGCATCCAACAGTTTAAATCTTCTGCCTGTCACCCTGAAAGTCAAAGGGCTTTGGAAAGATTTCATCAAACTTTGAAGAATATGATTCGGTCATATTATTTTGATACAGGAAAAGATTTGGATGAGGGTGTTCATTTGTTGTTGTTTGCTGTTAGGGAATCAGTTCAAGAATCATTGGGTTTTAGTCCTTTTGAACTGGTTTTTGGACATACTGTCTGTGGACCATTGACATTGTTGAAAGAGAAACTTCTTTCAAATGAAGATTAAAAGATTAATCTTCTTGACTATGTCTCTGATTTTAAATGTAAGTTGTCAAAGGCTTGTGAAGTAGCAAGATCTAATCTTCACTATACTCTGTCAAAAATGAAATTAAGGTATGACAGAAATATACAGGAAAGGAGTTTTAAGCCTGGTGATAAAGCTCTGGCTCCCTTGCCCAAACCTCAAAATCCTCTTCGAGCTAAATTTGATGGTCCATATACAGCTGAAAAGAAATCAAATGACTTAAGTTATGTCATTAACACTCCTGGAAACAGAAACAACTTTCTCATATAAATATGTTAAAGGAGTATTTTGACAGAGATAGCACAGTTAATTATTCAATCAATTTTGTTGTACCTGTCCCACACAGTGAGGATGTAATCAATGGAATGCAATCTGACTGTAGTGACAATGGTTTAACCAAACTTCAGAAATATTAAACAATCTGGACCAGAAACGTTCGCATCTACAACAACAGGAAAGAAAAGGACTAACACCTATTAAATGACAATGAGCACTTGTTTTCTGATGTTCTTACATGAACAAATAAAATCTATCATGACGCTGAGGTTGTAGATTCTACTCCTGAAACAGCATCCTTATAGGATGAATCCTCTCAAGCAGGAATATTTGGAAAAAGAAATTTGGTATTTACTGGAGAATGATTTTATAGAACCAAGTGAAAGTAACTGGAGTTCACCATGTATTCTTCTGCATAAACCAGATAATACATTCTGCATGTGTACTGACTATAGAAAAGTCAACAGTGTCACAAAAATGGATTTATTTCCAATGCCAACAATAGATGATTTGCATCAACAAAATTGGAAATCTGAAATATGTCACCAAGTTTGACCTTTTCAAAGGAGTCTGGCAAATTCCACTAACGGAAAGAGCAAAAGAAATTTTGGCATTTGCAACTCTAAATGGGCTTTATCAATATAAAGTTATGTTCTTTGAAATGAAAAGGTCTCTGGCAACATTCAGTCTTATGAACATGTTAACATCTGGTCTAGATATTTGTGATGCATGCATCAATGATATCATCATCTACAATGACACCTGGGAAGATCACTTGTAAACCATTTGGAAATTCTTTGATCGACTCAGTGATTGCAGATGCACTCTCACGTGTATAGAAATACTATATTGCTTTATTTTGTGTATAATTTGTATAATTCATAAGACATCTTGTGTAATTTTGATTAGTATAGTATCATATACATGTTTGACAAATATGTACTGTAAGCGAAAGTTTTATTGCATAAATCTTTCTTTTTCTTTATGAGGGGAGGTGGTTTTGTATATGTAATGTATAATGTGTGTTTGTCCATAAAGGTGAGTTGCACTTTAGATTCTGGTCACTTGCAAACAGAATGTTTACTAGCATTTGAGTTCAAGGTCATTCTTATTTACAGTTAAACAGTTTTTCTTTTTCCATTTCATTGCTTCACATCCTGTTGATATAGGTCAAGTGAAAATGTGTATAAATAGGGATTTGGTACATAATTCATTCCTGTTTTAGATCAGTTTGTGGGAATCCATTTGTGATCGGATTTTACATTGTGCCATTGAAATCAGATATAATTAGAGAGGAATTATTTATTTAATATATATTCATTGGAATTACTAAAGTGCTCATTGACTTTTGAATTAATACACTACTTTGGACTTTTGTGAACTCATTCAAAGACATTCTGGATTGTATCATTATGTTATATCAGGACACGCAAGGCAATTGGAACTCATTTGGAACATTCTGTATTCTTGGACTTGTAATTAGGACATTTAGAATTATTTGGAATTTGATTCATAATATTGTAAGTATCTCTTTAATTTCATCTTGTATTATAGTGAAATAAATTGCTTATTGATATTACTCACATTGTTGGTTTGACTTACTTTTTGTTACATATTTTTAAGACCTAGAGTTGTAACAATGTAAATGTAATTATCTTGCAGTGTCAGTAAAGATTACTGGTAACATAAGCAATATTCCTTAAAGCAGGTTATTGTAGCAGTAGAGGAATTTTTGTGATTAGCAGTCTTAGATGTGAGATTACAAAAATAAATTTTCAGAATTTATTATCTGCTCAAATAAATGAGCTAAAATTTATGATAATTTTTTTGTCAAAACCACGTTAGTGGTAAGTGAGACAAAGCAGTCACTTTTTCAGCAGCAACAACATTCTGGCATCATCAGCAGAATTTTAGTAACATTTTGGTTAAGTTTTTCAGTGATGCTTTGATTATGAGCTTGACATGCACTTCCTGGACTTCTTGTGTGAAACTTTGAAATAAAAATGAAATGGTACAGTGTTCTATTTTTTTTTGTAAAATGACAATGCTTAGGTAGGCTTTCATATCAGCATCTGTGGTAAAAATATGTCTTCTCTGGTAACTGTTACATAAATTTAATAATAAATAAATAAATTGCTGTTATTACCATTAATAAAGAGTTTTAGGGACTGCTATATATGGACTATATAAAGGACTGTTCACTTCAACTGAAAAGGTCAAGATCATATTAAGTCTAATAAGAAAATAATGATGCCTACACAGTAAGGTTCAAGACTGAATACTTTGACCAAAGCATCAAAAATGCCCAACTGTTGCCTACATTTTGGATTATTAAATCCATAGCAGGTATATAATGAACCATTCTTGGTACTCTTTTTCTCTTACTGAATGATAAATATGCCATTTTGACCTGTTCTCAAAAGAGTATTGTATTGTGGAGAGTAATTATATTAAAAAGACTAATTTTGCTAATGGGAAATAATACTGCTGGTTGTCCCCACTAAAATATAAACCTCCTTATGTTTGGAATTGCTTAAAAATGAATCATTGAAATTTAAAAGTACTCTTTTTGAACAAAATCACAAAATTTTAATGTACATGTACATTAAGTATGACCCACTGAACAGAATTTGTTGGCGAGTCATGGTAGCTTAGTTTGTAGAGCATTGGACTCATTATTCAAGGGTCATGGGTTTGATACCTGTCTAATCCAGTTTGGATTGGCTGCCTCAGTGTGTCCTTGGGAAAGGTACTTAGCTCCCATTACTGTGACATGATATAGTCAATAAATGTGTGAAAAGTGCCTTTAAAGACAAATCAGCAACAATGTATTATAATTTTAGTTGTCAATATACAGAAAAGGAACTTAATATTGTTTTAAAGGACACAAAGGAAACAAACAAAACCTAATTCATTTACAATGTTGATGTCAATTAGAGTAATGTTAAATCAGGGGTCAAGCTAGACTTGAATTTTAGGGAGAAGTGACTTCTTCTTTTCGACAGAATAGGGAGAAGGGAGAGCAGAACAGCAAAGTAACGCAAAAAATAAAAACATAAATATATTTATGTGTGTGTGTGTGTGTGTGCTTTGCATGGTTTTCTTATTTGAACTGTGTCCTGTATTTCTATTTATGCATATTTGCATTTAACATTGGTTTTAAGCAATACTTTATCTTCAAGTAGAAAATTCTCTATGTTGTATGTACATTATAAACACATTTTGTAAGTGTACATGTATCAATGTATCATAGTCATAAGCAGTGTATTCATACTTGAAAGGGTGTATGTTTAGATGGAGAGCAATATGGATGTATTTTGGACATATGATTTCAAAAAAGCATAGCAGAAACTATACATTGTAATTCATTTTAAGTGACAAGAGTACCTAGATGACACTATTGTAATTACAAATAGGTAAAAGTACTTAAGCAACTGCCATTTACAGATTTTTTTTGTTGTTGTTGTTAGTTTCTTCACTAGAAAATGGCAGTTGAAAACATTTTTAAACTAGTTTGAAACGATCCCTATATTAGGCTGTAACATGCACATGAGAGCACATGTACATGTGTCTTCAACATCATATTGTTCATCCATTCAAACCACAGTGGTCACTGATGAGTAATCTCAACTTTACAACTGTATTTTGAGGAAGCTGATTCTAAATTAAATGTGAATCTTTTGACTCATTTTTTGTGAAGTTTTTTTAAAGTAGATGCATCTATTTTAAGAAACAGGGATTTTCTTCATATGACCACTCACTTTCTAGTTTTGTTACAACAATCCCGTAATAACATCGTGTATTTCTTGGATATTTTTTCTTTGCTACTTTTTCTCGTATTTTTACAAAAATGGGTGATGTAAGAAAACAACATTGACCTTAAGTTACAGCGCTCATCGGTTCCACAAGCATTGTCCAATACGTTTCTAACCAACACATTTTTATTTTGGGGCTAAATCTTTTATCACATAATAGTTACTCTTTGCTTTCTACGAATTGTATAATTTCCTTAAATGTATGTGCCCAGTGAATTACGAAAACAGAGAGTCTAATGAAGATGTACTTCCAAGAAACAGCGATGTCCACCAATATTACCCGTTAGCAGGTTCACTTATGGTTTCAAACTGATTTTATGAAGAGAATAATGCAAGCATGGCAGTTAAAATCTTCAAAATATACATTTAGAAAGTGCTTTCACCAATTCTATTCTCGAAACACAAACTGTTATTTACATATAAGTGACTAAGTTTCAAAACACAAGTTAGGTTTTCATCATCATATGATAACTTGCAAAAACTGGCAGCGATATCTTGCGGGGGGAAAGAGTTATTTGGTCAATCAGCTATAAAAACAAATGCCTGTGAATGTGCAAGAGTTTGTTTTGTTGATGCAACTGATATGAACACCTACCAAAGCAACATGCAATCCATTTCACCTGGGGTTCATCACTAAATACTTGGCTGGGTTGAGGGAGCATCTCAAAAGCCATAAACTACTGTCAGTCAGTGTAGATCTAAAAAAAAAGACGGACCAAAGTCGTTTTCGCTTTCCTAATAGAAGAAGGTGAAATTTACATTTTGTCGGCAACATAATCACCCACTTCGCCTGGTAGCGTGACCCCTGTTAAATGAAGAAAAAAATTAAATGTAAAAGTTAATTTAAAGTTACTCTTATGAAAAAGAAGTTTACAGTTGTTATGGTATAAAAGTTGTTGAAAATAAATGTAAGAAGCTTGTATAATACAAAACCCCAAAACAATGAAATAAAGGACATCATTTTGAAAATGGCATCGAAGTTTAAAAATTGACAAAGATAAGATTGGTACAGTTGGGACAATATACAGTTATATATGAAATGAGTAAAATTGATAACATAACACAGTGTGCACATATATACATGTACTTGTAGTAAGTCACATATTTTATTCCTAGTGGTTACATAGATTTTATACATAATAAACATGAATTTTGGGTTCCTTTTAAGCACAACTTCACACACTTTGCAGCCCTCAGCAACATTCTACAGGACTTGACTAGACCTTACACCACAGTTCATCACATAATACTTGACTTTGCTAGATGTTATACCACAATCCATCACAATATAAGTGACTTTGCTAGATGTTACAACACAGTCCATCACAAAATAATTGGCTTTGCTAGATGTTATAGTACAGTTCATCAAAGAATACTTGGCCTTGCTAGATGTTATAACACAGTCCATCACACAATAATTGACTTTGCTAGATGTTACAACACAGTCCATCACAGAATACTTGGCTTTGCTAGATGTTATAGCACAGTCCATCACAGAATACTTGACTTTGCTAGATGTTATACCACAGTCCATCACACAATAATTGACTTTGCTAGATGTTATAACACAGTCCATCACACAATATTTGGTTTTGCTAGATCTTATACCACAGTCCATCACAGAATACATTAGATTATATGATGACACTAGTAAATGAGAAAAGTTGTTTGATAATTTTTTTTATTTGGCATTCACAGGTAGCATGTATTAAGAAGCTTCGACAGTATGTTGGAAAGGTAGACTGGCTGCATGGGCTTGAGATTTGGCAACAATTCTACCACTTTGATCACCCTATCCTAGTACCAGTCACTATACCAGCTGACCTTGGAGAACCAGTTTTAACTGACTATGCCTCAAAAACTAGAAAGGGAAAAAATGAACCAAAGAGTAAAAAGCAATGCACACACAAGGAGAAAAAGTCAGATGGAATGGAGACTAAAGTATCCATGGAAAAAGGTATCATTTGCATTGGTGTAGTTTGGATGTTTGTAATGTGTACACATAGATAGGGATGTAGTTTCCTAGTAGCACATTCAACAGATCACTGCTGTGTACACACAGATATTCTATTCTTATAGAGTGTACATCACATTTCAGGTTCTCACTCTGATAAAACTGCTTTATTAGACTATATCATGTTCTCTCTACCTCACTTTGTCTTTTCCCAAGAATAAGCATATATTTATCAGGTGCATGCATGTGTGTATTTGTTGAACAATTAGTTATTGGTGTGCAGGTACCATAATGAATGTAAGTCTTGGGAGTCTATAAAAGTTGGTACACCCTTGATTATTTTCAAAAATAATGTGTTCATGGGCTATAAGGTTAGGACATGAAATCATAGTAATTTTTTCATGTAATATAAGTCTTGGGACACCTTGGAGATTTTGTATAGCCTATATGATGGTCTTTTGTCTGTCATCTGCCTGTCCGTTAGCACATGTTTTTATCGTTACTCCTCCGAAACTACTTGGGGGATTGCCATGAAACTCTACACATACATTTATCCCATGGTCTAGTTGGTCCTAAATGAAAATGGTGCTGCTTAGACATCCCATATGGCCACCACAGCAGCCATCTTGAAAATCTTGTTATCTCTACTCCTCCTGAATGGATGGTCATATCAATATGGGGTTTTCACTAAAAGACTTCTTATAATGTCTAGTTGGTTCTGAATGAAATGGTGCCGATCTGATGTTCAATATGGCCACCATCGCAACCATTTTGAAAATCTTGTTATTGCCATTCCTCCTGAAGGGAAAGTCATATTGACAAGGGGTTTCACCAGAAGACTTCTTATGATGTATAGCTGGTTCTAAATGATCTGATGTCTAATATGGCTGCCACAATGGCCATCTTGAAAATCTTGTTATCACTGCAACTACTGAACAGATGGTCATATCCTTATTGGGTTTTCACTGAAAGACTTCTTATGATGTATAGTTGGTCCTAAGTGAAAATTGTGCTGATCTAATGTCCAATATGGCCACCACAGAAGCCATCTTGAAAATTTTTTTATCGCTACTTCTCCTGAACAAAAAGTCATATTGACATGGAGTTTTCACCAAAAGACTTCTTATGATGTCTGGTTGGTCCTCAATGAAAATGGTGCTGCTTGCACGTCCAGTAATGCTACCACTGCTGTGATCTTGAGAATCTTGTTATTGCTACTCCTCCTGAATGGATGGTCATATCAATATGGAGTTTTTACTTAAAGACTTTTTATGATGCCTATTTGATTCTAAATGAAAATGGTGCTGCTCAGACATCCAATATGGCAACCACAGTAGCAATCTTGAAAATCTTGTTATCACTACTTCTTCTGAATGAATGATCATATCAGCTTGGGATTTTCACTGAAAGACGTCTTATGGTGTCTGGTTGGTCATAAATAAAAATGGTGCCAATCTGACCTCCAATATGGCTGCCACAATGGCCATCTGGAAAATCTTATTATAGCTACTTCTTTTAGATGGCTGGTCATATCAACAGTTTGCTTCCTCCAGAAGACTTCTTAGGATGTCAAGTTGGTCCTATACGGAATTGGTGCCAGTCTGATATCCAGCATGGCCATCATAGCAGCCATCTTGAAAATCTTGTTATTCTTACTCCTTCAAAATGGAAAGTCAGATCAACATGTTGTTTTCACCAGGAGACTTCTTATAATGTCTTGTTGGCCCTAAATAAATATGTTGCCAATGAGACATCCAATATGGCCACCATGGTGGCCATTTTGAAAATCTTGTTATTGCTACTTCTCTTAAAAGGAAAGTGATCTTGACATGGGTTTTCATCAGAAGAGTTCTTATGGTGTCTAGTTGGTCCTATATTAAAATGATACAAATTGACCCTCAATATGGCCAACATGGTGGCCATCTTGAAAATATTGTTATCCCAAATGGATGGCTATATCAAGATGGGGGTTTTCACCAATGGACCTTTTATGATACCTAGTTGGTCCAAAATGAAAATGGTGCCAATCATACATCCAATATGGCTGCCACAATGGCTGTCGTGAAAATCTTGCTGTTGCTACTCCACCTGAATGGGGTTTTCACCAAAAGGTTTATAATAATATCTACTTAGTCCTAAATGAAAATTGTGCCAATCAGACATCCAATGTGTTCACCACAGCGGCTAATTAGACAATCTTGTTTTTGCTGAAGAATATCAGGGATGGTTCAACACTACCTTTAGTTTATTTCATGTTGGAGAAATCAGAAAATATTGATACACAAAATAAGGATAATATAAAAGTAATCATAGTAGTTTATAACAGTTTATTGACATGGTAATTGAACAAGAGCTGGTCACTGCTCTAGCAGATTACGTCTCAAAATTTTTGTGTCTGTAAGTGTTGGACACTAAAAGGTTATATATTTTACATGCATATAAGTCTTTGCACATGAAAAATAATCATTACTGTTTGCTGATTCAAGATTTACATTCAATACGGTAGAACTAAGCACTAAGGTAGCTAGCCACTGACTTGTCTAGCACTAAGCACTAAGGTAGCTATGACACTGACTTGAATAGCACTAAGCACTAAGGTAGCTAGCCACTGACTTGTCTAGCACTAAGCACTAAGGTAGCTATGCCACTGACTTGTCTAGCACTAAGCACTAAGGTAGCTATGCCACTGACTTGTCTAGCACTAAGCACTAAGGTAGATATGCCACTGACTTGTCTAGCACTAAGCACTAAGGTACCTAGCCACTGACTTGTCTAGCACTAAGCACTAAGGTAGCTATGCCACTGACTTGAATAGCACTAAGCACTAAGGTAGCTAGCCACTGACTTGTCTAGCACTAAGCACTAAGGTACCTAGCCACTGACTTGTCTAGCACTAAGCACTAAGGTAGATATGCCACTGACTTGTCTAGCACTAAGCACTAAGGCAAATATGCCACTGACTTGTCAAGCACTAAGCATTAAGGTAGCTATGCCACTGACTTGTCTAGACTCTACTCATCAAAATGCTATAGCCCTCATATTTAAAGACATCTGTCTTGTGTTTTAGGATTTGAAGATGTTAATGCTAGTATACCACAGAGTTGTTATGTATTGCCAGTAAAATGGATTTTTCCAAAAATAATACCACCACTCACATCCTCAACTTTGCAAATCCACGACTGTTATCTCTGTTTAAACATATACAAATTTCTTAAGAAAGTGTGCACAAAAAAATAGATTTTCTGTGATACTACATCATCAAGAGTATTACAATTTGCATTAGCGTCTGACTCAGTATTTTAAAAGTTAATTGTAGATTATAATGCCAAAGATTTTGATGTTTGACCAACTAGAAAGTAATGCTGCAGTGAGTACTCGAGTAAGAGTTGGGTACATCTTAGATTCCAGTTCAAATTCAGGACTAGAGTACTCAACAGAAAGAATGAAATGACTCCTACACTTTTGTTTTTTTCTTTTATTGAAGTTAAATGTTTTTTATTACAATCATATGGATTCATATCCCTTCTTGTTTATGTGAAGTCTTCAGTACTTGTAAAAACACAAGGGAGAGCACTTCTACAGAACCTAGGTTTTAATTGACATTAATTGTTCAAACTAATATCTGTAATCTAATAAAAGTCATACTGCCATTTAGCTCAGATATTTCACTTTTCATATATACAGTAAATGCCAACCCATTTTTCTTTGTTTTGGACACTGACCCATGGCCTTCACTGGGCTTGCTAGCAAGATGATGCCATGCAATGAATGGAATACATTGGTTTGAACACCAACCCATGGCCTTGATTGTGCTTGCTGGCCATAATGATGCCATGTGCTGAATGGAATACTTTATTTTGAACACTAACCCATGGCCTTGATTGTGCTCGTTAGTCATGATGATGCCATGCATGCTGACACATGGCTTTGATTGTGAATGTTAGCCATAATAATGTAATGCACACTGATCCATGACCTTAATTGTACTTGTTATCCATAATGATGTAATGCACACAGACCCATGACCTTGATTGTGCTTGCTAGCTATGATGATGTAATGCACACTGATCCATGATCTTGATTGTGCTTGTTAGCCATGATGATGTAATGCACACTGATCCATGACCTTGATTATGCCTGCTAGCCATGATGATGTAATGCACTGATCCATGACCTTGATTGTGCTTGTTAGCCATGATGATGTAATGCACACTGATCCATGACCTTGATTGTGCTTGTTAGCCATGATGATGTAATGCACACTGATCCATGACCTTGATTGTGCTTGCTAGCCATGATGATGTAATGCAGACTGACCCATGGCTTTGATTGTGCTTGCTAGCCATGATGATGTAATGCACACTGATCTATGACCTTGATTGTGCTTGCTAGCCATGATGATGTAATGCACACTGATCCATGACCTTGATTGTGCTTGCTAACCATGATGATGTAATGCACAGTAATCCATGACCTTGATTGTGGTTATTAGCCATGATAATGTAATGCACACTGACCCATGGCTTTAATTGTGGTTGCTAGCCATGATAATGTCATGCACACTGATCCAGGACCATGATTGTGCTTGCTAACCATGATAATGCAATGCAAATAACCCATGACCTTGATTGTGATTGCTAGCCATGATAATGCTATGCACACTGATTCATGACCTTGATTGTGCTTGCTAACCATGATAATGCAATGCAAAATATCCCATGGCTTTGATTGTGATTGCTAGCCATGATAATGCTATGCACACTGATCCATCACCTTGATTGTGCTTTCTAACCATGATAATGCAATGCAAAATAACCCATGGCCTTGATTGTGATTGCTAATCATGAGGATGCAATGTACACTGACCCATGGCTTTAATTGTGATTGCTAGCCATGAGGATGCAATGTACACTGACCCATGGCTTTAATTGATATTGCTAGCCATGAGGATGCAATGTACACTGACCCATGGCTTTAATTGTGATTGCTCATCATGAGGATGCAATGTACACTGACCCATGGCTTTAATTGTGATTGCTAGCCATGAGGATGAAATGTACACTGACCCATGGCTTTAATTGTGATTGCTAGCCATGAGGATGCAATGCACACTGACCTATGGCTTTAATTGTGATTGCTTGCCATGATGATGCAATGCACACTGACCCATGGCTTTAATTGAAATAGTTGGTACTGAATGACTTTTACTTTACCAGGAAAATGTGTCGTGCCTTTAATAAAGTTGTATTTCAATATTTACTTCATTTTGGTAGGATACATGACATATGTGGTACTGCTTTTCTTAGCATCTAATTTTATATCTTATTCCCTAATTGATGTAAGTATATGATAACACAAAGTTATGTTCTAGTCCAAAATGTAATTACCCAAAAATGCATCACATCTGCAAATGTGTTAAATTAATTTTATTTTAAATCACTGTGTGATGAAAAACACCAGCATGCATGGACAACCTCTGATACTTGCAAGTGTTTGACCCAGTGATTGAAGTCAGGTTTGCAGACTTGGAAATCAAATGTGTTGCCACTACACTGTTATTAAGTCTGTATAGCCTTAGTTTCAACATTTCTTGGTAGCATTATCATATTTTCTACAAATGTTTTAGCTGTCCTTTTTTTATCTTAATTTTATAGTATACTTGTTACGACTCTACGGGTAATGTAACAGAATAAAAGACACAAACAAGCTTTCAAGATTAAAATGCAAAACTTTAATTTCCTAAAATATTAAAAGAATTAAAATAATTCAACAAACAATCAAAGTGAAAGAATTAAAATAACTTACAGTATAGAATATCCTAAAAAGTCCTAAAATGTTTTAAAGTTCACTTCCTGTTGTTAATCAGAATAATCCGGATGTGGTATTCCGAATGAAAAAGCCTGTTATGTGCTGAAAATGATAAGTTCTGATGTAATCCAAAATAATCCTTGCAAGTCTGGAATCTCACAAGTTTTAGAATAATGTCCGATAATTCCACGGAGCTGTATAGTAATTCAGATGAATTACTAATTAAATAAATTCCACACAGAACTGAATAATTTCAATAACCTCTCCTCGATCAAGCAACTGTAACGAATGATAATTCCAAAGATTATTCCCTATATATCTTTACTAAGTGCGTAGAATTAAAAGGGAATATCCTTTCTTCATCTTTAATACTATGGTATTTCAAAATAACACAACCCTCTAAGAACCAATCAGGAACTAGGTTACGCGTCATTTACCCAAAGGTCTAGTGTACTAAAAATCTTAAAGAGTAAACATAATGTTATTGTGTAGTATGGAATGTGACCTTTCAATGTTGATTTCTAAAAAGTACAAAGCCAGGTCGACTTCATTTCCCGCGCAATTAATCATGTGACCACTTATTGATCGAGCAGTAGTCGTATCTATACTGATATGCTAACCCCTATTCAGACTAAAACAGAAATCATAAATTAGTAAATTAAATCATTATAAAAAGGTAAAAAGGTATGATTCCGTAACAATACTCTACTTGGGTTTTGTGTTGGATTTGGTTAGCATTTTTGGCTTGTACACTTGCAGGTATATTTCTCCATTAGCTTCAAAATACAAAAGGAATAAAAAAAAAATTCTTTTAATTTCTTTAATTGAAATTGTTGATTCAAGAATACATTGTAATTGTACACGTGGTTTTGAAACTCAAAAAGTGCTGTTTAATGACCAAATTTCCATGGGACAAGTACTTTCAAACGTAAAAATCAAACTATTGTGAACAGTTGTATTAAACTGCTTTCAAATGTAAAAATCAAACCATTGTATTAAATTGCTTTCAAATGTAAAAATCAAACCATTGTGAACAGTTGTATTAAATTGCTTTCAAACGTATAAATCAAACCAATTTGAACAGTTGTATTAAATTGCTTTCAAATGTAAAAATCAAACCATTGTGAACAGTTGTATTAAATTGCTTTCAAATGTAAAAATCAAACCAATGTGAACAGTTGTATTAAATTGCTTTCAAATGTAAATATCAAACCATTGTGAACAGTCGTATTAAATTGCTATATACATGGAGAAAACCTGAGAACCTGGAAGAAACCACCAATGGTGGATCAGCAATTCAAACGAGAGCCTTTCTCTTTTGCCAGACACTTCCAGCACCACCTAGATGACAAATCTGTTAAATCTGTTGACTAGGGTACTGGAAAGTTTCAAAGCTCTCAGTATACCTTTAATATTGACAGTCCTGTACTTTCAGTCTTTAGAAGCTGGAAACTCGTGGGATAAATGAGGGTACAGATGAGAAGAGGGAGTTCAATCGAGAAATAACATTTATTTCATTCAAGACCAATAAATTTTGCATTAATAGAATAAGTTTATTTTTTAACTGTTGTAATTATTTTCTTTTATTTTAGTTTAAAACCTTGTTTGAAGAAGCTTTTTTATTATTTCAATTGCTTTTACTGCCAACTAAATGGTGTTGTTTACCTGTTATTGCCAACTAAGGGGTATTGTTTATCCAGTTACTGCCAACTAAAGGGCATGGTTCATCCTGTTACTGCCAACTAATACTAAGGGTATTATTTATCCTGTCACTGTCAACTAAAGGGCATTGTTTATCCTGTTACTGCCAACTAAAGGGCATTGTTTATCCTGTTAATGCCAACTAAAGGGCATTATTTATCCTCTTTGGGGAAAAAATAGTGCATTCACAGGAATCAAAGCTTAAAGGGTCCAGGGATAGATATTGAAGGTCGACAGGAAGCAGAGCCATAGGAAATTGAGAGGGACGGTCTCCATACATGTGATAAAATGAGGGGTCAGCTTGAAACAAAGAGGGAGATTTGCCAAATTTGGTAGGGAGTTTTAACCTCAAAAGAAGGAGGTTTTTCATCGACCCAATTTTTAGCGTGCAAATGGGCAAAAATGACGACTATTGAACAAATTTATATATTTTTAATATTAAAATATGCAATTCAGTTCTTTCACATTAACTTGTTGCCTTTCACACTCTCCATATATGTAACACAAGCATTTTTAGCATTTCTTACAAGATCATTGCCTGGATTATATTGGTGGCAGTCCTTATCATTGTTCATCTTAACACTTAAAAGATTATGTACTGTCACTGGATCCAGGTTTCCTCTAGATTCAGCCTGAATTTTCCTCAGAATGGAAAATGTCCTTTCAGTGTCTGCATTGGAATGTGTCAATGTCAATACAACTCTACTGAGTTCACCAAGAAGTTTAAATTGTTTCCTGCCTATGGGTAGAGTCAGATTGCCAACTGTCTGCCAAATATGCTCAAGACTGGTACTGTCTCTGTCAAATTTGGGAAGTTCTTCTTTGGAAGTCAGAATGTAGTCCTGAATTTCATCTTCCAGTGCAGTTCTCTCACTCTGGGTTAACATCATGAACCTATCAGACAGCTTCACCACTGCAATACAAAATGCAAAACATTAGAACTTTGAAATTTACTTGCCATAAATATACAATAGGTAAATTAAAATATTATAATATAATAATGCAATTATCACTTGCATATCCAATGCAAAATTGGCCCAAGGTAGATTTCTCTCTATGAAATTTAGAATCTATTGCATTGGTTTCGTAAGGCTTAGTGAAATTTTATAGAATCTATTGCAGTGGTTTCATAAGGCTTAGTGAAATTTTATAGTATCTATTGCAGTGGTTTCATAAGGCTTAGTGAAATTTTATAGAATCTATTGCAGTGGTTTCATAAGGCTTAGTGAAATTTTATAGTATCTATTGCAGTGGTTTCATAAGGCTTAGTGAAATTTTATAGAATCTATTGCAGTGGTTTCATAAGGCTTAGTGAAATTTTATAGAATCTATTGCAGTGGTTTCATAAGGCTTAGAGAAATTTTCCTTTTAAAGGTACATATTACTGTTTTCAATTTCCAATTATCAGTGCAGACCGATAATATTTTTTTATTGTCACCCGTCAATTGCTGATAATTATCAATATTGATCATAGGAGATAAGAAAACCTACCTAATCTGAATAGTGAGTATTGATTGCACTACCAAGCATCAAAAGTTGTTTTAATGTCAGTAAGATTGTCCACATGAAGCATTGATGCGTACATGAATGATTAGACTATAAGTCCCTCTGTGACTTTAAGCTTAATTTGCAGATGCCTTTGTTGTCATCATTATCATCACTATCACCATTATTTAACAATAACAATCAAATGGGAAAAATGATCATCACTTACTAGAATTATAGACGAAGACAAAGACCTCATTCATCCCAGGCATTGTGGTTTAATTCTTATACTGTATCCATATTATTCATATTATTCATATTATTCATATTATTCATATTATTATTATTATTATTATTATTATTATTATTATACAATTGTGATTATGATTTCTTATGAACAATAAAATAGTTAAACTTTAGTAATACTTACATGAATATTTTATCCAAGCATGTGTAGATGAGTTCTGCTGATCCAGTGTTACAGGTTGGTATTCAAAGGAATCTTACTTACATCCTTGTCGAAAACACGAACCAAGACTGTCGGCATTTTATTATCCCCTTTATGGGGTTTCTGCATGACACATGATGTCATTCTTGACACTGTAACAGACTTTAAAATCAGCTTTACGGGAAGTGCAGAATGCATATTCATGTCCAATTTCAATCACTGAAATTCCCGTTTCCATCCATCACTGAATTTCGTGATATTTTGCTTGCTTGGATTTTGGTGTTTTGGCATTGGGAGATAATCCAAACTCAGACATCTCGACACACTTTAAACATCAAAGTCATGCTGTGTGAGTTTTATGCCACTTGAGCTCTAGAGTAATCCAACCATAATCAATTTACATTTTTAATCCTGTAGAAAATACTTATCATACATAGTACATTTATCTCGACAACTTTAAGTACCGAAGCAGAACATACCTTGCAGACAGAATCAAAGTAATGTTTATTGTTTCATGATGATTGAGGTTTTCAGTAACCCAGCCATAATCAAATAACGTTTTTAATCCTTTCCAAATTACTTCTACTCACACATAGCATAATCCAACTTGACAAACTTCAAATGAAGCCAGTTGACCATGCCGATATGATGTAAGGATGAAATTAGCAAGTACATTGACTTGCCCTGCTTAATCCAGCTCAGTCACATGATTATAGGCAGTATTACCACAAATATACTACACTGGTACCAGAATCTGAAGAAAGAAAAAAAATTCAATAATAATTTTGCGTATGCGGGAGATTTCAGTGAGTGACATGAGGGACAGGAGACACCCCTAAACTCAGGAGAAAAACCCTCCCGTGTGGGAGGTTCACATGTATGGGTCTCAGACTAGTTCCTGAGGGTCCAGGATGTACTGAATGCATTTACAGAGAGCTTTTGGTCTTCGGATATAGCTCTGTCAAAATGTATCAAATTCACAAGGACTATTTTACAGACCAGTTTGAAACTTTGTGTTTATGTGATTATTTTACACTTAAATCTGGAAACTTTGTGTTTATGTGTATATTTTACACTTAAATCTGGAAATTTGTGTTTATATGTATATTTTACACTTAAATCTGGAAACTTTGTGTTTATGTGTATATTTTACACTTAAATCTGGATTACTTGCAGACTCCAATGACACTGGAGGCAATATAGAAGTAGAGTCCAGCAGTTTTAAAGCACAGAAAACTGGAGAAATATTAGGGAATGTCTCCATTGAAACTGATCCAATAGACTTTCAGAATTCTCTCTCTTGCAAAGCTGGACACCAGATGGAGGTGGATGATGGAAACTTATCTCTAGACCCTTCCATAGGTAACTCTTTCCCAGAAACAAAGAAAGAAACAAATCCTCGGGACCCATCAAAACCAGCCTACAGAGTTACATGTGTCAGGAATGGTGAACACTCTTTTGATTCCATGAAGGCAGCAGCAAATTTTGGAGGGGCTATCCATAACCTTTTTGGTTGGAATGTTGACATGAAGAATTATGACATTGAGGTAGTACTGATCATAGATGGCCATGAGTTGGCAGTGTGTATTGCATTGACCAAAGAGAGTCTTCATAAACGAAATCTCACACATTTTGGATCCACAACTCTGCGACCTACGATAGCCTATAATATGCTGAGGTAAGGAAAATGAATATGCTCATTCTTTTGCTTAATCAAAGTGACTTGTCAGTTTGACCTTTCATTAGAACATCTACATAATGACTAGATACTATGAGTAGTGTGCTTGCAATTTGCGTGCTTGGTATTAGAGCTCTCTTGCCATTATGCAATATACAAATGTACAAATTTTTTTTGTATATACAGCATTATGTAAACTACACTAACTTGTACATGGTTCTTGTTTCAACTTCTACTTTAGCTTAATAGTATATTTGTGAATTTTTTTATTTTATTTTAATTTTTTGACTGGTGGATGGAAACATGTTATGTCACATAGTTCATTTCAGGTTCTCTTTTTTGTTGTTGTTGTTATGCATGTTATAATAATGCAAATTATTAGCATTTGATGTTATAATTAATTTGTATATGTACCACTTTTATATTAAACTTCTCAAAAACCACTGAACCAGTTTTATCCAAATTTGGCACAGAGTATCCTGGCATGAACAAGTTTCAAATTTGTTACAAATGATGCTGATCCACCATGAAGTATGGCTACCATAAAAAAAAAAGTAAATGGACTTTTAAAGACTTCTCAAAAACTGCATAACAGAATATGGTAAAATTTGCCAGAAAACATTCTGGCAGGAAGACCTTTCAATTATGCCAATCTGCCTTCAAATATGTCTACCCATTACAACAAAAAAAAGCTGTTGTTACAAAAAAAATTAAGAAACATTTAAACGATTTCCAAATTTGTCCAAAACTGCTGACTAGAATTTGACTGAATGTGACAGAAAGATCCTGGCATGAAGACCTTTCAGGTTTTTATAAATGCTTCCAATTCACTATCAAATATTGCCAATGATACTAAAAATATCAAACCCTGTAAATTAATTATTTTTAAAAACCACTCAACAGATTTATCCAAAAATGATGCTGATCTGCCTTCAGATATGTTCGTTCTTACAAAAAATAAGGAGCAGTTTGCCATTTAAAGTAAGGGCAATAACCTGTGTTCTCTTCTTTTGAAAACATTTTAAAGATTAAAAAAAATAATTTTAGAAATTAAAATTGATAAATTTCAATAAGACAAGTTATATAAATTAGGGTGATGTTTGCTAATCATGGCTGGTTCAAATTTACAAGTTATATCAGACAAATGCAAATAATGTGAGTAATTATATAGAGAGTGCATAATCTACCGATCATAAAACATTGGTGTTACATACAGGCAAGGTCTTTCCTCAAAAGAATAAAATTAGGTCATGTAACTGTGGTTCACTTTTGGTAAATGTAGGTGGAAAAACTAGTGAAAAAATCTTTCTCCAACAAACCAACCCAGTTTTATTTTAGCATGAAACTGGAAACACATATAATAGACAATGTGGTAACCTGCTCCAAACATTTATTTCCACTCAACAATTCCACTAGTGTATTTTTTTTTGCTTTCATAAGCTTACATATGTCAGTTACCCAGTTCAGTGATATCATGTCCACTTGAGCCTCTTGTTATTATTATTATTATTTTACTCTATGGCCTGCTACATACCTTGTAGTCATTTTTATGTGAACAACCTGACTTTGTCATCATGATTTAGTATTATATGATCTTATTACTTGCTTTCCAAATGTTTGACTAAAAAAATACATTATTTTTTATTGTAAAACTTCAAAATGACAAAATTTTGAAAAGAAAATACATTATGATCAATTAAACCAGTCTTCAGATTAAACATTTTTATCTTCTTGCAAGTGTAAATGACTTTATAAAACTGTGTATCTATCATGATACAAGTTGGTTTTATATTGTATTGCAGTAAAATAAAATAAAAAAATTGATATCCTGTTACATATAACTTCATCATTACAGCCATTCTTGATATGCACAGACAGTTTATCAATAACATACATGTCAAGTCCACACACCACCCTGTCTATTTGTCAAGTCCACACACCACCCTGTCTATTTGTCAAGTCCACACACCACCCTGTCTATTTGTCAAGTCCACACACCACCCTGTCTATTTGTCAAGTCCACACACCACCCTGTCTATTTGTCAAGTCCACACACCACCCTGTCTATTTGTCAAGTCCACACACCACCCTGTCTATTTGTCAAGTCCACACACAACCCTGTCTATTTGTCAAGTCCACACACCACCCTGTCTATTTGTCAAGTCCACACACCACCCTGTCTATTTGTCAAGTCCACACACCACCCTGTCTATTTGTCAAGTCCACACACAACCCTGTCTATTTGTCAAGTCCACACACCACCCTGTCTATTTGTCAAGTCCACACACCACCCTGTCTATTTGTCAAGTCCACACACCACCCTGTCTATTTGTCAAGTCCACACACAACCCTGTCTATTTGTCAAGTAGATTAAGTCCCATAAATATTCTCATAAAGATTCAATTGTGAGGTCACTTTGAGTGAACTATAAAGAAATCTTCAGATAGCATCTCTGTAAATGGTACAGTATTTGATTTTCAGCTTTAGACTTTAAGATAAGTCCACACACCATTCTACTTATTTGTCAAGTGGACTAATGAAATATTCTCATGAAAGATCCCATTGTGAGGTCACTTGGTTGAACTATAAAGAAACTTTAGATATCATCTTTATAAATGAGACAATATTTGATTTTCAGCTTTATACTGTGTAAAAGAAATTCTCTCAAAAGCAACAAACATGTCCTGATATTATACCTTGAACAGTTAGTGTGAACATAGATAGAATGAATTGACATTAACAGGTAATGCATATTAAATTTTAATCCCCAACAAACCAATTTTTAAAAATGGATTATTCAACCCCATGGATAAAGCAAGTTACTAATAAATTAAAGTAATACATAAGTCCAGACTCCACAGAGATTTTCTAAAATATATCTGCTATGTGTTGGTATATGCAAACTTGTTCCTTTTTTTAATTGTTGAAAAAGGCTTGAGTTACATTTTAGTTTTTTTAGCTCTGTTTCTTCATTTATATTAGATGCAAAATATACTTAAACTATGGACAATTGAAAGTATAGTTAGAAAATTGTATGTATTGAAAATGAATGTTACCTCAGAATATGGTTTTATCAGAGGTTACATAATCTCTACAAATCCTCTGACCCAGTCAGGCAAGTACAAAAATACTTACTCACCCAGGATAAACTCTTGCTCAACCAGCTGTTATAGAAATATATGAGTTCCTAATGACCTAAATTTGATTGTGTGCAAGGCAGTTTTCTGAAACTTATTCTGTGAACCTTCCAACACCAGTTGTAAGTAATTGCAAAATGACACCAGTCTGCTCTCCTGCTTGTAAGCATTTATTAGTATTGATGCTGGAGAGTGAAGTGCTTGCATGATCTTGATAAAAACAAATGGAAAACAAACTTCCAGTAGAAAGTATGGACTCGTCAAAGTTACCAATTTTTTTACATCCACCAGGAGACAGAGTGTATTAATGTTGTCATGTCTGTCTGTTCCCTATTTTATTAATGCACAATAACTTAAGTTCTTCATCATCTGCCATTACCAAACTTTGTAAATAGCTTACATTTGGGGTAAGGAAGAAACCTATCTATTTGGGTGTCAAAAGCTCGAAGGTTAAGGTCACTGTAACTGGAAGAAGAAGATGGTTTCCGCAAAATAACATTAGTTCTACATAACAGACCTGGATCATATCTTGTGGATGGCTTGCTCATCAGGTAAGGAAGAAACCTCTAGATTTGGGGGTAGAAGGGTCAAAGGTCAAGGCCAATGTCACTGTAAAAGAAAAATGATTTCTGCACAGTATTATCGGTTTTACATCATATACCTGGACTAAACTTTTTGGATGGATTGCATTTGGAGTAAGGTAAAAGCCTATTGATTGTGGGTCAAAGGTCAAAGATCACTGTCTGGAAATTGAAAAATGGTTTCTGCAGTGAAGTTTTAGTTCTTGAGTATGTGCCTTCCCAACGTTTGTGGATCCATTACACTTTGGGTAAGAAAGAAGCCTGTTGATTTTGGGATCAAAAGGTCAAAGGTCAAGGTCACTGACTGAAAGAAGAAATATTGCTTTTGTAATTAGGTAAGGAAGATGCCTATTGAATTGGGCTCTAAAGGTCAAAGGTCAAAGTGATTCAAAGAAGAATGGTTTTGCACCAAAACTTTTGTTATAGAGTAAGTTCCTTGACCAAATTTTGTAGATTGTTTGCATTTAGGGTAAAAAAAGAAACCTGTTGATTTTGGGGTCTAAAAGTCAAAGGTCATGGTGAGTTTTAAAAGAAAATAATTTGTCTGCTTAGTAAGTGTAGTTCAAGACTGCATACCTTGATCAAAGGTCAAGGTCATTGAGACCCATTGGTCAGTAATCTCCAGTGTCTGTGTTGAGGACTATTAAAAATGGCATGGGTATATTATGTACAGTTTATGGTACTCTTGATGTGTTCAGAGTTTTTTGTTTTGATAAAAGGACCAGTACACAAATGTCGTTGAGACATTGGGATTCCACAGAACACTTGCATTCACAGGGTTAGAAAATTTTAAAATGTTCTTATTAGCTGAAATCGAGATGTCATTAAAATTATGTTCATTTATATATATACAGGGGTCAAGCTAGACTTTAATTTTAGGGAGAAGTGACTTCTTTAGGACAGAATAGGGAGAAGTGAAAACAGCTGCACAGGGAGAAGTGGGAGCAAAGCAAGAAACTCACTATGTGTGTGTGTGTGTGTGCGCACTTTGGTTCTCTCATTTGCACTGTGTCCTCTATTTCTCATCATGCATATTTGCATTTAACATTGATTTTAACAAATACTTTATCTTCAAGTAGAAAATTATCTGTGTTGTACGTATATTATAAACACATTTTGTAAGTGTATGAATGTATCATACTCATATGCAGTGTATTCATACTTGAAAGTGTGTGTGTTTGATGGAGAGATTATGCAATGTATTTTGGCCATATGACTTCAAAAGAGCACAGCAGAAACTATGCATTTTAATTAATTTTAACTGATAGGGGTACCTAGATTACATTATTGTAATTACAAATAGGTAAAAATACTTTATCAACTGTCACTTAAACAAGATTTTTTGTGTTTTTTAGTTTCTTAAACTTAGCTAGAAAATGGCAGTTGAGAAAATTTCTATACTAGTTTGAAACAACCCCAATAGCATGTACACGAGGGTACATGCACAGGTGTCTTGATACAATAATGTTCAGTTCATCCATTCAAACCACAGTGGTCACTGATGTTACGGATGAGTAACCTGAACTTTACAACTACATGCTTAGGGAATTAATTCAAAATGAAATGAGAATCTTTTGGACTGTCAATTTTTAAATTTTTGAAAAGTATAAAAATTAAATTGCTTGTTCTGGTGGCAGTTAATTAACTATTTTTTTGATACCTATTTGTAATTACATTGATGTAATCTAGGTACTCCTATTAGTTTGAATTAATTACAATATATAGTTTCTAATGTGCTTATATGAAGTCATATGGCCAAAATAAATGGTGTAGAGACCAAGAAGGGCACATAAACCTTTAGTAATCGATTGACCATTTAATAACATCTAAACTTTAACATTTAATATTATTATTGCTGATAAAACATAACCTTAGCTATTCATTGACAATGAAATGAAGCATTAAAGTCGATATATGAATGAACTAGATCCTTCTTTCCAACTGAATTGGTGCACAGCCAAGAACAAATATGGCACCATGCATGCCATGTGGGTGCATCTATTTTTAGAAATGAATTTTCTTAATATAACCACGCACACTTTCTAGCTTCGTTACAACAATCCAAAGATAGGATTGCAGATTTAAAGTTTTAATATATGTCAACGTACTCATAATAACATCACGCATTGGTAAGATGTTATTTGCTTTGCTGCTTTTTTCATATTTTCACTAAGTGAATGATGTAAGAAAACACCCTTGACCTTACAGCATTTCTTGAATTCCACAACATAGCATTGTCCCATATGTTTCTGACCTGAACATTGTTATTTTTAGGCTAGATCTTCTATCAATATTATTCTATTAATAGACTTCTATTAATAGACTTCTATTAATAGACTTTGCCTTCTAGGAATTGTATATTTTACTTAATTTTTGTGCCCAATGAATTACGGACCATCTAATGAAGAGGTACTTCCTAGACAGAGTGATGTCCTCCATTATTACCCCCTGACAGGTTCACTTAAGATTTTAAACCAATTTTTATGAAGAAAATAACACAAGCACAGCAGTTAAAATCTTTAAAAAAATATATTTAGAAAGTGCTTTCACCGATTCTATTCTTAAAACACAAATTGTTGTTTACATATAAGTTATGGGGCTACAACACTGCAACTACTCAAGGGAGCATTTAAAAAGCCATAAACTACTGTCACTCAGTTTACATCTAAAAAATCACAGGGCAAAGGTGTTTTCACTTTCCAAATAAAAGAACGTGAAGTTTACATTTTTTCGGCAATTTAGATGCCCAATTCGCCTGGTTGCATGACCCTTGTATGTGTGTTTATATATATATTGTGTGTTGAGGGACAGCAAACTCTTTAACTTAGCACAGGCTTCTGGACCAGAGATTTTTCTAGCCTTGGTTACTAAATGTGGTGTTTCTCCTATGATGCCAAGGAATGTGGAGGTAGTATGTCATTTGTAAAAACCTTTCTAATACACGTATACAAATAAAAAAATACATTTATAAAAGTGAGGGCTGGCTTATCATTAGAAAATTACAGTCATTTGGCCTTAGTACTATTGTTTGTTATAATCTGCTGTCACTAGAAGATAGCAATGCATGTAGTTTCAAAGATTTCATGGGAGTACAATTCAGATCTATTTCTCCAACATAAGCTGAAACTTTGTGTAATCTGTTTAGAGACTTGATGATGTTATTCAAGGAGAGGTGGAAAACCCTATCACTTTATATAATCAATTTACAGACTTGATAATTTGATTCATGGAGAGGTGTAAAATCCTTTCATTTTATAAAAGATTAATATGGTCAATACCCCAAGTCACTAATTGAATAACATTAAGTAATGAGACAGAAGAATTATGGAGTAGTCTCATTGTAATCCTACACAGCTTAAATTACACATTTCATGTAATTTTCATGGGCAGTGGGAGGATATATGCAACCTACACAACCATCATGATGGCAGATTTTATGGCTGCATCATTTCCAAATTGTCAGTAATATGGTGAATTATGAGAAACTTTCACATTTTATTCACCCATATTGAGCGTTTCTGAGAACCTATTTAAGTGCTGACCATGTTTTGATCTCTGATTTGCGGAAGTGTTTGTTGTATTGGTACAATCAATTAAAAGTAGACCTGATTTGTATTATCATGTTAATTATGTCTTAAATGTTAAATTTTATGTATCAAATCAAATAAAGGAGGTGGAATAATTAAAAAAAGAGTTACAAGGCATGCAAATCCTACCTGTGTAAGAGCTAAGCGGTCCTGATAGTGTGTCATGGCCAACTCATTTCAATTGACCAGTTGCACACTGCTATAAATATTATTACGTAGGTAACATAATTAAAGTATCTTACATTTATCAGTGTTTTATCCTACTAATTTGCAAATGTGATCAACGATAGCAAGAGAAGCAAGCGAAAGGAGTACTCGGTGCATGAAGAGCTTTGTTTCACAGATATGGTTCATTATGGAGAAGCGAGTTCCAAAGTTTGTAGTGAACTTAAAATTTCTGAATTGGCACTCAGGGGTTTGCTCAAGGAAATTTCACTATTACTTGCAATGAAATCGCGTCATCAATATTTTACTAATAGAACAATATATTTAAAAAAATTGAGTTTTGACATTTTTGGATGTTGTTTCATGAATTAAATGTTCCTTGTTTCATTGTGAATCAACAATAACACTCGAATATATCCATATTCACATGCAAAAAGCAGTGATGTAATACACAATGTTTTTGGAGGTACACACGTGATGTGTGTCAAAACCTCTTGGTGTAATGTTTTCAAAGGTTGGGTATCTTGAAAATAAAGGTAATTTATACAGTAAAAGAACAACTTCATTAGAGAATGGATTTTATTGACAATTATTCTCAACACAATTATAAAACAAGTATTAAACCATTTAACCGCCCCCCCCCCCCCCCCCCCCGTTTCTTCATTGTCGATGTGCAGCCGGGATGGCATCCTCTTCTTAAATTTTCAGAGGTCCCTCGGTAACTCATGCCCTTCCTTACACTGTGGTCTGTGTTTTTGGACCCTATTGTGTGTGAGTTATCAAGGGAGATAATATTTTAAATTCTATAATTATTTTCCTTTACATCTACTTTAACTAATCAATTCTAGCTTGATGTACATTGTTTTTCAGGTTGTGCAAGATCCAGAAGGGAGATATTGTTTGTGATCCCATGTGTGGATCAGGAAGCATCCCTGTACAGGTATAGTCACACCTGGCTTAAGTAGCAAATAAAATTCAAACAAACCAGTTTGATATTTTTAGTATTAAACAAAATGTAGAACTAAATTTTTATGTCACACAAGGTATAAACACAATATATGAAGTGTCAGAATGTAACTCAAAACATGCCAAGCAGTTAATTGAATAAAACATGAGCATATCTTGCAACTAGTTAAAATATCCCACAGTTCTGATTAATCTGGTTTAAATTTTATTTGAAATGAGTTTCATAAGAGTCTTTTTCTCATTTGTTATCTCCATCTTTGTTTTGCCATGGAGAAAAAATAAGGTCATTGTGTTTTTCATCTGTTATCAGTTTTGCATCAACTTTTAGTTACAGTGGTCCCCCTCTTATAAGGCCACCCCTTCTGCAGTAGGAAAATAGCCTTACAAGAGATATTGCCTTTCTAGAAGGAATCACACATATGTAAGTAAAAACTACATATAAAGGACAGAATGTTTAAATATTTCATATTTTTATTTAAAAATCACATAATTGTTATGGAATCGATGTGATGAAACTTATATCAGTGTTATATAGAATAATTATGAATAATCATCAATCGTGGTGCAAAACCACCTAGTCAGTAAATCAGGTCATAAACATCTGGCTGTAACAGTTGCTGTTGGTCAATTCCATTTTCCCACTGCAGTAGAATGTTTATTGACGATGTTTATTTGATTCTTTCTGATATAAAATTTCACATTTGTGATCAAAGGACTCTCCCTCTTTTTTGTTTGGTCAAATTGATTTCACTTCTCCTTCTAAAGTGAGAATGTCTGACATTTTGCACCTTTTGCAACAATGTATTCCTTCATTGGCAATTTGTAGTTATTACACAATATACTCAGTGCTTACAGAGGAAGAGAGCTTGTCACATAATCAACTGGTTTTTGTCTTGTACCCTTTCAAGTACATTTAACAATCTACGAGAGAGAAGCCAAAATGGCTAACATACCATTTTACTTTGTGGTGACCAGATGTCATGCTGACTTGAGCTGAACAATACTGTGCTTCTCAACAGTTAGCTTTTGTCATCTTGATAATTATCAGTGTTAATAATATCCAGTAATTATGAAAGTGACAAAACTTAACATCAAAGGAACACACAGCAATAAGAATAATCAGATTATTTACATCTTTATATGGATTAAAGTTACTTTACCAGCATGTTGGAACAAATGTCAGTGTGTTGAATTTAGAAATCAACAAATATTCATGAGATTTCTATTTGTAAACCCTGTTATGTGACTGCTTGTGAGGGGTAAATTTTACAGTTTTTGCACTAATATGCAGGCCACTGGCCACATTAGAGGGATGGCTGTCCTAGAGAGTTTTTTTTTTACCATACACTGGTTGGTGGAATGGCATTCTGGCCATATAAAGCAGGTGGCCACTGGTCAGGGGGGCCATTCAAGAGCGGGACCACTGTACAGTGTTTTATACACCAACTTTTGGTGGAATGTATTGTGCTATAATCTGTCCATCAGTCCCTCTATCCATTAACTTTTCCTGTTCTACACAATAACTTCAATTCTACAGCACTTACCTTTGCCAAACAGTGTGGATAGCTTGCACTTTGGGTAAGGAAGAAGTGTATCAAATTTGTAGTACAAAGGTCAAAGTCACTGTAACTGAAGAGGAAAAATGATTGCTATATGTTAACATTAGCTCTACAGCACAGACCTGGAACAAACTTTGTGGACAGTTTGCACTTGCTGTCAAAAAGAAACCTGTTGGTTCTAGGGTGAAAAAGTTAAAGGGCAAGGTAACTGTGACTGAAGGAAGAGAAATAGTTTCTGCAGAAGAAATTCCCTTATCAGCCATGTACCTTCACCAAAGTTTGTGCATAGCTTGCACATTAAGTAAGAAAGAAGCCTGTTGATTTTGGGATCAAAAAGTTAAAGGTCACAATTATAATAATAATGAAAGACATAGATTCTGAGGTCTAGAGGTCATGGGCCACAGTCATGTTAGTCCAGCAAGAAAATAATGGATTCTGCAGAGTAACTTTAGTTCAGGACAGCATGCCTTTATCATAGGTGTAGATCATTTAGACTCATTGGTCACAAATCTCCAGTTAACCATGCCCTACTAGTTGGTCAAGAATCCCCAGTTAACCATGCCCTACTAGTTGGTCAAGAATCCCCATTTAACCATGCCCTACTAGTTGGTCAAGAATCCCCAGTTAACCATGCCCTACTAGTTGGTCAAGAATCCCCATTTAACCATTCCCTACTAGTTGGTCAAGAATCCCCAGTTAACCATGCCCTACTAGTTGGTCAAGAATCCCCATTTAACCATTCCCTACTAGTTGGTCAAGAATCCCCAGTTAACCATGCCCTACTAGTTGGTCAAGAATCCCCAGTTAACCATGCCCTACTAGTTGGTCAAGAATCCCCATTTAACCATTCCCTACTAGTTGGTCAAGAATCCCCAGTTAACCATGCCCTACTAGTTGGTCAAGAATCCCCATTTAACCATGCCCTACTAGTTGGTCAAGAATCCCCAGTTAACCATGCCCTACTAGTTGGTCAAGAATCCCCAGTTAACCATGCCCTACTAGTTGGTCAAGAATCCCCATTTAACCATTCCCTACTAGTTGGTCAAGAATCCCCATTTAACCATTCCCTACTAGTTGGTCAAGAATCCCCATTTAACCATTCCCTACTAGTTGGTCAAGAATCCCCATTTAACCATGCCCTACTAGTTGGTCAAGAATCCCCAGTTAACCATGCCCTACTAGTTGGTCAAGAATCCCCAGTTAACCATGCCCTACTAGTTGGTCAAGAATCCCCAGTTAACCATGCCCTACTAGTTGGTCAAGAATCCCCATTTAACCATGCCCTACTAGTTGGTCAAGAATCCCCAGTTAACCATGCCCTACTAGTTGGTCAAGAATCCCCAGTTAACCATGCCCTACTAGTTGGTCAAGAATCCCCATTTAACCATGCCCTACTAGTTGGTCAAGAATCCCCAGTTAACCATGCCCTACTAGTTCATACATTGAGAACTATTAAAATGGGGTAGTCCATTCACAGTACTCTTGTTTTATCTGTGGCATTTTTTCTCCACTCAGTTTTCACTGTACTATACAGATAGCTCACCTGGGCCTAGGTTATTTTGGTGTTTAGTGGGTGACTTCTGTCAGTACAATGTCAGTACATTTTTTCTCCACTCAGTTTTCACTGTACTGTACAGATAGCTCACCTGGGCCTAGGTTATTTTGGTGTTTAGTGGGTGACTTCTGTCAGTACAATGTCAGTACATTTTTTCTCCACTCAGTTTTCACTGTACTATACAGATAGCTCACCTGGGCCTAGGTTATTTTGGTGTTTAGTGGGTGACTTCTGTCTGTACAATGATGTTGATGCACAGTCTCTACTTAGCCATTAGTTCACTTAGTCTATTCATTGACTATTTTCTCTCACAAATCAACTTGACCAATCCTTTTGCTGGTATGGTGAATAGTTCAGTATGATAACATAACAGAGTTACTTTGCTTTGTTTGGTTGTAAATGCCTTCACATAAACAATGCCTTCACATAAACAATGCCTTAACTGTGAATCTAGCTAGATCCTGCTGGTACCTACCATTCTCCAATTGATTCCATAATAAAATGGTCAGAAGTCAAGGTCATGTGGGGAGACATTATTGTTTGCAACTGAACTCTAAAATTCAAGGTACATTTTATTTACTACTATAAATTCCATCACAGACATCGATAAAAAAGAAAATAATCATGAAGATTCACAATTTTTTCATTGTACATAACTAAACTGTAGTCATCATTTCTTGTCGTGTTCTTTGTGAAGTCAGTTCTTTCAGAAGAAGTGGAACTACCACATTTATTTGGTTGTCATTTGTCAGTTATTATCTTGTTTGTTGCAGTTATTTCTTTGAGTGAGGCGGTGCCGAAAGATTATCTTCCATAACTTCTGTTTGTGTATCATATGTTTGTTGTCTGTTCATGCATACAACACGGAATTTATTTGTGGTTTAGATATTTATAAATATTTTTGGTTTCCTTTTTGATATTCATAATAAAATATTACACATATGTGACACATATTACAAATATTACACATATTGCATCATATGTTTGTTATCTGTTCATGCATACAACTCAGAATTTATTTGTGGTTTAGATATATATAAATGTTTTTTGTTTCCTTTTTGATATTCAAAATAAATATTGCAACCAGAGTTTGTACATGCTAAACATAATACATTTATGAATTAAATTAAAATGAATATATTTTATGTCAGTTGCATAAGACTTTCAGGCAGTTTTTTCAAGTACTTAAGAATAACCCAGGCCAGAAGGTCATAAACCTTTGACCTTGAGTTGTAGAACAAGTTTTCTTTCTTAGCTGAATAATTTTAGTAAGTTTTCTAAAGTGAAATCCTATGTGACTGCAGAGATACAAAGCAAGTATGACACCAATCTGTTACCCAGGGGCAGATCCATATCAGTAAATCCATATCAATAGATCCATATCAATAGATACATAATATTAGATCCATATCAATAGATCCATAATAATAGATCCATATCAATAAATCCATATCAATAGATCCATAATAATAGGAGAAGAATAAAGGATCAAGGATCAGACATTTTGTTCAATTTAGATGCATGATTTCAAAGCAAGAAGTATTTTCGACTAATGTCTTCACTTCTTCAATCTTTAAGGCTGCTGTGAGTTGGCCAGAAGCATATCATATAGCAGGAGAGATCTCCAAAAAGGCCTTACCACTAACCGTGCACAATGTTACCTGTCTCAATGAGAAACACAAGCAGGAAGGAAAGTATGTATTTCTTCTGAGGAGATTTTCAAACTCTGAGATCAAATTTTTAATTAATTGTCATGTGGCAGGTAAAAAAATGGAAGAAAAAGTAGTTTAGTTTCTAAATGAAAGAAATATTTAATTATTTTGCATTATATTCTATTTTCATCAAAGTAGTATCAAGGTCTCCAGTATTAACATAGGAAAAGAAACTTCCTCTATTTGCTGTCTGCCTGCCTCTCCATCCTGACCTTGTAACAGGAACATAGTTTTGCAATAGGCTGCATATTTATACTCCATTTGAAAAATAATTTGTCAAAAACCAAAAAAAGTTTTGCATTTTGTTGTCAGTCTCTAGTTTTATAAAATGAACTGCCCCTCCTGCATGTTATAATAGGTGACAAATGAAAGCAGGAACCATGGTGGCTCAGTGGTTAGCATGCCAGACTTGTGACTGAAAGATGCAGGTCCGATTCCTACCATCAGATCAGCCCAGATGGCTACCATAGTGTGTCCTTGGGCAAGACACTTTACTCCAATTGCCTCGGCACTAAGTAACCTACTTGTGTTGCTGTGCCATAAAACACCAAACTGATGTCCTTGGGCAAGACACTTTACTCCAATTGCCTCGGCACTAAGTAACCTACTTGTGTTGCTGTGCCATAAAACACAAAACTGATGATGAATCATATTGGCAATAATTTGAGTATTTTTCAATATCATTAAAACAATGAAATTATGTAAAACAGAACTATGTCCATTATTTTTATAGCTCACTTTGTCAGCATATCACAGTAGCAAATTTATGACAAGTTAAAATGAAACCAGTTATGCTGCAAATATACGGCAGAACGACATTATTGTACAGTGTGTTCAGTCAGCTTGGCCAAGGAAAGTGTATGACGATTGGGAGTTGATGAACTCTATAATTTTCTATGGAAACATGGAATCCAAGCAGAATACATCCAGAAATTTAGAGGTTTGCTATCTTGAAATTCAGTCTCCTAGTTCCATTTCACATTGGTATACACATTCTCAGGTTGACAAACAATTATAGTCAGTTGCAGGTCCATTATGAATCGTACCCCACCTCTTGTCTTCGAAAGTATTTACTTGGCACAATTACAGACTAGCTGAGGATTATTTAATCCCTTCATACCATACAAATTTCAAACCAAACCTTGTTCCATCAGTGCAGACTTTTGTAATTTGGACAAATACAGTTGTCAACGATGAGTGCAATGTTAAAGAAATGCTATTTTTAGTAGATGGAGCAGCCTAATATACATTGTAAGGTGCATGGTTGCAATGTGGATGCTTGCTCGGGTAAAAATAAAAGTTGGTACATCTATATTGTATACAACATGCAAGATACCAACCGCTATAACCAGTAAAATTAAAATAAAGGGGATGAAACTAAAGTGACAAAATTTTTGAAATCATAAAAATGTCATGTAAGTAGAATGTAGACTTTATCTTTTTTTTAATTCCATGCCACACATTCCAAAACGATGCAGTCTGAATAAAAATGGCTTTATAATATTTGTGTAAAATTCATAATTAAGTAGCATTTAAAATGTTAGTGCTTTCACCACATTTAGAGTAATCATTAAAATATTCAGATGACAATATTTTTTTTTTTTTTTACCAAATCAATGATGAATACAAATAAAAAGAGAAATAATATTGTAAAATAATGGCTGATAGTTTTATCGTAAAGTGCATGGTGGGGATGCGGATACGCCTACAGGTAAAAAGAAAGTTGGTAAATCTATACTGTATACACCATGCAAGATACCTACCACTTTAATGACTACAACCACAGTATAATAAAGGGATAAAAAAAAACTACAGTAGCAACATTCTCTAAATTATAAATGTCATTCTCGAAATCATAAATATGTCATATCAGTAAATTATGGATTTTTATCATTTTTATATTATATGCTAAACATTCCACAATAATGAAGTACAGTAGTCCCCCTCTTGAACATCCCCCCTGACCAGTGACCAGTCGCTTAATACAGCCACAATCCCTTGGCACCGATGAGTTTGTGTTCAAAAGTACACCTCAAGGACGGCCACCCCTCTAACGTGACCAGCGACCAGTATTTTAGTGCAAAAACTGTCAAATTTACCCCTCGCGAGTGGCCAAATAATGGTTGTTCACAGATTGAAATCTTGCTAATATTTGTTAATTTCTCAACTCAACACATTGACATTTGTTCCAATATGCAGATAAAGTAACTTTAATCCATATAAAGAGGAAAGTAATCATATTATCCGTACTGCCATGTGTTCCTTAGATGTTAGCTTTTGTCACTTTGATAATTACTGGCTATTATTACCACTGATAAGTATAAAGATGACAAAAGCTAACCACTGAGAAGCACAGTATTGTTCAGCTCAAGTCAGCGTGACATCCGGTCACCAGATAGTAAAATGGTATGTTAGCCTTTCTAGCTTCCTGCTCATAGATTATGAAATGTACTTAACCAGATACCAGACTGAAGATATATAAAAAAAAGTCGATCACGTGACAAGCTCACTTTCTTTGCAAACATTGTGCATCTCATGTGATAACTACATATTGCCTACGAAGGAATAAGTTGTTGCAAAATGTTGTCAGACCTCAGTTTAGAATGAAAAGTGAAAGCAGTTAGACTAAATGAAAAGAGAGAGAGTCCTTTGGTCACTACTGAGAAATTTTATGTCAGAAAGATTCAAATAAACATCATTAATATACATTAAACTGAAGTGAGTTGAGAAAACGGAATCGACGGACACACAGGGATAGTTACAACCAAATGTTTGTGCCAAAAATTTACCAACAAGTTGGTTTTGAACTACAATTGATGATCATTAATATTTTTTTTTTAAAAATAACATTGATATTAGTTTTCTCACACAAAATCCATAACTAGATAATATTCCTGTGATTTTTAAATGAAAATATTGAATATATAAAAATTAGTTACACCTTTCATGCTTTATATGTAGTTATTACTTACATCTGTGTGATCCCCCTCTAGAAAGGCCACCCCTCTTATAAGGCCACTTTCCTGCTGCAGAAGGGGTGGCCTTATAAGATGGGGACCACTGTATAAACAGAAGTGTCTTAACCATAGAAATATGTTTAATTCATATTTGGATGGCATTTAGCATGCCAGCAATTTTATTAACATTTAAAAAGAAGATGTAATGTAGACATTATTATTGTTGTTGTTGTTGCAAATACAATATAAATAATTCCTAATTATAAGTGTAAACATCTGATAAACATATAAATTATTACAGTGAAACCCCACTATAGCACAATGATCGGGATTAACAAAACGATATCATGCTAAGTACCATATTGTGCTATAGCCGAAGAAGTCAGTTAGCTGTAAAAAAAATTATGATTGCCCCCCCCCCCAGATGTGTGTGTATGTGCCCCCCAGATGTGTGTGTATGTGGGTGGGGGGAGGTGAATAGAAGTGGGTGCAAAACTACATGCTTCATTGGCACAGTTACCATCTTAAATCAATGTATATTAAATGAGAAATAGTGAAAAAAACATAGAGATTGCATCTATAATATTTTACATTGTTCAGAGAACCATGCATCGGGACATATGTATATGTCTACCGTAAGAGTGAATCCATAATAATTCCATTGTAAATATACACACAGAAGTATAATATTTAGTCATTTTGTCATAGATCATTATGTATCTGAATTCAATGCAGTACAGGGGGGTTGGGGGGGGGCGGGATGGGGCAATACTACGGAATTAATTGACACAATTATCAACTTGTTCCATATTAAGCAAGAACTACTTAAAACAGTCATTACATATTTAATATTTATTTTGTTGGCAGAGAAACCAATAATCGGTACGTATATATAATTGTATACAAAATTGGCAATTTTAGCGTAAATAGTTAAGAGTACATGACATGTACTCACTAGTTGAATCAGGTTGTATCCATAAGAGTAATTCCATAAAAAATGTGAACAAAGAAGTATCATTTCTATATAATAAAATATTGCAAGATCCATTCAAATCCTAATACTTAATTTCTTACTAATACATTCACACAAACTTATGAAACAGTTTTTTCCCCTCAAGATTCATATTTGCTGGCCAAAGGGTCTGATTTCTGACCAATAATAAAATGCATAATCAGATATTGGGAGTTTCTAAAAGAAACCTGTTTTTAGGCTTGAAAAGTACATGTGATTGGGCTGAAAATTCATACAGGAGGTCAGAGGTATTGACCTCATAATGTACTTGTGATGAGAATTCGACATGTAAACTGCCTGAACCCAGTTTGGGAGTAAACCATTTGATTGTATGGGTGCAGAGTTAGTTCCATAAAAACAGTTGAGTCATACTGTAAAGGACTGAGGAAAAAATAAAATTAACCCGATCTTCATTGAAACTTTTGTGTATAACTATGACTTTACCCCAGAGCAAAAGTGGGGAGTAGAATGTTTGATTATATTGACCGAACTCACCACCCTTACAATTTAAATGGTTCTGTTCCAATCAATGTTGACACTGTGTATATGTGAATGATCTGAAGCTAGAAAATACGAAGGGTTAAGACGAAAGGGGGATGGGTGGGGTTCACAAGTCTGTTGCAATGACCAAAACTGCACCTGACAATTCGGGCCATAAACTTGTTTCATAGGGTGTGTATGACGGTTGATTGAGCAGGCATTGATAGTCTGTTGTTTTCCCTTAAAAGGGTAGGTAAATTAATTTATTTATAAATTCGGGTAAGAAACTTTTTTAGACCACCATTTTGTTTGATTGACTTGAAAACACTTAAATCTCAAAGCTAATTGCATTTGTTTAACTCCAGACTTAATTATGTCCAGGGCTTCAAGCTTCTCTTTAACAGTAAAAGCTTTACGTTTCTGTATCCTGTTATCTGTTGTAAATACCCACTAATTAACACTTTGACACCTGTTTGTATGAACGACTACAGCAAGAATAATTGTTAAGGAACAGTGGGGATATTGTTATAGGGAATGCATGATATTATTCACTGGTCAATTGATTGCATAACGATTGTCTGATAACACCACAAAGCCACGTGAGTGTGTTGGCAGCTTTTTTAAAATAATTTTTTGTTTTTATAAATCATTGTCACATAATTGACTTTGATGATTAGCAATTACTTAAATTAATTGATTTATAAATTCGGATCAGAATCTTTTTTCAACCACCACATGTTTTCTTTCTTGGTTGTGTAGGCCATTTGAATGAGCAAACATCTGTCAGCTATTATTTGAGCAACAATCGTACACAAAATGCATTGAAGACAAACACAAAGAAGATTTACTGGCTTTATTGTTCATGGGTCAATAATAATAAGATTTACACTCGTCAGCTTTTTATAATTACTGAAAAATTACTGGTATGTATTAGGCTTAATATCAAGATGCTACAATCATTCAATATATACATTTTTTATTCAATTCACTTATGTGACATGCAATTATGCATTCAATCATATAACAATAGATGAAATAAGTTTCACATCATTAGTATACTGTGAATCACAAAAGTTTAGCATGCCAAAACATTTTAGAGAATTTATAAAAGTTTATACCAGTTACAATTTCAAAGCTAACATTGCCAAAATTGCATGCTTGCTGCAGTTTGTAATACACAGTAGGTATCGCCAAATTTTAAGGGATGTAGTATTTCTCACGCTACAATTATTTATGCATTCATTTATCATATCATCAAATAATTGTGGTAAAAATGGGGCAATAAGTATAGGTTGTTAACTGAGTATTGAAAAATATTAGTCCCGAGGGCATGTGGTGAAAGATGCCAGAGCTTGCGAGGGCATTCTACACTACATAAAAGCGGGACCAATATTTTTAAATACTCAGTTAATAACCTTCTTATTATACACTTAAAAACAAGTATATTAATTATTCAGTTATGTTATATGAATAGCACAATGGAAACAAAGATAATTTCAGTGTTTTATGAATGAAACCTAAATACAACGAAGTTATATATGCAACTTTACTGCTATGGAAGTGCGCAAATGAACCCATTTGCTCTTAATATACAGATATGCATCCTTTGAATAAATTGTGTTCTACTGCCCAATTATGTAAAATAATACGCTGAAATTATGTAAAATAATACGCTTCTAGCCTGAAATTATGTAAAATAATACTCTTCTGTAGGGGGCAATGTTTTTCGATTAAAACACATCAGACAGTGGTTCATAATTTTTTTTAATTGCTTCTGTTGTGCGTTGATTGAATTTAAAAGTGTCTTACCCAGGGGGTGTGTGTGTGTGTATATGTTTTACTGGAACAACCCTTAGATGCTATTTATAGCTCATAAAGTTAAATTTTCATTGGTACATTTTCTTCTCCTTATTCATGTTGTGGCTTATTAGACATATAAACAGATTTTATACATTTTCATATTTAACCTTGCTCATAGATAGATTTATTTGCATTTGTATGTCTAAATTGCTTCAGTTTCCGTAAAGTTTTTGCCTTTTAAAGTACTAGTTTTCTCCACTACTGCAATGTGGAGTCCTTCATGACTCCTATCACACAGTGTGAATTGATTTGTGGAATCCTTCATGACTCCTATCACACAGTGTGAATTGATTTGTGGAGTCCTTCATGACTCCTATCACACAGTGTGAATTGATTCTCTTTTGTGGTTTGCTTAAACTGACATCTGTTTGACTTGATACTGTTTGACATGATACTGTTTGACATGATACTGTTACAATCTCACGCTGTATGTTCGCTATTTATAGTAACAATTTTAGTTTGCAATAAAAAGATTGCTATCAAATTTTTATTAGCATAACACATCTGGTTTAGCATGCATAGTGATCATTTGTAGAGACAGACCATCTTTAAAAATAAATCATGACAGAAGTCATTCATCAGAGATCCAAGTCATTTCACTTCGCATGTTATGATTTTAAGAATAAATTATTTTCATCATATGAAAAGTAAAATCATACATCCATGCTCATTTTGTATGCAATTTATTAAACCAGTTGAGTACCTTGTAATTTTCAACATTTATTAAATAAGGCTTGAAAATAAAAGTTGAGACTTTTCAAACATTGTTATATAAATGACCATTTATAAAGTCCACACTTATGTAACAACTAGTTTTCAAAGTATAATGTAGACTGTTTCCTTTGTCTTGAATATCACATTTTCAATTAAAATTTGGGCACATTTACAATTATAAAGAACTAACTTCAGGAAAGAGGGAACTCTGTAAACTTAATTTTGCACTCTTATAAGTAAAGATGAGGGTGTTGATTGGACTTTAAAACTGAGGACACCAGAGTACCCATAGGAGAGCACTGATCATGTGATCATTAAGCAATGTACTGTAAATTCACTATTTTTTGTGTGGTTACCGATTTTCATGGATTTTGTGGTTTCAAGAACCATGAATTTAATATCCCAAGAAACAATGATCTTTTTGAGGAAACAAGGGGACCATATCCCCATTCCACAAATTTAAGTATAATATATACTCACTTATAAATCAAGTTGAACTGCAAACTGCACAGACCCAGATATACAATCGCATAATGCGATGGCAGATCTGGGTCTATACAGTTTGTTAGGAGTAATCAGTAGAACAAGCAACATAGATCCTAATCTGCCGGCACATTATGCGATATCAGATCACGGTCTTTGTTGTTTGCAGTTGAACTCAATTTATAATTAAGTATATATGGTACTGATGAAAATATAATGGTTCACAAAACCATGAAAATTGATACCCACTAAATAAAAGAATCCACAGTAATTCACAGGATTGTCAGACCAGTGCTAAAGACAAACTCTTTTAGGAGACCACCTCTCTTAACTCATTAACCCTTGGAGATTCTTTTCATTTTCGCCTGAAATGGGGGTAGGAAATGCATTTTTGGGGTTACTTCTGAATGCAGCAAAACACATTTGCTTAAGAAAGTTTTTCGTTTAGCCGGATGCTTAGGTGTATCAGAAACATTGTTTTTGATTGGCTATTATGCTCGCGCATGTGCAGAAGGGTAACAGTTGGATTCTTTTTTTCTTTTTTTTCGTATTGGATCCCTGATTTTTGTGTCCTGGCCCCTTTTTACTCCAAATCTCAAACTTATCCTACTTTTTGCAAAGATTCATCTGTCTGTGTGCGGTTCGGCCCAGTCTGCTTTAGATCTAAGGCCAAAAAGTCTCAAATCCGGACACAAACTTCAGTTCCGGAACTGGTAATTTTCGACATTAAAAAAAATTGGATCTCAAAAACTGCATTTTTTTCGCTGTATTTTTTAATGCGAGTAGAAAGTCGACATTATTTGATATCATTGTAGACCTATATCTGTCTACTTTCCTGAAATATAATCCACTTTAGTGTATCCTTAATGATGTTCACGTTACAGAGCTCGGAAGTAGGGTACAACCTCATGACGCGTAAACATGGCGCTAGGGGTTAATGAGTTAAGAGACCGCAAAAGTTTATTAAGTATTTGAAATTACAGATGTTTAGAATGTTTTGTATTGAATGATCATCTTTCTTAAGAATTCTTTGGTTCACACAGGTGCACTCTTAAGACAATTTCTAAACTGAGCCATTCAAAGGATAAAGGTCATAATAAACAGAAATACGTAAATATATTACCATTACTTAAGATAATAAATTAACTACAGAAGGTACAATTATTAAGGTTTATTTTCTTAAATTGTAATTTGTTTCTACTACTTTTTATATGTCAAATTAATCTATAAAGATTAAAACAGAGCTGTCATATTTTATTTCTTCATCTATTTATTAGCATGAATCAGTGACACAAAACAATATTTGGTTTGGTTGAGCTAAGCCTACATTTATGTTATTGTGTCTAAAAGGCACTGAAGTTTTAAAAGACACTTCTGAGTACTACTTATTGGTGTGCATCAGAATTGTACAACAATATTTTGGTTTGGTTGGGCTAAGCTCACTTTAAGTTATTTTGTCCAAAAGGCATTTCTGAGCTTTACTACCTCTCTAGCTAGGCTATTACGTTATCAGCCTGATGCTGGTCAGCTCTGTATCATAGTGGATATTTTTCATAAGGGCTGTTCCAGTAAAATATCACTGGGATCCAGGAAAGGCACTTTCAGTGTGGAGTTGTTACCCACGGATACAGTTTAGACTTTTGTATCATTTTCATATGAACTCTTTGAGTAATCAGAGTAACCTGAAATATATTTTGAAACAACTTCCTTCCCTTGATACAATGTAACAGCACTATCAGTATATAGTGAAAACATGAAATCTGTATTCATTTTTAGCTGATAATAATTATGATATAAAAAGTATTTAGATTTGTTTCTTTTACATAAATGCACAATGAATTGGAAACTGTTTCATTTGAAATCATTGTAAATTTAGAAAAGCTTTTTCAGCTAGATACTGTGTGGTAATATATTTACTAGGGGTAGGCAATACCTTGCTAGAAAAATAGCTAACTTGTACAATACACCAAAAGGGAATTGCACAGATTAAAGGAATTGCACAGATTAAAGGAATTGCACAGATTAAGGGAATTGCACAGATTAAAGGAATTGCACAGATTAAGGGAATTGCACAGATTAAGGGAATTGCACAGATTAAAGGAATTGCACAGATTAAGGGAATTGCACAGATTAAGGGAATTGCACAGATTAAGGGCATTGCACAGATTAAAGGAATTGCACAGATTAAGGGAATTGCACAGATTAAGGGAATTGCACAGATTAAGGGAATTGCACTGATTAAGGGCATTGCACAGATTAAAGGAATTGCACAGATTAAGGGAATTGCACAGATTAAATTTTGTGCTATTCGGGCTCCAGAGGTACTATTCCTTTAGATTTTGAAGAAAAAAGTGCTAGATAACATTTTTTGGATTACAATTTATTCTAAAGCTCATATTTATAATCCATTTCAGACCCTGTATCCAGGTTGAAACATTTCGATGGAATGTGTATAATCTGCCATTGAGAAGTAACTTAGTGGATGTATTCATCACAGATCTGGTTGGTACTTTCTTTTTAACTTTTCTTTGGAAACTTTATTTCTGTTACATCTATAGCAAAACAAGTCCTGACAACTTAAACAATGTTCTTTTGAGAGGGTCAGATGTCAGTATGGTTTATTATTTGATGTGGAAGAAACCAGAGGACCTGGAGGTACTGGTAAGTACCTACTTCAGATGGATGACTACTGAGTACCTGGATGTACCGGTAAGTACCTGCTTCAGATGGATGACTACTGAGGATCTGGAGGTACGGGTAAGAACCTACTTCAGATGGATGACTATGGAGGACCTGGGGGTACCAGTAAGTACCTACTTCAGATAGATGACAAAGAGGACCTGGAGGTACTGGCAAGTACCAACTTCAGATGGATGACTAGATAATCTTGTTCATATTGGAACTGGTGAAACCAAGTCTTAGCTGAAATAAGAATAGGTCATTATCAGAAAATCTGCAGCATATTTCACTCAACTAAAAGTATTTACCACCCAGAATTTTTTTAGTCAAACACCAAGATAATTAGATAATTAGATGTGTTAGATAATTAGGCCAAGAACATACTCATTACTTTCTGACCAAAAGTCAAGAATGTGGCAGTAAGGTGAAGCAGAAGATTTTCAAAGAAGCAAAATGACTTGGCAATAAAATTACAATTTTCATTTTTTGGTTAGTAAGCTACCTAAGTGGGGGAAAAATCTGAAGAAAATTTGCAATACAATTTACTTTTTTCATTGTTGATTTTAATAAGCAAAGGAGGGAATTTACATACAATTAAAAGATTTAATGAAAATGAGTCATTTTCATTCATTTTCAAGTTGACTAATTTTAAAACTTTGTTTATAGTTGTCATTCATTTTTTTTTTATTTTTGTGTTTTGAGCTGACTTAAATAAACTTCTGTTCTTCATTTCAGCCCTTTGGTAAACGGTATGTATTGATAACTAACGTATAATAAGAATGTTTAGCCGTGAATGCATTTTCAGGATTTATTGGTCTCATAGTGACATTGCAACAATAAATCCCCTCAAAATTTACAACCTTTAATATTGCAATCTCTCTTTATCTGTAGTTGCTTAAATATAACCAGTCCAAATTAAATTCACATTTTTTATATGCCCACCATAAGGCAGATCGTATTATGTTACAATGTTGTCTGTCTGTCTATTACCAATCCCTTATCTGCACTTGAGTTCTCCGCTATCTTTGGTTACTTAAGTTCTCCACTATCTGCAGATACTGAACTTTGTAAATAGCTTGAACTTGTGGTAAGGAATAAACCTGTCAAGTTTGGGATTGAAAGGTCAAATGTCAAGGTCACTAACTGAACTGAGCAATATAGTTTTATGCATGGTAACATTAGTTTTACATCACAGACTTGGACTAAAGTTTGTGGATGGCTTGCACATAGGATAAGGAAGAGGTCAAAATATCAAGGGCAATATGCCTGAAAGAAGACAGATGTTTTCAGCACAAAAAATTTCACCAAAGTTTGTGAATGGCTTACCTGTTGGACAAGAAAGAAGCCTATTAATTTGGGGTCAAAGGACAATGCCACAGAAGAAAAATGGTTTTCGCATACTAACTTTAGTTCTGGACCACATACGTTGACCAAAGTTTGTGGAGGACTTGCACTTAAGGTATGGATGAGGCCTATTGATTTTGGGGGTCAAAAAGGCAAAGAGCAAGGTCATTATGGCTAAAAGAAAAAATGGTTTTTACAGAATAACTTTTGTTTTAGAGTAAGCTCCTTCACCAAACATTGTGGATTATTTGCACTTAGGGTAATAAAGAAACCTATAGATTCTGGGGTCTCATGGTTAGAGGTTGTGTTCATGGTAAATTGAATAAGAAAATTATGGTTTCTGCACAGTAAGTTTAGTTTAAGACTGCAAACGTTGTGCAAAGGTCCAGGATATTGAAAATTGTCAGTCAATAATCTCCAAAGTCAACCATGCCCTACTATTGCCAACATAGAGCACTTTCATACATGGAGTGGGCATATCATGAGCTGTTCACTGTACTCTTATTGACCAAAATTGTCAATGTTTATGTGCACAAATAATACCCGCTAGTATGTAAGATACTGTACTTTGGATTACTCACCCGTAAAGCATGTATCACATGGCACATGGTATGCATAAATCTATAAATCTAGTTATCTCTTCCAACAGCAAGAAATGTAAAACATAGTTACATAACTGTCCAGCATCTGATGTATTTATTCATCATTATATCGTGCTTAAAGAGGGTTGGCAGAATATTAGATTCACTTCATTAACCTGTCCATCTGTCTCTCATTCCATAATGTCTAGGCTGTAACTCTTATTTAAACATACATATAGAGATTGAGCTGGCTTCATGTGGGCATTTTGTTTTTAATGTGTGTTTGAAAGCAAAACTGGATCATTGTGACCCTTTACAGGGTTTATTAAATATTGCTTACAAATACAGACTTGTGCCAGAGAAACTAGAGCTTTTTGTGAGTTTCTCACTAACTACTCTAGACTATTTGCTATGATTACATCTTGGGGGAAGTTAAATGGGCCAAATGGTCAGGGATACAAAGAAGCACAGTCTTTGCAAGCAGGATGATAAACTTTTCAGATTTCTGCTGTCTTCATGGCCGCAGCAGAAAAAAAATAACCCTCATTCCATGCATGCAGATTGTTCATTTGTTGACTCCTAAACACATTTGATGGGAGCTGTATCAATGAGAGCGGAGTGTCAGATTGTTCATTATACATCAAACTCTAGAGGTCCATTAAGAACGTACTTTTTCCATAAAAACTTTACTGGTTATATACCAGGAGGGCTTATGAGATGGTCTGTTGTCCATCGTCAGTCTGTCCATTAGCACAAGTTTGTTATCGCTACTCCTCCTCTCCTAAACTACTTGGAGGATTGTCATGAAACATTACACATTAATCCCATGGTCTAGTTGGTCCTAAGTGAATATGGTGTTGCTCGGACATCCAATATGGCCACCACAGCAGTCATCTTGAAAATCTTGTTATTGCCACTTCCCCTGAATGGATTGTCATATCAACATAGGGTTTTCACTAAAAGACTTCTTACGATGTCTAGTTGGTCCTCAATGAAAATGGTGCCAATCTGATGTCCACTATGGCTGCCATGGCAGCCATCTTGAAAATCTTGTTTATAGCTTCTCCTCCTGAACAAAAAGTCATATTGACACCAGATTTTCAACAGAAGACTCCTTATGATGTCTTGTTGGTCCTAAAAGAAAATGGTTCCAATCTGACATCCAGTATGACCGCCACAGCAGCCATTTTGAAAATCTTGTTATCGCCACTCCTCCTGAAGGAAAAGTCATATTGACATGGGGTTTTCACCATAAGACTTCTTATGACTAGCTGGTCCTAAATGAAAATTGTGTCATTTACACATCCAATATGGTGGCCACAGCAGCCATCTTGGAAATCTTGCTATTGCTACTCCTTTTGAATGGATAGTCATATCAGCATGGGGTTTTTAATAAAAGATTTCTGAAAATGTATAATTGGTCCAAAATAAAAATGGAGCTGCTCATAATGGATGGTTATATCAACATGGGATTTTCACTGAAAGACATCTTATGATGTCTGGTTGGTCATAAATGAAAATGGTCACGATATGACTTCCAATATGGCCGATGGCCATCTTGAACATCTTATCGCTACTTCTCCTAGATGGCTGGTTATATCAACATTGTGCTTTCACCAAAAGTGTTCTTATGATGTCTAGTTGATCCTAAATGGAAATGGTGCCAATCTGATATCCAGTATGGCCACCATGTCAGAAATCTTGAAAATCTTGTCATCATTACTGCTCCAAAACGGAAGGTCATCAGCATGGGGTTTTCACCATAAGGCTTCTTAAGATGTCTTGTTGGTCCTAAATTAAAATGGTGCCAATCTTATGTCCAGTATGGCCACCATGTTGGCCATCTAGAAAATCTTGTTATTGCTACTCCTTTTACATGGAAAGTAATTTTGACATTGGGTTTTCATCAGAAGAGTTCTTTTGATGTCTAGTCAGTATCTTGTTGTCACTACTCCTCCTTGAAGATGGCAATATTGTATCATCTTCATAGTAACTTACATGAGTTAAATGCCATATGTTGAAGACAAGTGCTCTGAGTATTTCTTTTGTTCATTTTCACTTGTATTTCATAAAAAGTAATCTCTTGATGCCAACAAATGTAAAAACATAAAAATCTTGATAACTCAATATCAGAACTGGATCCAAGGCAGACAACTGGAAATTGTACCCAGGAGCCCTAACAGAAATGGCCAGAGTGACCAAACTGAAAACTGGACGTGCCTGCATTCTCACCCAGGATAGAAAATGCATAATCAAGGTAAATTAATAATACTGTTCATGTGATAAGAATTCATCTAAATGTTTGAATATCATTCATTATATACATTTATCCTCTGCATTTAAAATCATGTGCGACAAACCTAAAATGAGAAGTATATGAAATTAGTTAATATCAACCTTATATTGGTGAATCTGAGGAAATTGAATGGTAAATTTACTGTTGCTAATTGTGTTTTACCATGGACACTCGAGTGAAGTTGATTAAAAAAGTCAGTTTGAGTAAATCTACCTTTCATTTCCTCAAATCTTAAACTATGCTAAGACCTTCAAAAATATTAATCCTTTAAAACTTCAAACACAGAAAATTATTGAAAAATTAATTGTATTTTTTCCTGCAAAAATTCAGGCTAACATTATTTCACAGAATCAGAATTTTTAAAAAAAATTAACATTTGTTTCTGTCATGGAATTGTGTGCAGCAAGTTGCCATTGTATTGTATTTTAACATAAAATATAGTATGGGTTTAAAGGTTTGTATACAGAAAGGAACCATAGAGCAATGTTTATGATAGACCAGACACTTTCGTAAAGACCACAGTTCACTAAAGAACAAAAGGATCTTATTTAACCTTAAAATGAAGCTTGGATAATCCATTGCTTGAGTTATCCTACAATTATTGAAATGCTATACCACATGATAATGGGTACTAAGTAGTAAGCCAGTAGATACACAAGTCACAAACTCTTAGAAATTCACTACTCATGTAGATAAAAATGTGGATCTCCCACTTTTTATATGCTTGAATTTTCAAGCATTTTGGTTATCTTGATGCAATCATTGCCAGTAAATGAAACAATTTGAACACCAAAATTATAGCAAAAGGTCAGTTCATAAAAACACTAACAATGAAAAAATATATTGCAATTCTAATTTTTAAAGGTTTGACGGTACAAGACTGTTAACCTTATTTTTAACACATTTAGAATTTTCCAGAAATACTTGATATAATTATATTTGTCACTGCATCACATTGAGTGTCTTGATGCCACAACGGATTCAAATTTCTGATAATGTATCTTGAATTTTACTGCTGCAAATTAAATTTTGAAATCCAACCAATCAGAAAGAATGTTACATTTATTTTACCATTATTAGAATACAGTCAGATCTGTCTAAAGGAGCAGCCTTTGGGAGGAAAGAGTATGTCCTATTAAGACAGGTGACTGCTTAATACAGGTTTAGTTCTACAATAATTTGATTTAAGGAACTTTTTAAAAAATGGCTATAATGAAAGCAGATGTAAAACTAATCATCACTAGTTAATAATTAGTTAAAACTATAGTTGTAATCATTTTGTTCATTAAAAGAATGTCCCCAATGAAGGCAACACTGTAAGATATAAAAGTTTTGTAGAACAGAAGTAAGAGTGTTCCATTTTCTAAAAGATGCATGTTAAACTCCAAAGGTTTGTTGCACATGATATGTGTTGTATTGTATACCTATAATCAAATTATCAAACTTTAATGTAGGTGCCAAATTTTACAGAACTTAAAGGCAACATGGGGTGGTGGCATATTTAATCATGTTTTATGAAATGAAGTGAGATAACAGGCATGCAGTTGCCATCTTAAGCTTGTTGCAAAAAATGACGAGTAAACTAGAGCTATTAAAAATAGGTGCATAGCAAGTAACCCACTAAACACAATTTACTTGGCATTGTCTTAAATGCAGGAACTTGTGTGTGGAAATTTTTTTGGGAGAATGGGCATTCAGAGACCATAACTCCTCCAAATCATAATGTGGAATGCTGGAAATCCAATTAATTCAAATTCTCATTAGTATAAAGCTGCATGCCAAATTTGGTTGAAATCCAATAATCTTTGGTTAAGTAATGCTGTGGAAACCAAAGTAAGGTTGACAGACAATCAGAGGGCCATAACTCTTGTATATGATATCATGGAATGATAGAAAATCAAACTAATTCTCAAGGTCTTGCCAATATAAAGTTGTATGCTAAATTTAGTTGAAATCCAAAATTCATTAGTAAAGGTATACTGCAGAAACCAAAGCTAGGATGATGGGCAACCAGGGGGTCACAACTCCTGTAAATGGTGTTGTGCAATGCTGGAAATCAAATTTATTCAAGGTCTTAACAACTTGAAGCCCCATACTAAATTTGGTTGAAATCCAATAATCCTTGGTAAAGTTATGCTATAGAAATCAAAGTCAGGAGGACAGGTAATCAGGGGGCATAACTCATGTAAATGATGTAGTGAAATGCTGGAAATAAAACTCTTTCAAGGTCATAAAAATCAAATTTGGTTGAAATCCAACAAATCCTGGTAAAGTTATCCAGCAGAAAACAGGCAATCAGGGGGCATAACTCATGTAAACGACAATGTGGAATGCTGAAAATTGAACTCAGTTAATGTCTCATTAATATAAAACCGCATGCCAAATTTGATTGAAGTTCAGCAAACCTTGATGAAGTTATGATGTGGAAGCCAAAGTAATGAGAACAAGCAATGAAAGGGCTAAATCCAGTAAATGGTGTCAAGGAATGCTGGAAATCAAAGTTATTTGAGGTCTCATCACTATAGAGCTGTATCCGAAATTTGGTTGAAATCCCCTTAAAACTTGGTAAGTTAAGCTGCCAAAATTAAAGTTAGAAGGATGTGCAATCAGGAGCTATAACTCTTATAAATGATGAGCTATAAGGATGGAATTCAAACTCTTTTGAGGTCAAGTTGTATAAAGCTGGACACCAAATTTAGTTAAAATCCAACTATTGCCAGTAAAGTTATTTTGTGGAAACCAAATTGTTGATGGTTGGACAGCCAGATTGATGGATATGATTATTATAGGGTTCCACAAACTTCATCAAGTGGGACCCTAATAAAAATTTCTCTGTGTAGTAGAAATAAAATAGAAATGAAATTTCGAAAAATATATTACCTGTCTGGTTTTATCAGAGCTGATTTACCTGTAAACAAAAACATTGTTTGGGCAGTAAATCTGGGTATGAAAAGACATGTTTGCTCAGACCACCACAATGCATCCCTGGTGTGTGTTCCATTAAATGTAGATGACTGTAGTTGCCTTTTGACTTCATTTGGGGCGATGTTTCTTGTCGGACTGTGCTAGCCAGAGGTAGTTGCTTCTGCTGTTCACCACAGTTTTAGCGAAGAACATGTTTAATTGATTACCCTTGGTTAGTTTAGCTAGCCAGACATGGAAAATGTTTAATGCTGGATTGTGAACATTTCTTTGTTATCTTTATCAATGGTTATCAAATAATTAGCACAGTCTCCATTATTTGAGAACTTTATTCCAAGTTTTTGGCTTTTTAGAGTAAAAACACATTCCCACAACCACCAACACACTGACTTGCTGAAACCTTATTATAATGATGTTATTCCAAAACTAACCAAGTGACACCCAATATGTTCAGAATTGACTGTAAAGCAATTCAGCACTTTTATGGTTTTGTTATTAGCATTAGGTAATATTTCAAATATAGTAATAAATGAATATTTTTTGTTAGACATTGCAGATTTTGAACAAATACTGGAAACAGTCCGCTATGCTGGCAATCAATATAGGGGGTCTGGCAGCAGGCGTATATCTTCTCCGCCGCACAGGGAAGACAATGGACAAGGCAGCCATGGAAAGTCTATCTAAACATCAAATAAAGAATATAACTGAAGAACTGCCTAGTGGAGCAAAGGGTGAAAACAGTTGAAGGAAGAATTTATAGGCAGACTGTATTCTTGAACAGTGAATCTCCCCAGCAGGATGTGATGACCTTGTTAAATGGAGGAAGAATGCTTGGAAAGAGTGTATTACAATGTTTAAAATATGAAATTTTGAATATCACTACTGTAAAGTTAAGTAGGTGAGAGATGACCAACAGAGCTATTTAACCACATAGAAACCAATAATGTTAAAAAAAACCTCATAAATACGTAGTTTAAGACCAATTCCATTTCAGTTTCTTTTTTATTGGTCGAATGCCTTTAATTTCTCTCACAGGAGAGGCTGGATTGAGGAGATTGTAAAAGAATATATTTACCTCAAAAGTTGTAAGATTCAGGAATAGACTGTAATTTATCCACTCCATGTAATTGATCCACTCCAATCAAAATCTAATGGACATAGCTAATACTGTTTGTATACCATCCATGTTTATCATGTACCCAACTGTGAACATTATAGAACTAGACAGTGAATCACAGTCCATGTTTATCATGTACCCAACTGTGAACATTTTAGAACTAGACAGTGAATCACAGTCCATGTTGTTTGTTATACCTATGATTCCAACAAACAGTATCGACACTGATCTGCTGGCATATAATGGAAAGGCAGATCAATATCTTTGCCATCAACAGTTGTGTGCATGTTATATAAATAAACAAACAGAGAAACCAACAGGAGAATAAATTCAATTAAATCTTGTTACTTCAGTCTCATTTTTTGCAATGTCATTAGTGTATACAATTTATAGTGGCCAGTTGAAATAATCTCTGCAACCATCATCTATTTTTAACTAAAATAATTCTGTTAAAGCTAAGTCATCTAGAGTATGCTTTTTATTACACCCACAACAGTGAAGTCGGGAAGGAGTATAGCATTCATGTTTGTTTGTTCATTCATTCATTGATTACGACCTCAATATTTTGTTACCCACTCAGTATCTCAGATCCTATTTCAACCACACTTATGAAAATAGTATGTTGATGCATCTCCAGAAGAGTAACTCAGCCATACCAAAACTTTGTCACTGTGACCTAATTTGCACCCTTAAGCAGCTATTGTATTTTCAGGTGTTCATTCATTACACTCTCAATATCCTCGAGTCTATTTCACGTACACTCCTACAAATTGGTATTTGGATGCATCTCAAGGAGAGTAGCTCAGATCATACCAGAAGTAGGTCACTGTGACCATATTTTCAGGCTTGAATGACTGGTATTTTCCACTATACCAGTCTGTATATTGTCAGATACTCAAGATGTGCTTCTGTTTGTAATGGTATTCATGTTTATGAGTAAACACCTTGTTATCATTAGAAATAGTGAAGATGGCATTGTCTCCTTAACTTAAATGCAGTAGTCTTCTTTTAGTCTGTGTAAAACTTCGAAGTCATGACTTCATAATATAGGTTTATTATACCTCTTATAGTATCAGCCAATGAACATAAAGAATTGAAGATAAAGCTGAGTCAATTCCTGATGATGTTATCCCAATGAGATGTTTGCCTCGCATAACAGACTCCGGCTGATATGTTTAGATTTGTCCACATTATATGAATTTTTCATCAATTGCAGATATGTAATCAGATAATCCAGAAGTATGGAATTTTCATCAGGATCAAAAACATATTATTATATGTAACACTTCTTTAGAATTCCTGGATCTACTGCTATGTTTCTAAAAGTTCTCTGGTAATTGAAAATAAAGCTAGCTGAGGACATATAAATTGGAAAAGAATACCATGTGAATGATAGGTGCCTTGATTTATTGGGTGCTATTTCTACAGATTTTCTTACTGATTTCCTGTAAATGCAGATTGTTTTCCTTAACTGCAGATAAATGACAAGATTGTTTTTGCAAAATCTATGTGGTCACCCTTCAGACTATTGCCCTTGCATGATGAAATATTTACCTCATGTCGTATGAAGCGGTCTAGGATGATGTCACATCAAGGTGTATCACATTAAAACTAAACATAAAGTGACATTAATTACTTTTGCAGGCCTCCAATCTATCCCTATATTTATACAAATCCCTAGGAAATTCCTTAGTATTTTTATCCATATATTTTTCCCTATAATTTTCCAAAATCCAAATAGTTTTGTGTGAGATGCACATGTCCATTTTTCTTACACTTCTTTTTTCAAGAAAGGATAAAAAGGACATTGTCTAAGAATGATTTATCAATACAATATAGAAAAGAATTGGCAGTAATGGATTATATGATAATAATAATAATAACAACAATAATAATAATAATAATAAATTCTTTCAATGTATTATAAATTAATCTTGGATAATTGTGTGTTCAACTATTTAAAAATGTTGTATTCAATTGGTAATATTAACACATCATTATCTGTATATTTTTTAATGATGTTCCTTTAAAATCCCTACATTTTTACCTATGTTTTGAGACCAAATGCCCTATCAGATCCTTATAATTTTGAAAAATATGGCTGGGAGTCCTGATTTTATTGTAGTAATATCGGAGGTTTCTTGAGACTTTATCTGTCTTAGTTCTGTATGCTAAGACATATAGTGACTAACCTTATGTTGGTCCTTGCTTGTATGACTACTGCAATGCTGACTAACCTTATGTTGGTCCTTGCTTGTATGACTACTGCAATGCTGACTAACCTTATGTTGGTCCATGCTTGTATGACTAATGCCATGCTGACTAACCTTATGTTGGTCCTTGCTTGTATGACTAATGCCATGCTGACTAACCTTATGTTGGTCCTTGCTTGTATGACTAATGCCATGCTGACTAACCTTATGTTGGTCCTTGCTTGTATGACTAATGCCATGCTGACTAACCTTATGTTGGTCCTTGCTTGTATGACTAATGCCATGCTGACTAACCTTATGTTGGTTCTTGCTTGTATGACTAATGCCATGCTGACTAACCTTATGTTGGTCCTTGCTTGTATGACTAATGCCATGCTGACTAACCTTATGTTGGTCCTTGCTTGTATGACTAATGCCATGCTGACTAACCTTATGTTGGTCCTTGCTTGTATGACTAATGCCATGCTGACTAACCTTATGTTGGTCCTTGCTTGTATGACTAATGCAATGCTGACTAACCTTATGTTGGTCCTTGCTTGTATGACTAATGCCATGCTGACTAACCTTATGTTGGTCCTTGCTTGTATGACTAATGCCATGCTGACTAACCTTATGTTGGTCCTTGCTTGTATGACTAATGCAATGCTGACTAACCTTATGTTGGTCCTTGCTTGTATGACTAATGCAATGCTTTAATATGACTAGTGCTATCACTTTGTGTGTTAGTCACTAAATCCAGTTCCAGTGTCATATACACTCCAAATAATAAATATCCATAATTTGACCATATGTGACAAAGCTTTGTTTTGAGTAGGTGAAAAGATGGGGTTTACTTGGATCTTATCCACAGTCTTGTATTCAAATTCTAAAACTAATTTATTTGAAATAAAATTTTAAAAATTTAGGAAATGTTTTAATGCTGTTTATTATGCAGATATCTCCACACAAAAAAACTAGCATTGTTTAGGATTATATGGTGATCAAAATGAGAGTAGCTACAGTTATAAATATGAAGCAAATCACCTTTTTTTAATGAGATGATATTGATTTCTGATTGGTTGATTACAGGGATGACATTGATAATAAAATTATGGGATAGGTCTTGCTGTCAGATGTAGTCACTTCATGTGTAAGAGACTTTTCTTGACACAGTTGTCACAGATGTATGACTTCAAATTTCCTTACATTCTTGGAGTTTGTTGTACAGTTTTTGTCTTGCCTGCAAAGCATAGACATGACATAGGTATCACTTGTCCAATGGTGTTTTCATTTTTGGTATAGGTATTGATGTTAAGGTTTTGAAATAAGGTCATTTTCTCTCACACTATTGTATGTACAGTCATGAAACTTTGATGGGTTTATTCATCCTGTAGGGTACTGCTCATCACAGCCAATAACATTAAGTTTTTGCATTTAGCTCATTTCCCCTGACACTGTTGCATGTATTTTGATGAAACTTGATAGATGCTTTTATCTTAAGGGATACTTCTCACCATGGGTAAAAGTAAATCACAGTGACTTACTTTTCTTGCTTTAGGATCTTTACAAGGTTTGTGGATTATACCATGGTGGAGCAGATGAGATATAACATTCTGCAAAATTCTTGTTGGCTTTTAGCTGCAAATTTGGAACAATACACTTCTTGCCTCTGATCTTGGTGGCATCAGCATTTGTACAAAGCTATTTAAGAGTCTTTTCCATGAAAAGCTGATGCTAAAAATTAGCTATTTTATCATAATTTCACTGAAATTTTAAATATTTCCTGATTTTTCCAAGTTCTAAAAACAGATTTATTTTCCAAATCTCATTACCTGGACCTGCTGAAACCATGCATGATGTTCTTGTTGTATTTGTCCTTAAGAAGTGGTTATTGACTTTGATGAGAGAGGCAAAAAGAAGGATAAACATGAGAAGGCATTTTTATTGAAAAAGAAAATATACAAGCTGTAATTTGCACAATTTTATTTAGTTTGTTCTGAGTACAAAAGGTGTAAGAGGAAAAAGATAAAATACAAAATTAAAAACCTTTAAAAGTGAACAACTGAACAGACAGTGCCAAGGTGCCAGTTTAGATTTTTAGAATTGTTTTCAATTTTTACAAAATCAATAAATTTGTTGGGACAGATATTTTACAATTTTAACAAGATGTATATTGATAATTTCAAAGCAATACATATTTTGTTTTTGCAATTAGAATAAACCTTATTAATCATCCAAAAGAAATCATCATGTGACCTTTTTATTGATGAAGTAGGTGGACAATTTTCCACATTTCTATAATATTTTGGGAGAAAATTGCATGGACAAATTATTTCCTTGGCTGTGATGAGCTGTGACACTAAAAAATTTTCACAAGAAAATTGTCTGAATGCATTGTCATATTCTATTATCTCCTTAGAAATTGTATGCAATTATTTTATATTGTAGAATTTTTCCTACAAAACATTCATGGTGTTGAGAGAAGATTTTTAATTGTTTGTAAATTTCTGACCATTTCAATTTTTTCCAGTTTAAACATAGGGGGAATGGTGAGCAATTTGCTCACATGAGTATATCCATGCCTCTCCCACATCCAACCTTTAGCCATGACGCTCTCCCACATCCAACCTTTAGCCCATGACGCTCTCCCACATCCAACCTTTAGCCCATGACGCTCTCCCACATCCAACCTTTAGCCCATGACGCTCTCCCACATCCAACCTTTAGCCCATGACGCTCTCCCACATCCAACCTTTAGCCCATGACGCTCTCCCACATCCAACCTTTAGCCCATGACGGAGACAAATCGCTATTAAAAAAGAAGCATATAACTCATCAGAAAATAGTGTGAGTGCAAGGATTTGTCAGCATATATATCTTATAATGATGATGATAATATGTAGTAAGTTTCACAGCAGTCAACTAAAAACTGCTGGTCTAGTTGCATTCAGAAAAGTCTGTCATACACTACGTCCAGCTGTAAGTAGAAAAGGGCAATAACTCTGACACAAATCAATGGAGCACAAAGATTTGACAATATGTGCATCTTTAGATGATGACCATACTATGTACCAAGTTTTACAGTGATCCCTAAAAAACTGCAGGACAAATTGCAGGACTAGTGCTAATAAGACTGTGTCATACACTGCATTAAGCTACAAGAAAAAAATGGCAGTAACTCTAACAAAAATTGTATCATCAGGTGATGCCAACAATATTTACCAAATTTCAAGTTAATCCATCAAAAACTACTGGACTGGTTGGGTTAACAAGATTGTGTCATATGCAACATTAACTCATTAACCCCGGGAGATTTTGTTCATTTTCGCATGAAATGGGGGTAGGCAACGCATTTTTGGGGTTACATCTGAATGCAGCAAAACACATCTGCTTAAGAAACTTTCTCGTTTAGCCGGATGCTTAGGTGTATCAGAAACATTGTTTTTGATTGGCTATTATGCTTGCACATGTGCAGACAGGTAAAAGTTGGACTTCTTTTTTTTTTTTTGTATTGGACCCCTGATTTTTGTGTCTTGGCCTCTTTTTACTCCAAATCTCAAACTTATCCTACTTTTTGCAAAGGTTCATCTGTCTGTGTGCAGTTCAGACGGGTCTGCTTTAGATCTAAGGCCAAAAAGTCTAAAATCCGGACACAAACTCCAATTCCAAAACTGACAATTTTCGACCTAAAAAAAATCAGGTCTTAAAAAATGCATTTTTTTCGCTGTACTTTTTAATGTCAGTAGAAAGTCGACATTATTTGGTATCATTGTAGAGCTACATCTTTCTTCTTTATTGCAAATCCATCCACTTTAGTGTATCTTAAATGATGTTGATGTTACAGAGCTTGGTAGTAGGGTACAACCTCATGATGCGTAAATGTGGCGCTAGGGGTTAAAGAGTTAAACAAGTTTTGGGAAATTTTTTAGAAATTGTCCAGCAAGGGCTATTTTTGTAATCTCTATGCAATGGTAATGCACAAATGATCAAGTAAGCAAGGAATATTCAAATTTGGTGATGTCATCGAAATTGACCCATTAACTCATTAACCCCGGGAGATTTTGTTCATTTTTGCGTGAAATAGGGGTAGGCAACACATTTTTGGGGTTACATCTGAATGCAGCAAAACACATCTGCTTAAGAAACTTTCTCGTTTAGCGGATGCTTAGGTGTATCAGAAACATTGTTTTTGATTGGCTATTATGCTCGCACATGTGCAGACGGGTAAAAGTTGGACTTATTTGTTTTTTGTTTTTTTTGTATTTGTTAGGAGTAATCAATAGAACAAATAAATAGACCCTGATCTGCCAGAACATTATGTAATGGCAGATCAGGGCCTATGTTGCTTGCAGTTGGACTCAACTCATAAGCGAGTAGATACGGTATTTGCTGTAACCTTTGAATATGATGAAATTTAAAATAAAAAAATTTGCTCTTAGCTTCTGTGGTAGAAATATAAACTTACAAATGAAAAGACAAAATAAATACAGAGGTCCCACCTCTTGTGAGGTCCCTCTCAAAAGGCCACACAATTATTAGAGATGACCATATCCTTTACCAAAATAGTACAGTACATTTTTAAGATATTGTCCCATTCATAAGATGGGAATAACTGTAATGTAATTTTGTTCTGTAATTTGTTTTCTTATGAATGGTAATAACAATATTTGCACTGCAACCTATACCCAGCCTTATAAAGATATAAAATCAAAACAGTATAGAGCAGACTGGGGGGAGGTGTTTTGGTGTTGTGACCATAAATTGCTTCACCCTTAATTTGCTCTTTGGGTGTGTTGGTAACAATCCATGTTGAGAATTCAGCTGAACCAAGGACACCACAATATGTGACTGGTGATTTAGCCCAAACAATATTTCTGGTCACAAGTCCCAAAACTCACCCCCGAGTGTATTAGATGATGGGCGAGGAGACACCAATTTTAATCAGTGAATGTTGGTTATAGAGATAATCTGGACTTATCTTTATGTTCTCATTGGCTGTGCATGACAAAAACTGATGAAAGATTGGGTCTTGTAAAACAATGCCTCCTGACGCTATTACATTGTTAAAAGTTGCATCATCTGCCACTGTAACATATGGCATAACAGAAGTATTTACACTAAAATATTAGACAAAATGCTGTTTTCCATATGTATTCCTCGTAATTATTGCCATTATGTCACCGATGTATCACATCTTAGCTAGTACATTACTATCTCATTATGTCCATCACATCATGTATCAGTGTACCACATCTTAGTGAGTACATTACTATCTCATTCTGTCCATCACATCATGTATCAGTGTACCACATCTTAGTGAGTACATTACTATCTCATTATGTCCATCACATCATGTATCAATGTATCACATCTTAGTGAATACATCACTATCTCATTCTGTCCATCACATCATGTATCAGTGTACCACATCTTAGTGAGTACATTACTATCTCATTATGTCCGTCACATCATGTATCAGTGTACCACATCTTAGTGAGTACATTACTATCTCATTCTGTCCGTCACATCATGTATCAGTGTAGCACATCTTAGTGAGTACATTACTATCTCATTCTGTCCATCACATCATGTATCAATGTATCACATCTTAGTGAGTACATTACTATCTCATTCTGTCCATCACATCATGTATCAATGTATCACATCTTAGTGAGTACATTACTATCTCATTCTGTCCATCACATCATGTATCAATGTATCACATCTTAGTGAGTACATTACTATCTCATTCCATCCATCCCATCATGTATCAGTGTACCACATCTTAGTGAGTACATTACTATCTCATTCTGTCCATCCCATCATGTATCAGTGTACCACATCTTAGTGAGTACATCACTATCTCATTCAGTCCATCACATCATGTATCAATGTATCACATCTTAGTGAGTACATTACTATCTCATTCCGTCCATCCCATCATGTATCAGTGTACCACATCTTAGTGAGTACATCACTATCTCATTCTGTCCATCACATCATGTATCAGTGTACCACATTTTAGCAAGTACATCACTATCTCATTCTGTCCATCACATCATGTATCAATGTACCACATTTTAGCAAGTACATTACTATCTCATTCTGTCTATCATATCATGTATCATTTAATACTACTTTAGCAAGTACATTACTATCTCATTCTGTCTATCACATCATGTATCATTTAATACTACTTTCACCATCTAGATTTCTGTCTGAATGATTATACATTGTTCAGTTGATAATTCCACACTTGTTTATTATTTTTTGACTTGCAGGGAAAATGTTATTTTTGATTTATCTGTTATCGAATAATTTATTATAGTGTTAAAAATCAAGTGGTTATAAGAGATTGTTTCATTAAGGTCCACAAATTTGTTGCATAGTGCATTCACAATATAAAACACAGGCAGTAAATGTAATTAGCACATCTACTGTTCACCTTAGGGTGTCGAGTAAAATATGCTTTGAATGGTCTCTCCATTCGTGTGTTACTGTCTGACAATTTGTGTGATTTTCAAGCCAAGTCCTGAACCTGCTGTACTCAAAACAGCCTTCTAGACCTGATACAAAACCAAAACCAAAACATAAACAATGTACATGGATACAATAAATGCAGATACATGTGAAAACCATATATTCAAATAAATTATGTACCATGATTTAGCATTTGGAAACAAATTATTGAAATTGTATGTCCTATGTGCAGTCACTAGAAGGAATAGAGTAACATCAGCAATGCTAATCAGCCAATTGGAATGTCTCTCTACTTATATAAAAAAACAGAGGCAATCCAGTATCAATATAGGTTTTTGAATATCTGAGGACTATTAAAAGTGAATGAACCCATCACAAATGTCATATTTATATGTAAATTGATGCATGCAAATAATTACATTTCATATTTAAAATGTTGAATTATTCCATAACTAGACATATTGCAAACTGTGTACCATTTAATATTCTGCATTAGTAAAGATCCATGCATTTAAAGAGTACTGAACAATCAGCTATTTCTCAAATACATACTGTACCACTAATTGGCATCATTCAAACACAGGAGCATTGTCTTAAAGTTATACAGTCAAACCTGTCCTAGTGGTCACCTGTGTTCAGCGGTCACCAGTGTTCAGTGGTCATTCTAATTTCCCCCTGACAAATTACCTATATAAATGCCCTGTATTTAATGGTCACCTGCTTTCAGCGGTCAGGAGCCAAGTGTTTCATAACCAAACCATGGTTTCACCCTGCCTTAAGCTGTCACTGGAGTGTATCAGCAGTCACTGCTTCAAGTATGCAAATTAAACACTTATTTTGTTTGATGAGCAAGGCATTGTTTAGATAAAGGTATATCATGTAAATCAATGTTTAAGCATTTCATATCTCGATTGTACTTACCGGTTTTTGTCCTTACATGAGAGAATAAAAGCAATTCATTTGCTTGATAGTGGACAAAGTAGTTGTGTCATTGCAGCAGAAATGGAAGTCAGGCAAACTCAGATCCAAGGGATTATTAAGCGTAAGTGAGATATTATGGACGATTTTGAGAACGACGTTAATCGTGAGTGTAAGAGATTGTGTACAATCACACCAAACGAGTGGAGATACATGTACACTGCACTTGTGATATCCCTTATGATTTATATGCTACTAACAATAGCTGCAGAAAGCTTCTTTTCATTTCCTAATCATCAAAGGTCTCTCACAAAAGCCTACTGTCTTTTGATCTCGGTGGGTTTGAGCAACTGCTTAATCCATAAGTTGTTTGAAGTGTGAACACCTGTTTTCATGCCTAATTATACCAGCTGGCCTAACAAAAAGTCACTCCTGTGTTTGACAATCACAGGTAAGCTGTCAATTAGCAATTTTATTTAGACATTGTTTCTACTGATAAGTGATGAGTTAATGTATATGATGGATTAAAGTGGAACTTTTTATTTTATTATTTTGTTGTTTTTCTTTTTGCTAATTAGCTAAACTAAATATATGTATCTTGATAGCATACTACTACTACTAATAATAATAATGCTAATGCTATTCTGTGCATAATACATGTATTTGTCATGAACCAAGTTTGAGAGCTGAACCTGCTTTCATAGGTCAGCTGTCTTCCACTTTGGCCCTTTCCCATGGGTGACAGCTGAACACAGGTTTGACTGTACTTTAAAAACACGTGACTATGAAAACATGAAACATAAACATTATGAAGTTATTATCAGTTCCAAAAACAGAAATGAAAAGTTACAATGTGTAAGAAATTAGAATCATTTCCTTAAACATGTTTAATACAAAATAGATTCTAATAAAACACTTAATAAAACACTGCACAGTTGCATGTTTTCAGCACCCGACCTTTTAGCCATATACATTTTTTTTCTCAGTTTAAGCCTGTTGGTTTCATTTAAAACATCTTAATAGTATGATAAATGAACGTGTACACTAATTGCTATGTCTATGGTTACAATATTCAAGCACTGTATGCTTAAAACACAGTTTTTAGCTTAATGATGAGATTATTTTGTAGAGAATTCTCTGATTGCAGTGATGGAACATAGTAAATAGTGCACAGCACTTTGTTTAAAGACAATGTTAAATGTTCATTTTGTCAACACATTTTTGTTAAAATTCCATTGATTTACATATTTATGACTTCACCTAATTTGCAAATTTATATGACTCATTCTGTTATTTTTTTATCAGAAATTTTAGAATTTTATGATTGTTGAAAATATATTGAAGCATCTTGTCTATAAAGTGTTGTAAACCAAAGTTACTTAATGTTAGAGTCATTAATTGTTAAAATGGCAGAGGGGCATCATTTCAGTATATTTGTTATCAGCGTTTCAGAGAAAAGTAAAATAAAAACGTGTCTGCCAATAAACACAGTCATTAGTTATTAGATTATGATAATCCTCATACTGTTATAGCACATTTTTATTAAAATAACCTGGAAAGACACCCAATCTGACATTAACTGGCAGATTAAAATCTAAACCTGTTCCATGGTTTAATGTTTACTTCACAAGTATGGAACAGCAAATAAAATAAAAATACAAACATGAGAAAAACAAAGTGAAGTATCACGATGGACCCCTAATGAACTACACAATGAGTGTATGTTTTCACTGGATATACTGCTATCATGCTAACTATTCTTGGAATGACTGCTAGGAATATATAATAGGTAAAACAACTTGTGTTCCCCCTCAAAATGTTTTTGTTCATCGTACTGAAGTACTGTATTCATTTTTCACAACCTAGTTTTATTTCACAATTCAAATTTGTACAAAACTAAGTCAGTTGGTACCTTCTATTGATAGATTTTAACAAATACAGTGCTCCCTGTCTAGAATGCTGGACATTGGAGCAACACAAGTGACCAACATAATAAGAGATGAGCTAGTGCTCCCTGTCTAGAATGCTGGACATTGGAGCAACACAAGTGACCCACATAAAAAGATGAGTTACATACTACTTTACACTAAGTATGTTCCATCAAGGATATGATCATAATAGTGCACAAAAAACAGCAAATACGGTGTTTAATGATGTGAAATTACATTTTAATTGGTTCTTTAATGTCAATAACTAAAACAGAGAGAAATAAAAATGCCAATAATTTGACAAACTTGAATGAATGTAATTGGATCCATGACCATGCCTGCATTATAAGAGTGGCAGTGGTAAACTGAAGGGTTTTATATAGAGGAATAACTCCATTAACTGATGAACATCGTAATGATCATCTATGATTGTCCTTTAAATTGTCAACTCCAATATAGCAATACAAATTCAGGACTTATTAAACAGTAAACACAGAATAAATGAAGCAGAAACTGCATTGAAAACTTTTTAAGCCAGTTTCACTAAAATTTTGGAGAACTCTACAACTTTTTGGAGATATGATGCTTTTCTTAGCATTTTGCAATTTTTTTAATGAAATTAGGTTGGTTAGGTCAACTGTAGAATAATATATTAGATGTCTTGTTAGACATTCAAATAAAAGCTGTCAGCTGAAACTGTTAGTATATCTTGATAATTAGCCATAAAAACAGGGTTAAAAATGAATACTAATCCACTAACCTGCAGTTAGTGACTTTGCCATTGGATCACAAAAACCCCAGCTGTCACTAATCCATTGGAGCAGCGAAAATGACTGCTGGTTGTTATCATAACAGTTAACAAGTGATCTTGTGTTGGATGTATCAAATAAAATTAAAAAAAAGGTCGGCATTCCCTTTAATGGTTAATTGATCCATTTATCGTGTTAATTGAGTATCTACCAACATCCTGCACTTGACGAAGTACAATAAATGCTTGTGGTGCAAATGGACAAGTGTTAAACTACTCATCAAGAAAATTAGTGTGATTATTGTCAAAATAGTGTTCACGCACATGGAAATATCCAGATGTACTGGACCCAAGCAGTCATTTCATTACCGATGATAACAAAAGGTATAGGGTATCAGGCTAGTATTGACCAATTGGAAAAGGTCACATTTGCTGACTCAACGAATAATCCAGAATTTTTTTTTATACCAAACAATATGTTTTAATATTTATATCCATGTTGATAAATATTCAATGCATTGTGCGGTGACAGTTGTAAATGTGAAAGTATTTGCAAGGTGCACAGCCACCACCGAAACAGCAGAAATTAGATGATGGCAAGAGAGAGCATGATCACAAACATAATTAAAAGAAGAGACTAAGAAAGTACCAGAAATGCTGGGCAAATGAATACAGATGGCTAAAGTATGATCCGAGAAAGGCTGTGATGTTGTGCACTGTCTGCACTGAGTATTCGGAGAAATACAAAAGCGTGCTGGATACTTCATTTGTTGATGGGCATAAAAACTTTAATAAATTATCTCTGGAAACACACAATGCAAGTTCCCTACACGTAATGGCAGAGGGATACGTGAAATCAAGACAGAAAGTTGGTTCCTCAGAAGCAGAGCAAATTGTGGTATCTTTAAACAAGAACATCTTGAAGAGCTTGAACATGAACTTTCAACTTTAGTTAGTCTTGTTGGTGAAATACATTAGTTATTGTTTTGAGTAGATGTTAATGAATAATAAACGTTCAGTGAGAAACTGAACTGGTTTCTGTCTGATTTTGGTGGGATCCGTGAAATTTAGGCAGGATCAGGCAAAAGTTTATTATGATGATCCTGTGTGTTAGTGAAAAAAAAATCCTAATTTCAAGGCCTGTAAAAACTAAATTTGATAAGGAAATGAATTGTCAAAGGCAGTGAGAGAGGGATAGAATATATTTGCTCTATCTGCATTTTATCCTAAAAGATTGGCTTAGTTTTGTGGGTTTAACACCATTTTTCAGCACATGATAGGTTATACATGGCGGCCAGTATAATTGGTGGAGGAAGAACCCGGGAAGAACCACCAACCCATGGGAAGCTACTGGCAAGTTTTCTCACATACCCACATTTGCCGAGATGAGACTCAAACCCACACAGACATAGGTGAGACGTGAGTGATCTGTAAAGGAAAATACCTTAGAGCACTTGGCTTTATCCTAAAAGATGATAATAATAATAATTTTAATTATAATAATTCTCTTTTTTTTGTAATTCCTGATAGAACACTTTTATTAACCAAAGACATTGCAACATCAGTGTTGGATTATGTATTGTACAATCAGAAAGTTTCATTGTAAATTTCATAGTGTAATTGAACACGAATCATAAAACAACTGTATTTAAAACCTATGTAATTACTGATTCTACAATGCACATGTCACAAAGTAGTAAAAAAGATCCATTGCTAATTACATGTAGATCAATATACGATAATTTACTATATTTAGTTATGGGAAAATGCCATTTAGACTTATGAAGTCATATTCCATTTAAAAACATACTTTTACCAAGATTAACTTCTCATCAGAAGCTTCAGAATATTAATTTATCAAAAGAAAAACACATTTTGAAGAATTTTAAAACTGGTACAAATAGAAATTCCACTAGAGCCCATTGTTAAGACTCTTATCAATTTCTATAAGATTAATTCAGTATTGTTAACTTGTAGCTCTAGAGTTTGCTGCCAATTAAGGCATGCTTATGCATTTCATAACATTATTACAATGCTTTCTCTCTCTCTCTCTCTCTCTCTCTCTCTCTCTCTCTCTCTCTCTCTATATATATATATATATATATATATATATATATTGTTACGACTGTAGGTCTTTGAATGAGTTCACACAAATCCCAAAATCATGTATTAATCCAAAAGTCAATGAGTACTTTAGTAATTCCAATGAATATTTTTAATAAATAATTCCTCTCAAATTATTTCGGATTTCAACAACACGACTGTAATTACTAAAATAGATTCCTTACAGACTGATCTTTAGAACTGGAATTCTAGAACAGGAATGAATTTATTTACCAAAATCTGTGTATAAATACACATGCCTACATGACCTATGTCACATCAGAATTTGAGTAATTCTAATGGAAAAATACTTCCCTACCTGACATATGTCACAAAAGTCTAATTGCGAAATGCCCAGGAGAATACTGACCTACCTGACACATGTCACAACTTACAAGCATGGACAAAAGTATGTATTTTCAAATAACCATACAACTTAAAATCATAAACAAAAGTTAAGTATGTAAACATCATACATAACAATATATCATCACCTTTTTAAAAAGAATAAATTATATGGACTTGTTTATCTCCATTCATTGTAAAATCTGCAGAAAATATTACAGTATTTAAGAAGAGATGTCATGAGCATGTGCATGTTTATAATAGAATTTAGTATTTATAATACTAAAGATATGTTAAACTAGACAGTAATTACTATTAACTTGTTATATGATGTACATAGTTTTAAATTCATCTTTAAAGGGCCTCAAGGGAGAATAGCTTTGACTAAATGAGTCACACCCTCTTTAAATAAAGCATTATTATTATTATTATTATTATTATTATTAAAAGTGATTTACCAGCTACACTAGGCAAGGTTGTACAAGGGTGGAAATGCATGTTTTCAGTATTTGGAGGCAATGTCTGTGCTGCTACATGCAGTTCTATGCATACGACATACATGTAGTGTCATTCTCATAACACACAATTGCTGCTACCTGTGCAGGTAATGAAGATAAACAACTAAGTTTTATCTTTATTAATTTAAAGTTATTTATCACACACTTGTTTATTGAAATATACTATAAAAGGTATTCATAGATACTGTTCTCATATAAACACTTATGGTACCTCTCCTCTTAAAAATTGAAAACCCTCTCACAAAAATGCAAGAATAATTTGATATTGTTCCCCAATTTCCAACACTGTTAAAATCCTTGAGAAATCACTGGAGAAATCACTGCAGTCATGAGCTTGACTCAACATCTACTAAATTCAAAATATTAAATACTCTGAACCTATCCCAAAAAATCAAATCCATGATAAAAACAAACTTCAAAAATTATAGGCTCCAATATGTACACAAGAGAAATAAAATGAAAAATGAAATTGTCTTGCTTTAGATCCATTATGTAAGAAAGTCAAATCCTGTAAACTCAGTGATCATAAAATTACAAAGTCTATTGGTATGAAACATTTCATAATCGAAATATAATCAAATACCAACTAAATTTCAAGTTGTTATTCTCTAACCCAAAGATGTAAAAAAGAAAAATGTTCGTATTTACTCGCGTATCATTCGATACTGACTGCAAACTGCATAGACCCAGATCTGCCATTGCATAATGCACTGGCAGATCTGGGTCTATGCAGTTTGTAAGTACTAATCAGTAGAACAAACAACATAGATCCTGATCTGCTGGCACATTATGCGATGGCAGATCAGGGTCTATGTTGTTTGCATTTGGACCCAGCTTATATGCAGGTATATATCGTAAAACAAATATTGAAAGGCTAAATATCAGCTTAAATTTGGACATTTGAAGTGACATTTATCCGGTTAATATTTGAAAGCAAATGGCAAAAATTCAGCCAACTTCAACTGGTGCAAAATCCAATTTCATTAAATATCACATAATGTAGGCCTCATGTTTCTGTTCTATGTCCCCAAAGTAAACTGAATAGTATATAGAGAGTTGAAAATGCCCTAGAAATGATGGAATCCAAATGACTAAAATGGGTACAAATATATATCATCTGGAAATATTACATGGAAACCTCATTTTTTATAGCCTCATTACTTATAGAATATGTACAAGTACATACCGAATCCAAACTGTCCAAACAAAGACAAAGGCAGGCAACTTAAATAAGTATAGTAAACCACAAGTTTCCATATCATTTACCCAACATGACTCGAATATATGCAGTATGTACAGAGTTCAAGATATCCTAAATAGGACATTATACATGCAACTTCAGTGGGTATAAAGTTCAAAGAAAAACATTACATAATTCAAAATTGTTTAAAATTCTCTAGCTCCATTATTTAGGGAATATATGTACAGCATGTACATAATAAACAGTATGCCATAATAATAACAAACTTAAGTGGGTACAAATATGTACATAATATATGTTATGCCCTGATAATAACTTCAATGTGTGCAAATATGTACATAATATACGTTATGCCCTAATAATAACTTAAATGTGTACAAATATGTACATAATATACGTTATGCCCTAATAATAACTTCAATGTGTACAAATATGTACATAATATACATTATACCCTAATAATAACTTCAGTGTGTACAAATATGTACATAATATACAGTATGCCCTAATAATAACTTTAATGTGTACAAATATGTACATAATATACATTATGCCCTAATAATAACTTCAATGTGTACAAATATGTACATAATATACGTTATGCCCTAATAATAACTTCAATGGGCACAAATATGTACATATTTTTGCATCATATTAAACCTCTGGTTTAAATTCTCTAGCCATTGATAGTCTTCCAGGAACTTAATAACTTTCTTCCAAAGGTATACAATTTTTAAAAAATGAGAGTGAAATAAGTATTCCTTTCCTGGACATACTCATATAAATTATCAGGAACCTATATTTGTACTGATGTATATAGTCAACTTACTGATACACATAACTATCTCGACTTTATATCTTGTCATGCAAAAGACATAAAAGGTGAAGATCCTTTTAATCTTGCATCGAGAGTGATTACAATTTAATCTTGCATTGAGAGTGATTACAATTTAATCTTGCATCAAGAGTGATTACAATTTAATCTTGCATCGAGAGTGATTACAATTTAATCTTGCATCAAGAGTGATTACAATTTAATCTTGCATTGAGAGTGATTACAATTTAATCTTGCATCAATAGTGATTACAATTTAATCTTGCATTGAGAGTGATTACAATTTAATCTTGCATCAAGAGTGATCACAATTTAATCTTGCATCAAGAGTGATTACAATTTAATCTTGCATCAAGAGTCATTACAATTTAATCTTGCATCAAGAGTCATTACAATTTATCTTGCATCAAGAGTGATTACAATTTAATCTTGCATCAAGAGTCATTACAATTTATCTTGCATCAAGAGTGATTACAATTTAATCTTGCATCAAGAGTGATTACAATTTAATCTTGCATCAAGAGTGATTACAATTTAATCTTGCATCAAGAGTCATTACAATTTATCTTGCATCAAGAGTGATTACAATTTAATCTTGCATCAAGAGTGATTACAATTTAATCTTGCATCAAGAGTCATTACAATTTATCTTGCATCAAGAGTGATTACAATTTAATCTTGCATCAAGAGTCATTACAGTTAGACTTGCATCAAGAGTGATTACAATTTAATCTTGCATCAAGAGTGATTACAATTTAATCTTGCATCAAGAGTGATTACAATTTAATCTTGCATCAAGAGTCATTACAATTTAATCTTGCATCAAGAGTCATTACAATTTATCTTGCATCAAGAGTCATTACAGTTAGACTTGCATCAAGAGTGATTACAATTTAATCTTGCATCAAGAGTGATTACAATTTATCTTGCATCAAGAGTGATTACAATTTATCTTGCATCAAGAGTGATTACAATTTAATCTTGCATCAAGAGTGATTACAATTTAATCTTGCATCAAGAGTGATTACAATTTAATCTTGCATCAAGAGTCATTACAATTTAATCTTGCATCAAGAGTGATTACAATTTAATCTTGCATCAAGAGTCATTACAATTTATCTTGCATCAAGAGTCATTACAATTTAATCTTGCATCAAGAGTCATTACAATTTATCTTGCATCAAGAGTCATTACAGTTAGACTTGCATCAAGAGTGATTACAATTTAATCTTGCATCAAGAGTGATTACAATTTAATCTTGCATCAAGAGTGATTACAATTTAATCTTGCATCAAGAGTCATTACAATTTATCTTGCATCAAGAGTCATTACAATTTAATCTTGCATCAAGAGTCATTACAATTTATCTTGCATCAAGAGTGATTACAATTTAATCTTGCATTGAGAGTGATTACAATTTAATCTTGCATCAAGAGTCATTACAATTTATCTTGCATCAAGAGTCATTACAATTTAATCTTGCATTGAGAGTGATTACAATTTAATCTTGCATCAAGAGTGATTACAATTTAATCTTGCATTGAGAGTCATTACAATTTAATCTTGCATCAAGAGTGATTACAATTTAATCTTGCATTGAGAGTCATTACAATTTAATCTTGCATCAAGAGTCATTACAATTTATCTTGCATCAAGAGTCATTACAATTTAATCTTGCATCAAGAGTCATTACAATTTATCTTGCATCAAGAGTGATTACAATTTAATCTTGCATTGAGAGTGATTACAATTTAATCTTGCATCAAGAGTCATTACAATTTATCTTGCATCAAGAGTCATTACAATTTAATCTTGTATTGAGAGTGATTACAATTTAATCTTGCATCAAGAGTGATTACAATTTAATCTTGCATCAAGAGTCATTACAATTTAATCTTGCATCAAGAGTCATTACAATTTAATCTTGCATTGAGAGTGATTACAATTTAATCTTGCATCAAGAGTGATTACAATTTAATCTTGCATCAAGAGTCATTACAATTTATCTTGCATCAAGAGTCATTACAATTTAATCTTGCATCAAGAGTCATTACAGTTTATCTTGCATCAAGAGTCATTACAATTTATCTTGCATCAAGAGTCATTACAATTTAATCTTGCATCAAGAGTGATTACAATTTAATCTTGCATCAAGAGTCATTACAATTTAATCTTGCATCAAGAGTCATTACAATTTATCTTGCATCAAGAGTGATTACAATTTAATCTTGCATCAAGAGTCATTACAATTTAATCTTGCATTGAGAGTCATTACAATTTAATCTTGCATCAAGAGTCATTACAATTTATCTTGCATCAAGAGTCATTACAATTTAATCTTGCATCAAGAGTCATTACAATTTAATCTTGCATCAAGAGTCATTACAATTTAATCTTGCATCAAGAGTCATTACAATTTAATCTTGCATCAAGAGTGATCACAATTTAATCTTGCATCAAGAGTCATTACAATTTATCTTGCATCAAGAGTCATTACAATTTAATCTTGCATCAAGAGTGATCACAATTTAATCTTGCATCAAGAGTCATTACAATTTAATCTTGCATCAAGAGTCATTACAATTTAATCTTGCATTGAGAGTCATTACAATTTAATCTTGCATCAAGAGTGATTACAATTTAATCTTGCATCGAGAGTGATTACAATTTAATCTTGCATCAAGAGTGATTACAATTTAATCTTGCATCAAGAGTCATTACAATTTAATCTTGCATCGAGAGTGATTACAATTTAATCTTGCATCAAGAGTCATTACAATTTATCTTGCATCAAGAGTCATTACAATTTAATCTTGCATTGAGAGTCATTACAATTTAATCTTGCATCAAGAGTGATTACAATTTAATCTTGCATCAAGAGTCATTACAATTTAATCTTGCATCAAGAGTCATTACAATTTAATCTTGCATCGAGAGTGATTACAATTTAATCTTGCATCAAGAGTCATTACAATTTAATCTTGCATTGAGAGTCATTACAATTTAATCTTGCATCAAGAGTGATTACAATTTAATCTTGCATCAAGAGTCATTACAATTTAATCTTGCATCAAGAGTCATTACAATTTAATCTTGCATCAAGAGTCATTACAATTTAATCTTGCATCAAGAGTGATTACAATTTAATCTTGCATCAAGAGTCATTACAATTTAATCTTGCATCAAGAGTGATTACAATTTAATCTTGCATCAAGAGTGATTACAATTTAATCTTGCATCAAGAGTCATTACAATTTAATCTTGCATCAAGAGTCATTACAATTTATCTTGCATCAAGAGTCATTACAATTTAATCTTGCATCAAGAGTGATTACAATTTAATCTTGCATCAAGAGTCATTACAATTTATCTTGCATCAAGAGTGATTACAATTTAATCTTGCATCAAGAGTGATTACAATTTAATCTTGCATCAAGAGTCATTACAATTTAATCTTGCATCAAGAGTCATTACAATTTAATCTTGCATCAAGAGTGATTACAATTTAATCTTGCATCAAGAGTGATTACAATTTTATCTTGCATCAAGAGTGATTACAATTTAATCTTGCATCAAGAGTCATTACAATTTTATCTTGCATCAAGAGTCATTACAATTTTATCTTGCATCAAGAGTGATTACAATTTAATCTTGCATCAAGAGTGATTACAATTTAATCTTGCATCAAGAGTGATTACAATTTAATCTTGCATCAAGAGTGATTACAATTTAATCTTGCATCAAGAGTGATTACAATTTAATCTTGCATCAAGAGTCATTACAATTTTATCTTGCATCAAGAGTGATTACAATTTAATCTTGCATCAAGAGTGATTACAATTTAATCTTGCATCAAGAGTGATTACAATTTAATCTTGCATCAAGAGTCATTACAATTTAATCTTGCATCAAGAGTCATTACAGTTAGACTTGCATCAAGAGTGATTACAATTTAATCTTGCATCAAGAGTGATTACAATTTAATCTTGCATCAAGAGTCATTACAGTTAGACTTGCATCAAGAGTGATTACAATTTAATCTCACATCAAGAGTAATTACAATTTAATCTCACATCAAGATTGTTTACAATTTAATCTTGCATCAAGAGTGATTAAAATTTATTCTCACATCAAGAGTGATTACAATTGTTAAGGGAAAACATACAGAATAAAAGGACTCATAGAATTACAGCAGTATCTTTGCAGGAAAAACTACACAGAGGAAATTATCAATCAAGGAATATTGAGAAGAAATGGACTGATCAAGGGAAATAATTGTGAAAAATTGACCCATCATCAAATCGAATTTTAATAATTACAACTTATAACCCATGGAAAAACTAATATCTTCCCAATGGTATGAACATGTTAACAATTACTTTGAAGTAGAGATAAAATCAGAAATGTTCTGGAAAGAATGAAAATTAATATTAGTAAGAGTCTAGAGACAACCCTAAAATTTGAAAAAAATTCTTACCAGGTCTAAAGTTAACTTCACTGAAAGAAAGGCCAGCGAGTAACCAAATGTGGTACAAGTAGATTAAAACATGTTCTAATACAATAGACAGAAACTCAGTTAAATTTAAAAATTGCAAGATATTTACAATTAAACAGGACATGGATTGCAATTGTAAAAATGTGATTTATACATTGACGTGTGAAATGTGAAGTTTTTTTTTTACATAGGTCAGATTATAATGAAGATTTAAGAAAAGAAAGGTACTTTATTTCATACACACTCTACAATCAGACCTTAATAGTTCAAATTAATTATTCGAGATTCATGAAAATTTAAAATGGAATACCTTATACATTGTGTCAATATACTCATACATTTTCCTAACATAGCCATAGGAAACTGATATTGGATGAATTTTTTTTTTAAAATTGTTTAAATTTGAATGCACCACTTTATACATTGTATCAAGACATTGATGCACTTTCATAACATACTGTACAGGGCCTGTATTGGGTGCATTTATATCCAGTTTATTTTGTTTTGTTTAGCCTCAAACTGTGAGGGATGTTTGATGGTTTTGTACATCTTGCAAATGTGTTTTTGTATACAAGTGTTGTATATAGATGTAAAGAAATTGTTTATATCTAACCTATAAACAATGATGTAATTGACATAATAGTGATGTCCAATTATTTATACTTTGAATGTGTAATGTACCTAAATGAAGAGTATCCATGATGATGATGCAAAAGTGCTTGAAGAACTAAGGTATGAATAGATTACTGATTTCCAATTGAATTAACAAATTATATATATATATATATATATATATATATATATATATATATATATATATATTATATATATATATATATATATATATATATATATATATATTCTCATGACACCTGGATTGTGCGCACTCTTTCATCTTCACATCCATGCTATATAGGTAGTGAAATTTAGCCGATATTGAATTTTCTGAAGACAAAAATTATTAAACATGGAGAACTAGAATTCAGTGATAGATATATTTTATATATTTCTGGGAATAACAGAATGGATCTGTTTGTGGAATGCTAAAAGCTGTATGTTTTATGTGTCTTTTCAAGAATCAATAACTTCATACCATAAATCATACAAAGAATCATATGATTGTGTTTACTCTTAGCTTCTTCATTGATCATCCATAATAAATCAATAATCAATTAAACTCTTTCATTGATCATCCATAATAAATCAATAATCAATTAAACTCTTTCAGCTGCAGATATTTCTTTTAAGATTTTTTTTTTAAAGAATGGTAAGAATAGGGAATAGACTTTGCTGATTAATAATAATAATAATAATAATAATAATAATAATAATAATAATAATAATAATGATAATGATAATATACAGTTTTGGAGGTAAACCCATGTTGATAGAGTTTTAATTATTAGGAACAGTATTTATCAAGTAATCAATAACAGCATTTGAGCTGTAAGAAGGAAAGCTTTTGACCATTTAATTAAATTACAAATACTGAAATTTCCATTGCTTCAAATTAATTTTTGGAAAATGGAAACAAAATGTCATTATTAACAAGATTCATGTGACACAATAAACTGAATGCAATGTGTTCAAAGGACATATAAAAGATGACAAAGTAAAAATTTACTTTAAGAAATGCACTGGTGTAAACTGAACTGCATTCTCCAATCAAATAAAACAAGTCTTTGAACACATATAAGCTTCATGAAACGGTTCAGACTTAATAAATCAAGTTTAGGAGTACCGGTAAACCACAGATATAGAGGACTACAGGTAAACCACAGATCTTCAAAAATACAGGTAAACCACAGATCTATACAAAAATAGCATTCATTCATTTCATTAAAGACATGTTTCTGTACAATTTGCATTTAATTCAGATGTGCATTTTGATATTCAACAGTCTTTAATAATGCACAGTTTCTTTTTATTCAGACAAAAATCCCAAACTACACTAAATATTTTCTTATCCACTGATAAGATGTCTTCACTGTTACAAATCGTAACATGAGTGCTTTTATCTCCAACAAATAGTCATACTAGGTTACTTTTCATACACAATTTTAGTACGCAAGGCAATGTGAGTGGTTTAAAAATAAGTGGAATATTTTTAAATTACACTCTAGAGTGTTATGAAAGGAAAGTGCATTGTAACTGGTACACTGGAACAAAACATGAAAAGTTATTTACTGCCAAAAGTAACTATATGAGTAATAATGATGTGACTGTGTTGTTGTTCGTCCTTCAAGTTTGAAGATAACCATGACATCACTAACTGGTTTGGTTTCTGTGAGTACATGAGTAGCTGATCAGGCCAATTTGTCCTCTGAACTGTCTGTGGCACACTTGACAGGAGATGCTGCTTGGGTTTGCTTGATCAATAGAGGGCGTGCTGCAGTTCTGAGATTTATGCTTCTCGTGCTTCTGCTCTGCCTCTGCAAGTCTCCTCAGTTCAAAAGTCTGTAGCTCCATTATGGATGAGACTGCGTCAAGTGGAGTGATCCTGTGCGAGATCTTCCCAAGACTCGGGATCAATGTTGAAGTGTTTCAAGTAGAACTTGAGGGAATCTTTGAAGCATTTCTTCTGACAACCCTGAGATAACTTTTCTTCCTTCAGCTCATGGTAGAAGATCTTCTTTGGTAGTTGCTCTTCTGACATCCTGGTGACATGGTCTGCCCATGTCAACTGGGATTTCATCAGCAGAGTGTGGATGCTTGGAATGCCTGCCCATGTGAGAACCTCAGTGTCTGGGACCCTGTCCAGCCATCATGTCTTCATCAGTTTCCTCAGGCAGCCAATGTGAAAATGGTTCATCTTCATGGCATGGCGTCTGTACAGCGTCCAAGTTTCGCAAGCATACAGCAGGGTCAGCAACACAATGGTTTTGTAGACCTTCATTTTTTTTTGTAGACTGATGCCTCTGCACTCCCACACATTTGTGCTTAGTCTGCCAAAGGTCACACTTGCTTTTGTAATTCTAGTGTTGGTTTCATCATCGATGTGGACTGCACGTGACAGTGTTCTGCTGAGATAGCTGAACTTGTCCACTTCCAGGAGGGTTTGGCCATTTACTGTGATGGCAGGCTCTACATAAGGCTTTCCTGGTGCAGGTTGGTGCATCACCTCTGTCTTCTTGATACTGATTGTGAGACCAAAATTGTTATGAGCTGAAGAGAAATGGTCCATACTCTGTTGCATGTCAGACTCAGATTTGGCATTCGGGCAACAGTCATCAGCAAGTAGGAGATCACACGCAGTCACTTTCTGTAACTTCACCATCGCTTATAGTCTCCTCAGATTGAAGAGCTTGCCATCAGTCCAGTATATGATGTCCATCCCAGTGTCATAGTCACAGAAGGCATCAGTCAGCATGGCAGAGAACATCATACTGAAGAGGGTTGGGGCCAACATGCAGCCTTGCTTGACTCCATTGGTAACTGGGAATGGTTCAGATGACTCGCTGTCGTCCACAACACGAGCAAGCATGCCATCATGGAATTGCCAAACCATCACGATGAATTTCTCTGGATGACCAAATTTTGCCATAATCTTCTAAAGATCATCTTCCAATGCTGACTGTGTCAAAAGCTTTTGTCAGGTTGATGTACAGTACAGTTTGGAGTTCTGTTCCTGGTATTTCTCCTGAAGTTGACAAGCTGCAAACACCATGTCTGTGTTCCCTTGTCCATTTCTAAAGCCACACTGGCTCTCAGGCCTTGATTGATGTGATGCACAAGGCGATACATGAGAATTAGAATTCTGGTGAGGATTTTAGACAGCAAGGAGATACCCCGATGGTTGTTGCAGGATTTTCTGTTGCTTTTCCTCTTGTACAAGTGAACGATGGATGCTTTCCTTTACTCCTGGGGTATAGTTCTTTGAGTCCGCATAGACTGGAAAAGTTCAGTCAGTTTCTGTGCCATATACGAGCCTCAGACTTTATAGACTTCTGCTGGTAAAGAATCTGCTCCAGGTGCTTTGCCATTTGACAGCAGGTCAATTGCTTTCTCAGTTTCAATCAGTGTTGGAGGATCAGCAAGTGGTATGTTGATTTCCACTTGGAACATTCGATCAATTGCCTCCTCACTGATAGATGACTGTTGATTGAGGATGTTTTTGAAGTGTTCTGCCCATCTTTGAAGTATCTTTTCTTTGTCAGTAAGCAGTGTGGTGCTGTCAGCATTCAGTATTGGAGATGTTTCTGGTGACTGTGGCCCGTAGATTGTCTTCAAAAGCATCATAAAAGTTCTTCATGTCATTCCTGTCTACGTAGGACTGAATCTCATCTGCCTTATTGCTCAGCCATGAGTCTTGCAAACTCTCTGAGTTTGCATTGGACAGTCCTCTTGATGTTGTTGAAGCCTGCCTTCTTAGATGATGAAGGGCTGTCTTCTAAACAGGCCATCTGTAGCCGATGTTTCTCATTCAGAAGTCTCTGTATGGCAGCATCGTTCTCATCAAACCAACCTTGATGTTTACGTGTGGTGCGTATGAGGGTTTTGGATGTAGCTGAGTACACAGAGTCTCTGAAGGAGGCCCAGTTTTCCTCGACATTCTCGGAGTTTATAACAATTGTATCTAGTTGGCTGCACAGTTCTTCAACAAATGCCCGTTTCACATTCTCCTGTTTCAATTTGGAGACATTAAGCTTTTTGGGTACTTTTTGCCTTGTGGTCGTCTCCTAGGCTGAATCGGAATATTGAGCTTGGTGACTATGAGCCTGTGGTCAGTCCAGCATTTTGCACTTCTCGTGGCCTTCGTCACTCAGTCATCCTGCCTGTCTTTTCTCCTGACGATGACGTAGTCAGCGAGATGCCAGTGCTTGGTTGCGTCCAAGACGTATTGTTGCGGTATACTGTGTTGGTGACTAGGAGTCGTGTTCAGCGCATTTCCTCAGTAAGAGGAGTCCATTGTTGTTGCATTTGCCAAAGCCATTTTTGCCAATGACACCTGGTCATGTCTCGTGATCTGTGCCAACCCTAGCATTGAAGTCACCAAGGATGATGAGCTTGTCTGCCTTCGGTACTTCTGCGATAAGAGACCCCAGGTCTCCATAATATATGTCCTTGATCTCATCAGGGTTGGTCATGGTGGGCGCATAGGCGCTGATGATAGTTGCATGTCTTTTTCCAAAAGGAAGAGTTATGAAAGGAGAGTGTATTGTAACTGGTACACCGGAACCAGAAATGAAAAGTTATTTATTGCCAAAAGTAACTACATAAGCAATAATGATGTGACTGAGTAATGTGACAAGGAAGGCCATGCAGAAATGACTGACATGTGTACTTGTCAAATGCACGTGGGAAAAATAATGTTGCCAAAATGCGGAATACCATAATAATAGAGGCGACCCTAGGTGTAATGATAGATAAAGCTAATAATAACATACTAATAAAAACGTAAACCCAGATTAAAGCATAATTACTAACATAGACATGTTTAAAATAAGTAGGTAACATATATCTATGTAACTATAATAGTCTATAGAAAGCACGTGTCTCAGCACTTCCGAATTTTCACCTAAAACCCGAAGTTTGCAACTCTTGGGGTAAGAACTGTCCCATAGGCAAATATCAGTAGGTAAGATATGACAGTTCTGAAACACTAGTTAAATTTAAAACAGTGTGATTTTTCTAGCACAAGAAATAAAATAAAACTAGTTACTGATTAATTCAAATTACTGCTCTGCCATGCTCTCATATATTACTTACTACTGAAACACCCTCAATATGTGCATGTGATCATGAGAACATTGCTGAAACACTTTCCGTTCTACTGAATAGCAAGAAAAACAAATTCATAGTGGGCACATTTTCCTTACTAATGAATTTTCTCCATTATATACCTTGTACTGAAATACTACTATACTTGTGTGATATATGAAACATGACCTACTACTTTAAATGGAGTAGATAAAATGCTATATTATGGTGCTGAAAAACCACAACACAAAATAATTTGAAATTCATTGAACAAAATAAATGATGCAGCAAAGCTTATTATGATCACTTCAACAGTTTTTAATGAGGGGATTTAGATATTCAGTGAGTTGAACATAAAAGCAACACTCCGTATCAAAAGTCATTGCGTACATGTTTTCAAGTTTGGATGGAATTAAGGTGTGATCAAAGTTAATTGTGATACAAAACAACATTCAAGATAATACAACTGTTGACAATGTTGCAGGAATGATGCTGATTTACACGTTACATTCAATGATTTAAACACTGAGATAAGCAGCATTTATTCAGAGAGCGAGATAATATAAACCGCAGTATGAGGAGGGATTCATTATGTATTTTATGTACAATTTGCATTCGGATAAATTTGTGGCACAATTTGAAGATCTCATCAACTTTACCAGGTGAATATCCAACAATTGATTAAAACATAGATATAATTTTGTGAAAAACAAATATTCAAAACAGCACGTGGTGACTCAGTGCATTAAGTAGTTGTCTTAGAATCAACCGTTGGAATGCGAAATTTGAGACTGATATGAAATCATTGATATGTGTGAACGGATTAACAAAATGTGGCAAATTGTTGAAAAAAGTATCACTTGTAGATTTATGTTCTGTTGGCTTGTTAATTAATTACTCTCTCCATAGCTTGATACCGTTTTAAATAGCTAGCATCCGAGACATTGCGGAGCCCAAAAAAAAAGGTATTTAAGACCCATTACTATGATCCGAAAGTACCCTTGCTTGCACATATATTAATCAATTGTGGGAAGAAATTAAATGGGACATTAAAACAAAATATGCTGAATTGAAAGAATGGTGATCCGAAGCATCTGCATCCAACATTGCAGAAGCAATCGAGGAACAAATCCCCTACAGAAGTATCTGTGTTACATACGTGGATGATGAGGGGGAAGCAAACATTGTTGACATACAAGCATATCAAATATACAATTATGGAACTAATACATATTGACGATCATAGATGTCTTATTAATAAGCACACGGGCTGAGTAAAAACCCCAAAATTTGGAATAGCATACATGACGTTTTCACAAACATCTTCGAACAGCTAAAGTCAGAGAAGATACAGTTTGATGAGGGAAAATATTTTTTCATTAAAACATTTTAAAAAAGAATTTGTTGGACAATGAAAACATGGAGTAGCTTTCAAGCAACTCGGATAAAAAGCGACAGTACTTGAAAGATGCAAAAGAACATTTAATCTATAATCTGGAAGTATTTCACAGAAAACAGAACCATAAAATGGGCTGATGTTCCACCAAAACTAATTCAAGGATATAGTAACACTCATTGTGCATAGACATGACTTCAGGTGAAGGTAAAGAGGAAATTATATGTCCAAAGTAAAGCTCTCCATCGTTATAACACGCTTCGTTATAACGCGGTACCACAATGGGCCCCATGAGCAAAACCATACCAATGTGTAACAATATGGATTGAAAGAAGAGAAGGTGAAACTTAGTGTTATATCTTTTTTTCCTTTTCAGAACACAATTATTTCACAAATGTTGATAGTTTCCGATATACCAATGTTCGGTCTATGACAATATTCTCAGTATATCGCGGTACCACAATGGGCACCATGAGCAAAACCATACCAATGTGTAAAAATATGGGTGGAAAGAAGAGAAGGTGAAGCTTAGTGTTATATCTTTATTTCCTTTTCAGAACACCATTAATTCACAAATATTGATAGTTTCCGATATACAAATGTTCGGCATAAGACAATATTCTCAGCATATCGCGGTTTCGTACATACCGCGGTTTTGTTATAACGTGGTTCAGTACATAACGCTGTCGGTAGTTATGAACCCTGACGACCTCGTTATAACGAGAGAGAGAGAGAGAGAGAGCTGTATCGATCAAGTTAGTTGGTTATTTACCAACAGATACATATAGAACTCCAAAATACAAAATTGGTGAAACGGTTAGAATTTTTTAAAAAAAGAAGCAATTTCTGCAAATGGCTACCTTCCTAGCGTCACCAAAGAAATATTAAAAACAAGGCAAGTAATGCTAGGTGATCCGGTAGCTTACAAACTTAATAACTTGAAAGGAGAGGATACAGAGGGCATGCTTTACACGCAAGATTTATCACTGTATGACAAATAGGGTGATGTATACAAAGTTGAAAAGTTTTGAAGGCGAAGAGACTGAAAGAATAAAAAAGGATGTTCTCGTAATATAGAAGGGATATGATTAATAATTTAATAGTTGGCAGCCAGCAGAAATCAGTAATCTATTAACATAAATGGTAGAAGCCTAATGTAATGATAGAGCTACCAAGCAGCATGAAAACTTTAAGTTTTTGAACGATAACGAGTTTCTAGAATGTGACAGATGTGGTAAAAGCAGCGCATTGGAAACTGAGGGAGTTACAACATGCACATCACATTTATATTAATTACTAGACCCGAGGGAGAAAAGAAACTACGCCCTAAACTATCACAGTTAAACAAACAAAACGGTACACATGAAAAACGTCATAAGGTGACAACAATTTAGGCAATGTCCTGTCGAGGTAATAAAAAACCATATAAGAAAGTAAAGCGACAACATTCATGAATGTGAAATTGATTCAAAAACTGCATTTCAATAAAGATGAAAAACAAATCCAACATAAAAGACTACAAGTTGGTCTGTGAGAGCTTGAACAAGATAACATGCAATGAAAATCGCATAGACGTTATTACAATCATCAGGACATTTTAACTGCTTTCAAACGTAATTCAAAGAAGTTATAGCAGCTTATCACACAAAAACTCAATCAACTGTGCATTTTTACTGGACAAATGTTTTACCAGGAACAATTTTATCACATTCATCAAACCTTTGGTCACGAAGAAATAACACAAACTTAACCAAAATCAGTTGATTTGGAAAGAGTTTTCACACCATAAAGTTAAGTCAGTACACCTTTCAAAGTGTGCGAATATACAGATCCTGAAGATCTAGTTTTATTTTCTCTGATTTTTGTTGTTGTTGTTTCCTTAGGGCAATTTTTCTTATTTTAGGCATGAGCCCAACTGACCCCCGACCCTTTAAACCAAAATTATATATATATATATATATATATATATATATATATATATATATATATATATATACATATATATATATATATACATACATACATATATATATATATACATATATATATATATATGTGTGTGTGTGTGTGTGTGTGTGTGTGTGTGTGTGTGTGTGACTTTCACAATTGTGGATATCATGATTGATTATGAAACTGGTTCTTAAGGGGGTTCATACTTTAAACCCGACGAAAAGTAAGCTCCATAAACGATTTTTTAATACTTTAAAGTATCAGTTATTCTATGTATTCTGAGCATATTTTAAACATCTATTTATGTAAATTTCTGAAGCATCAGTTGTTAATTATGGCTTGTCAACAGGCTTGATTTGCGAATTAAACTTTGTAAAGTAAGCATGAATACAAATTATTTGCGATATCTATTTTACTGGGGAAAAACATTAGAGAGTTAAGTGTTTTCATCCAATTATATACTTTCTTAATATAATTTTCATGATTATGCAATAAATTGAAAGCAGAATAAGTTTCATTTGTTATATAAAAAAGCAAAACAAAACAAAGAAACAAAGAAAACCTTTAAGCAGAACCTTTAGGTACACCCTTGCGCGGGCCACATTAGGCATATATATCGGTTCAGCTTTCCAAACGGTGGTTGAAAGTACATGACAGCGACTGAGTAATTGGTTAGTAAGTATGTATCCTTTTTGCTGTCCCCTCACCCTTCATGTCTACTGTGATGCACAACCAATCATTACTGACAAAGGAAGAGAAAACTAGAGAATCGGATTTCCTTAAAACCGCATACAAATTTCGAATCACAAAGACCGTTTGTTGTGCAATCTTAATTCAGAGCATAATCCTGATTTATTCAGCTCCATGGTCTAGAATCTGATAGTAGGGACCGTTCGATTGGAGAGACGCATTATATTAATGGGTCCAGCTTGAACTCTTAGGAATCATAAGCTCTGAAAAATACCAAGAATATAGAAATTAAACATTTTTTAACATTCCTGCATAGGTTATGAGTTCATACTATAATAGATCCTCTGTGCCATTACGATTACGTATTGTGAAGTCTCTTTAAATAAACCAGTCAATTGATGTATCAGTTAATCGATCCACTGAAGTGAGCTCTGTCCTTTGATTCTAATATTACTTAAAAAAAAAACATAGATAGACGGAATATAAGGATTGATTATTCATGGTAAAGGATATAGTATACTAAATATCTTAGTATGCACAATCTTTATCATGTAAGATTTTGGCAATATGGATATTAAGTTTTTATTTCTTTTGTTAATGTACATTATACGCATGTTTCTTTCACAAACTCTCTCTCTCTCTGATAAATGCTAATGATGTATTAATATAAGGGCTTTATTTAAATATGTTAATTTTTACCTGAATCCCGTGCGCTTCAGTATAAAGATATATTGAGTTTATTATATTCCATTTTTTTTAAAATTTGGATACTGGTAAATTCAAATATAATTGACAAAATGTTTCCTATATGGGGGGGAGGGGCGGACGTGGCAGTTACCCCGGGCGCCAGAGGTCTTGGGGCGCGAAACAGCAGATAAAAATTCGGGCCTCGTATTCTTGCCCTTTGGCCATCATCGTCGCCCCGGGCTTAATTTACCCTTAGTACGCCACTGCATGCTGTACTATAGTTATGCACAACCATGCCTACTAAATTTCATTCCTTTACCTCACTTGTGTTGTTTTCTATTTGTGCTATTAAGGTTTTCAGGAAAAAAGTCAGAAAGTTAAAGGATGTGTTTTGAACTGCAACTTCTCCAATGAATTTATACAAAGCCTCGTATTACTGGGAGAAAATTATTCTACTTACTATTTTGCACACTTTTGGTTCTTAAGCTGAGGCGCTGACTGCAGCGGGTCAGTCTGTTAGTAAATTTGAAAACCTAGTTATGCCGTCCTTTTAAATTTGTATGATAGAGTTTCTTACTTTTGACGAATTGTCGGAGTTGTTTGGAATGCTGCGGGAGTGTGAATACACATTGGAAAAACTTGATTACCTTTACAGATACAGGACTCATGTTTGAAATTTCAATGCAAAAATGAATTATCTACAACTTTTCTAGGTTACCTATCCCACGTTTTTGCCTTCTTATACTAGAGTTTGGAGATGCAACTTGGCCATTGAATTTACGCAAAGCCTCGCATTTTACTCGGATAAAATTATACGTCAGCTTAGTATTTGGCACACTTTTGGTGCGCAAGCTGAGGCGCTGACTATAATGGGTCACTGGGTTAGTATATTTGAGTGTTTGGTTATGCCGCCATTTTGAAAATTGTTATTATAAAGTTTCTAACTATGATAGAAATCTCGGTGTTGTTTGGAAAATGACGAAGCTGAGACGACATGAGTGCAAATATGAACAGCGTAAATACCCTTCCAGATAACAGAGCTCACGTTTGAAATTTGAATAAAAAACTGAATTTTCTACAACTTTTTTTAAGTCGGATATCTCACATTTGTTTAACTTCTTATAGCCGATGTTTTTAGTTGGAACTTGGAGAATATATTTACACGAAGCCTCTAATTTTCTGGGATAAAATTATACGTCAGCCTACTATTTTGCACACTTTTCGGCCGTAAACTGAGGCATTGACTATAGCGAGTGACTCGAATGCTCAATTATTCCGCCATTTTTGAATTGTTATGATAAAAGTTTGTCATCATTAAAGCAATGTTGGAGTTGGTTGGAAAACTACAAAACTGCGAGGGGGTTAACGTAAATTGAAACAGCTTGATGGCCCTTCCAGATATTTGAAATTTGAATACATCGTTGAATAATTATAATCTAGAACTTTTCTGGGTCACCTATTCCAATTTTTAGACCTCTTATACCAGATTTATGAGCTGGAACTTGGCAAATATATTTAAACTAACCCTCATTTTTAATTGGAGAAAATTATACCTCATCTTCCTATTTTGCACACTTTTGGTCCGTGAGCTGAGGCGCTGACTATAGTGGGTCACTGGGTTAGAACACTTGAATGCCTCGTCATGCCATCATTTGTAATTTTTTTTTTTTTTTTTTTTAATAAAATTTCGTGTTACTAAAGATATTTCGGAGTTTTTTGGAAAACTAAAAAGCTGTGAGGGGGTGCATGAAAATTGGAACAGCAAGAATACCCTTCTAGATACTGAGTTGGAATTTTTCAATAGATAATTGAGTTGTCTATAACTTTTCTCAGATACTGATCCCACTTTTCTTGATGTTTTTGGCTGGGACTTGGCCAATGAATTTATACAAAGTCTCACATTTACTGGGAGAAAATTATATGTCCGCTGTTATTTGTGCACACTTTTGGCCCATAGGCTTGAGGTGGGGACTATAGTGCGTCACTAGGTTAGTACACTTGAATGCTTAATTACATCGCTAGTTTTAGATTTTTATAATAATAGTTTTATTTACTAAAGAAATTTCTTAGTTGTTTTGGAAAACTGTGAAGCTGTGAATGGATTAATGAAAATTGGAACAATTTGACTACCCTTCCAGTTATTGAGCCCTGGATTTGACCATAAACAGGGTGCTTATAGCCCAACATTTTCTGTATCATCACAATACAGATGAGTTTGTCAGGAAGCTGCCCACTTTACGGAAGCAATCGTTAGCTGTAGAGGTAAGTGAAAATGAAAAATGTATTCTGTCTTGCTATCCGTTCTATGGGATAGATTTTTTTTTATATATTGGATGTTTCGGAATGTATTCTAAATTTTATAGAGAGTCAGACCTATGTCACAATAACTCCATGCTATCAGATAGATTATAGTCTGTTTCGAGTTAGCCATTTTTATAACTGAAAAGACATCTTGAATTCAATTGTATTTTGCATGCATTAAATGATGAATAGTGTTCGAGTTCTTATAATCCAATACTTAAATTATACCGCTAGTTGTAGACTTTAATGATCAAGTTTCTTAATAATAAGAAATCAGCTTGCTATGTTTTCGCACTTTTGGTCCGTAAGCTGATGCGCTGAGTGTTGTGGGACACTTGGTTATTAGACTTGAATGCTTTGTTTTGCCCCCATTGTTAACCTTTTTTATGATAAAGTTTCCTATTATTAAAGAAATGACCGACTTGTTTTTCGAAAATACACAGCTGGGGGAGGGAGGGGGGAGAGAAAAGTTCAACAGCTTGAATGTCCTCCAGATACAAAGCTCCGATGGCAATTGTTGAATAGGTAATTGAATTATCTGCAACTTTTCTATGATACCCTCTAACTTTATTCAACTTCTTATAGCAGATTGTTGGGCTGGAATTTAGCGAATGATATTACCCTATCCTTCGCATTTCCTGGGAGAAAGTTATACGCCAGCTAACTATTTTGCATCTTTCAAAATGTGTATTTTAGTCTGTTTTTCTAGTCCATTTTTAAATTTAAAAATTCAGTACCCCCCCCCAAAAAAAATAAAATAAACAATAGCAAGTGATCCAGAACTTGCAACTTCTATACCACTGTTATATCTATTTATCCCACCCTCTATTACCGTGTCTCTGTATGTGTGTATGTATGAGTGCATGTATGTATGTATGTATGTATGTATGTATGTATGTATGTATGTATGTATGTATGTATGTATGTATGTATGTATGTATGTATGTATGTATGTATGTATGTATGTATGTATTGAAACAAACCGAGGGTATGTGCTATTTTTATGTACGTCTCCACTTATAGCTTTTTTAGATTTGAGTGATTACGTTTTGAATATGGGGAAACGTTGTTTGGAAGATATTTTTCAAAGCGAGTAATTAGACAATTATTAGGTACAGGCAACATGCATACTGAACCGTTGTCACAGGACTTTATGGTAGCATGGATTAATTTCGTACAATGGCCCCTCTCTAATTTTTAATATATGGAATTCTCAAGATATTCTCACGTATAAATGTTTAGTCATTTGAGATAGGAATAATTCTGTGAATTAGGCATTTGGGTCATGTTTTGTAATACGTGGCATGAAAATTAGATACCGGTATACGGCTTAGAAATGCATACTTATTAATCATACGAATGTCAAGGGGAAAAAAGAGAAATAAGAAGAAAAAATAAAGAAAGAAAACAAAACCATCCAAATGTGAAATTAGAGTCTCAATAATATGTGGTATTTCGTTATTAGAGAAAAATTGTTTGTGGTAGTATCGGATTTAAAAACCGTCAGTTGACAACTAATGTTGTCTTGAGTTCCTTGCAAACAGGGGAAACAGAGACCTCAAGCCAAACTCAAGCAGTGGCTTGGACATTATGTGTATCGGTCGGTCGTGTGGTGCTTTTAGACCCCTGGCGTGGTACAAGAATATTTTCTAGTGACAGCGGTGGGATACTGGATAGCTTTGCGATATTTTTTCGGTTCTTTTTTAAAATTGTTATTTTATTTTTATAGCTAACGTCAATCTTAGCTATCCGACAGGGGAACTAGAGGGAAACGTGTACTTGTAATTTGAGTTTTATAATAGTAAAGTACGATCTGATGGATGGATGTTATTGTATGAAAGAAGATTTATATTTTGTTTTAGTCTCGATGTAAATGTGAGTAGACATAGTACTTTATGAGTGAATGCTGCTATATTCGCACATATGGTATATAATATTGGGGTGGAACGGAGTATACTCAAATAGAGGGCGGTCGTGATCCTCCTGTAAGTGGGTCACGCATGTAGCAGATACAAGATCAGTTCAACTGTATTTTAAGGTAGCAAAGAATGATTGAATCTTCATAATCTCTCATGGGTGAATTAAAAGTATAATATTGCTTTTGTAATAAGATCCCTCCCAGTCAGAATTCATGAATTTTGAGTGTAGTGTCTTTAATAAAAATAATAAGAACTTTACCACAGACTTTCTTTCTAACTAGCCCCTCTTCTCCATCCCCTCTCCGGTTTTCACTAACCGTAAGCTTGATGATCGTTCTATTATTATTTTCCAAACTTTGGAGTTATGACAAAATCCCCACATATGCGCGCTTGCTCTTTAATAGTAATCATTAGCAGGCAAAATTAAATAGACTATAATAGTCATTTTATCCCGCATCAGAAAAGACCGAAGAAGGATTGACCACTGAAGAATCTGGAGGGGTCACAAATAACACACTTTTTTATACGCCAGTACCGCGGGCTGTTCAGAGGCGACTCCTTTCGCTAATACCACCTATTTCCCAGAAGCATAAGGAACCTATCAACTTTGATAGTGATGTTCAGTTTGTTATGACTTCTGCCGCGTATGCTAGTGAAAATTGTGACGAAAATGTACTTGCATTTGGTACTAACTAGGCCCGATGATTAGGATTACGCGACTATTAAAGAGGGGATTAAACATTTGATAATTATTATAGGCACACATCTCAAGCTCCCGGGAGTGTGATTAGTTCACAGACGAATAGTCTTATCAAAACCATAGACTAAAACCATATCATCACAGAGGAAATGAAAAAATTATCTACAAGCATAGATCATGTTTTAAGAGATCTCGAGCGAAATCAAGGATAAGAAAGAGTCGCCAAGCTAACGATTGGCCAAGGAATTTGGCACTAGAAGAACAGAGTTTAATTCTTCTTCAGCTCGATGTAAGGAGATTAATGAGGGAGATATTTATGATGATTTACAAAGTTTTCTTGACTATATGACCCATTTTGTTCAATGATTAACAGTTGGAACGAAATCGAGAAGGGGTTGCATGCTTAAGGAAAGATGCCAAGCGTGGTCATGTCGAGTTTGGAAAGTTAAAACTGCATTGGAAGCTCGCTTCGCGCCTCGCAAAGACGAATACTACAAGGCGCAACTTCGAAGCAGTGTCAGAAGAAGAGGCGAAGCACTTCCCGAGCTAGGGCAAGCCACGCAATGACTTGTTTTGCTGGCATACCCTGGTTGCGCACCTTATATTTGCGATCTACGTCAAAAGACTATTTCTTGGGAGCCGTTCATGATGAAGACCCAAGTCTTGAGATCTGGACTTTTAAGATTCACGATGAGTCCGAAACCACGTGTGAGGAAGTGGAGGCCGACAATTAAATTGTAATGAAAGAACTGGAAGCAAAAGTAGAGCTATAATGGAGCAAAATAAGAGATTGAGCGAAGAGCATAACGGAAAAGAAGACCAACATGCAGAAGCAGTACAAACAGCATGATACGAGGCGATTTGAAGTATAGTGCTGGAATTGTAATGATTAGGGTCATTAGCAATACGAGGGTACAATGCTTTAAACAAAGATAATGGTCGGTGGAGGAAGAGTGGTCAGCGTAAAGGAGGCCCTATACATGCAGATAAAATGAAACATATAAAAATCCCCAAGCCTGTAAGTTAACTAAGAAAAAGGATGGCACACCATCAAAGTTTAGTTAATGGGATTGAGCTCGCTCTGCTAGCGGAAACGGGTGCAACTGTTTCTATCATCATTAAGTGGCGTTATGAAACACTTGGTGGACGAAATCCAACGCTTATCGCATTTAATAGCCGACTCATTAGTACTTCCAGTGACAATATTTAAATTCGTGGTAAAGCTGAATTTCTTGGAAAGATGTCAGAAGACAAAATGTTTTCGTCGTAACTGACATTAGGCCTGATGGTATTCTTGGGTTAGATTTGTTCCGTCTTCATAAGTACGACATCAGCATTACTGAATGAAAGTTAAGGATGCAAGGACTGATGCTCTTTTGCGGGATCTATGGGCTGCCGTCGTATTATTTTGACTGAAAACATTAAGGTCCCGATAAAGAGGGAAGTTATCACACGAGTGAATGTTGAAAGTGGGAGGCTCTGGGAAGAATCGTTACTACAGCCTCTATCGGTATTTCGCCATGAAACGAAAATACTCCTCGTGCGAGCAGTTGTTAAAGCGACAGACGGAACGGTGCCAATACGTTTATAAAATTCGACTAAATTGTAATTTGCAGGCTGGTGTTGTGCGCTCAATACAGTGCAAATTTGAGAGAATTAAGGGGCTCAGAATTCACTTACCGAGAAAGATGCAAACCCTCTTCCTTGAATCGATAATAGTCTTGATTTGTTGTCGACCATGAGCGGGTTCTTGACATTAAATTTGATGTCGGGGTACTTGCAAGTGGAAGTCCAACTGGCTGACCGACCTAATACTATGTTCGTAACAAGAAAGTGTTTATACAAGTTCAAAGTGATGTCGTTCGGTTTATGCAACGCGTCGGGAAATTTGAGCGTCTGATGGAAGCCATGCTAGCTGGGCTGCAATATAAAGTTTGCTTGATCTATCTAGACGACGTGGTTGTGTTTGGAAGCACATTCGAGCGGTTGCTTTGGAGACAAGCACGAGTCTTTACGTGTCTTCTAAGAGCCAGCCTGAAGCTGAAGCATGGGAATGTACGATATGTGCACAAGAGTTACGGCATCTGTTCATACCATATCAGCTGCAGGAGTTGCCTGAAAAAAATAGATGTAGTAAAGAAATGGCCCACCCCCAAATCAGTTACAGTGTGTACAGAGTCTTGGGTTTTGGAGTTATTATCTGGAATTCGCAGGCCACTTTGTTGAAATTGCGGCTACCTTGCACCAGCTTACGAAAAAGAATGCCGTTTTTAGCTGGACAGATGAACACAGGGCGGCATTCGAAGTTTTATGTAACACCAGTGCTTGTTGTAACCAACTTCAGTCCTCCCTTCATAGTAGAAACAAATGCGAGTTGTGAAGCAATAGGAGCAGTCCTTTCCTAGGAAATTGACGGAAAAAAGGGTGGTAACTTACGCTAGTGCCTGGACAAGACAGAACGCCAGTACTGTGTCACGCGTCGTGAGCTGTTGACCGTCGTACACTTTACTCGGTATTTCAAAACCTATCTTTACGGTGCAAAATTCAAAGTATGCACTGATCACAGTACCCTGAACTAGCTCATGAACTTCATAGAGCATAAGGGACAGTTGGTTGGAACAACTATCACTATATGACTTCATGAAAGAACATCGCCCTGGAACTCGCCATGCCAATGCCGATGGTTTAAACCGCTTGCATTACAAGGATTGGAAATACGGTAGGCAAGGCACTGTGATGTTCTCCGCTATACAGCTGGACAGTGGTGTTCATTTTGGTGAGGTGCAGGAACAAGACACAACTATGTCCAGGGTGATTAGTTGGGTTGAGGCTAGGTAACACCCCTCTTTGGAAGAAGTATCTGGAGTCGGGGCTGAATTAAAGCCTTATGGGGAACATATAAGTTATTGGAACTGTCCGACGGTATGCTCGTGAGATTTGGAATTGATCGTTCTGGCAAGTCATATCAAAGTTTTATCGTCGTACCGTACAGGTGGCGGCGGGAAGTCTTAAACAGTGCCATGATGGAGCCGCCGGGGGACATTTGAAGCTGGCAAAACCCTTGGTAAAGTCTAATGAGGGGTGAAAATCACATTCGAGAGTGTTGTGCGATATGCTTCGTTTGCGCTCAGCACAAGAACCCCAAGCAAAAGCGCAGAGCAAAACTTCAAGTCATAACGGCTGGTGAAGCAGGGGAGCTCGTAGCCTTCGGTATTTTGGGACCTCTTATAAAGACGGAGCTGGCAAATCCACATTCTTGTGATTGGTGCTCATTTCAGCAAGTGAAGTGAGGCTGTGTCTTTGCCTGATAGTAAAACCACCACTGTTGCAAGAGTGTTGCTTGACCGGTTATACATGGACAATAAATAAAATAAAGGTGTGTAAATTATTCTATCCCATGATAGTTATTTGGTTGGGTAAAGGACCATAACGCGTCAAACAAGTTGAATCGACAAAGCAGATAGCTTCGTGCGCTACGGTTGTTATTTTTTGAAATCATTCTATTTGATTCTGAGATTCTTATGTGAAGGCAGATGCCGCTTTTTTTGTAAATTTGTTTCGAAATAATCATGCACAGTATTAACTTCCATAATCATTGTTCAGACGTAGTTTGTTTGCTGCTTTGTCTAGATTTATGTAAATTAGAATTAGTTTGTGTCCTTTTAAAGAAGCAGCCCTAAGAAAACGCCGTGGATTTTAAAGAGCTGATTAGTGTCACTCCTTTGTGTGCTTTGGCGTAAGAGTTTGCCTTCGGAGTTATCTGTATGAGTGAAATGTGACATGTTAAATTGTGATTGTTTATATGCTGGTGAGCGGTTTTTTGTCGCTGTAGTGTCGGGTATCATGGTCTGATGTCGCCGATGAATCTGGCGCTGTTTAGTGTGGAGGGTCGAAGTCCTAAGTGACTTTTGGTTTTGATAGGGATGCATTGTCGTGTAGGAAACGTAATTTATCTACCCGAGTTTTTGTTGTGGTTAAGCATGGTGTTTTTGACCTGTTAGAGGCCTGCTTGTTAAGAATCTGTCATTTTGCTACAGTTAACTTTGAAAATTGTTGGTTAAGCATAGCATCGGTGATAGTATACAGCTGTTTTCATCATGCGAAGATTGAAGAATCAGCTTGTAGAGATCAGTGTTTATTGGAGAATTGCTGATAGACTGCTCTTAGTACACGAAAATTAATTAGCAGTATTGATAGATGGACCATTGCAATGTCATGTTTAGAACTGGTTTGTTTGTGCTCTGGAAGAAGTAGTTCTGCATATCATTGATTATTTGTATTTATGTTTGTTAGAATTTTATGCAGTTTCTGGTTTCTTTTCTGTATTTATTTTATTCTTAGGCGATCATTGATTATGATTTTTCTTTACTTTGATGGGAGTGATTGTGATTCATAACCACAAGTATGACGTTTGTGATCACTCGGGAACGAGTGATTTTCGGAGCCGTGCGTAATATAACAAACCTAGAGTATGTGCTACTTTGATTTTCGTCTCCATTTAAAGCATTGCTAGGTTTTGGTAATTACTTGTTTGATGTTAGGGAATCGGTGTTGGGAAGATATTTTTTCAAACCGACTAATGAACCTATTACTAGGTACCTGCATCATTCATACTGAACCGTAATCATGGGATTTTATCGTAGCGTGGATTAATTTCGTACAGTTGCCCCTCCCTAATTTCTTAATACATGTATAAGGGATTAAGAGGGATATTCTCATATATAAGTAGTTAGTAATTTGAGATATAAATAATTAGGTGAATTAGGCGTTTGGGTCATGTTTTGTACTACGTGGCATGAAATATCGATCTACGGCATAGAAATGCCTACTGATAAATCATACGAATGTGAAGCAAGAAAAATCATGCAAGTGTAAAATTAGAGTTCTATGAATGTGTGGTTGTTAGTTTGATTAGAGAAAAGTTATATACGGCATTAGCGCGTGTAATAAAAACCCGTCAGTTGAGAACAAATGTTGTCTAATAGTCCTTGGAAATATATAGCTTCGGCCTCAAACCAAACTCAAGCAGTGGCTTTGACATTGTTTGTATCGCTCGGTCGTGAGGTTCTTTTAGTATGTATGTATGTATGTATGTATGTATGTATGTATGTATGTATGTATGTATGTATGTATACGTATGAACTGAATAGTTTGTTGATTATTCTTATGTAACCTTAGCGTAACTATTTTAAAAACAACAACATAAATCTGATCCCAAAATAGTGCAATAAAAATAAAAATAATTATAGTTTTAGAACGTATCCTCTTTTTATTGTACTAAAGTCTCTATACGTTGAATATGCTTATTTGTATAAACATAAAGAACATTGTTGATTAAATTAAATCTCTTTCAAAAAAGGAAACATAACAAGATTTTTGAGAAGATAACACTAAATACGATATTAAATACAGCAAAAGAGCTGCATATCACATGAACTTCATTCCTCAGATGAATCTTTTGCCGAACAATCTGCTACAGTTTACGAGTACGGCGGTGGTGGATCGGATGGCAGAACCGGAGTACAAGATGGTAGTGGGTCGGATGGTGCGACAGGAGTGTAAACAGGTGGTGAGTAGGGTAACGGGTCGGGAGTGTACGGCGGAAGTGTGACAGCTGTAACAGATTCCTGGTCGTATACATTGATACCGGTCTGAACAATGTCCTGACTAGCTTCAAGATCTGAAACTGGAGTGTCCATATCAGGAACTTGAATGAAAATCAATAAAGCATAGCAGTTAGTGACTGTGCAATACTCCTCCGATTATTTTGTCCCGAAAATATATTTTGTTATGAAAAAAGTCTTCTTTTGGCGATAATTTATCAATACAGAGTACTGAAATTGTAAGGAGCAAACGGAGGCTCTGATATGATTTCGGGGGAAAGTAAAGGGTAAAAAGTATTTTTTAAATGGAATTATTGTTGCACAACCCAGAGATTCTTATTGCATTGTATGATAAAAAACAATGACTAGGACACTCTTAATTGGCATGGATGACTGAGAACACTGACCTAGTTTTCAGCATTACCGCATCCTAGAAAAGTACGACAGCTAAACTGAGCGTATATCGCAAAATCAACCAATGCATCCATGCCAAGATGCATCCAATACTTTAATTAGCTAATTCTTCAAAAACACACCGAAATTATTTGATTGCTCGCATAGTTTCATATTGTAGACGAGATCAATTATAATAGAAAGCCTATCATGATTTCATCAGTCGAGGGTACTGAAACCTGTTCACTGGAAGATGTAATTTTATGATAGAATGACGCTTACTATTCTGATTGCCCTTTCTCAAGAGCATTGGACGGTTCTATTAAGGAGTTATGATGCTTAGTCTCTTGAACACTCTTTGAAGTTATTCATTGGTTAACATTTATTTGTAAATTTTTGTTTCCTCTCTCTCTCTCTCTCTCTCTCTCTCTCTCTCTCTCTCTCTCTCTCTCTCTCTCTCTCTCTCTCTCTCTTTGAAGTTTTGCTTTCTAAATTGATACTTAACTTGAGTGGCTATCTTCTGCAACCGTATTCCTCCAGAGAACATGTCGTCATTAATTTGTAACCTAACTAAATGGGGAATGAGTGGTATAAATTATTTCACATATGGTCGAAACCATCACAGAGGATTTTCACCACTTCAGTAACTTTTCCCTCTTTTTCTTGTTATTTCTAAGAATTCAGCTGTAATGTACCTGTTGGTACCCTGGCGAAGGTGCTTCTGCAAATGACAAGAAGGAAGCCTCGGTTTGGCTGGCAGGATTGTGACTGATGTTGGTTTTGTGACTGATTCCAATCTTGTGACTGGGGTCTATATACAACTGCTGGGTAACTCCTTTTGTTCTTGACGTAAAGACCAATTGACACACTGATTATGATGAACCCAAACACACCAAGAGAAACAGCGACGGTTATTCCTAAGGTATCTTTTTCCTCTTTCATCGGAGATCTATACCTTTATGACACGAGAAAACAGAAAATTACTCTGTTAATAACTACAAACAATACAAACGTGTACACGCTTTTAGTAACCGGCATATCACTAACATTAAAGTTTAGATTTTAAGGTGAAATATGAACATGTAAAATATCAAAAAAGCAAGTACCATCTGAGAAATTATAATAGAAAAGATACCACCAGTTTACTAATAAAACTCATTCTCGGTAGTTTTGACTATTTCATAAATGTAAATTATATATTAGGAAAATTCACTGGTTAGTCTCAAGCTGTAATATAATTTCGACCAATTATACGATGTGGATTGGAACTTAAGAATGCATTCAAGTTTAATTTGTAAAACTCAGCCAAGATACAGATGGAATTGATAAGAAACTAAAACATTTTTATTTTCAAAACATTTAATGTTTATTTGCACACAATTCACAAGAATTCGAATGCCAGACAATCAATGCATTCTACAAGCCATAATAAATTAATCGAGGTGGGGGGGGGGGGGGGTTCTCGCTTGCACGCCAAAGCGTAAACAAATGGGCATATCATTCATAAACGACATCCAATGAGTTTCTGTTTCATATGAGATTATATAAAGCAGCTTTAAAAGCTTTTCATTTTAGAGAAACTACCTTTGGAAAGCTAAAATAAAAATAAAAACATAACAAAACAAAACTATGTGGTAATTTCTTATATGAAAGGGGGGAAAATGATCTTCAATTTATCACAAGTTTTATCATAGTACATTTCCTGATGGAGATATTTCTGTGGACTAATTACACTAAAGAATATCACACTTGCTTTGGTGTTTCTGTTTCTATATGTGGACTGCAAATAATAGTGTTCTGGAGTAGATAGGTGAACTTGTCCACTGTCTGGAGGGATTGGCCATTCACTGTTATGGTAGGCTATACGTAAAGCTTTCTTGGTGCAGGCTGGTGCATCACCTCTGTCTTTTTTAAACTGATTGTGAGACCAAGATTGTCACAAGCTGAAGAGAAATGGTCCATACTCTGTTGCATGTCAGATTCGGATTTAGCATTCAAGGAACAGTCATCAGCAAATAGGAGATCATGAACAGTCATTTCCTGTAACGTTTTCTTTGTCCGTAGTCTTCTTAGATTGAATAACTTGCCATCAGTCCGATAAATGATGTCAGTGTTATAGTCACGGAAAGCATCTGTAAGCATGACAGAGAACATCATACTAAAGAGAGTTGGGGCCATTACGCAATTTTGCTTGACTCGATTGGTGACTGGGAATGTTTAGGATGATTCACCGTCGTCCAGGACGAGAGAAAGCTTGCAATTGTGGATTTGTCGAACCATTACGATGAATTTCTCTGAGCAACCCAAATCGTGTACAGGCTGAAGTTCTGTTTCTGGCATTTTTCCTGGAGTTGATGAACTGCAAATACCATGTCTATGGTCCCGCTTTATTTCCTAAAGCCATGCTCACTCCCAGGCAGGAGCACTCGATTGATGTAATGTACAAGGCGATTCTGCAGAATTTTCGCGAGGATTTTTCCGGCTGTTGACAGCAAGAAGATGCCCCAATGGTTGTGTTGCCTATCCGCTTCTACAAGTGGACAATGGATGCATCTTTGTACTCCAGGGTATAATTCCTTGAGTCCATATTGACTGGAAGAGTTCGGTCAGTATCTGAACCATGTACGAGCCTCCATCTTTGTAACCGTCTGCTGGTATAGCATCTGCTCCAGGTGCTTTGCCATTTGACAGCAGTTCAATTGCTTTCTTAGTTTTAATCAGAGTTGGAGGATCAGTAAATGGCATGCTGATTTCCACTTGGAGCATTCTATCAATAGCCTCCTTACTGATATATGATTGTTGATTGAGGATGTTGTTGAAGTGTTCTGCTCATCTTTGTAGTCTTTGTTCTTTGTCCGTGAGCTGTGTGGTACCGTCGAATTTTCATGATGACTGTGGTCCGTAGATTGCCTCAAAGCATCAAAGAAGTTCAATATATCACTCTTGTCTGTGTAGGACTGAATCGCATATGGCTTGTTACACAGCCATGAGTCTTGCAACTCACCGAGTTGCATTGGATATTCCTCTTGCCATACAATTCCTCTTTACGCTGTTAAAGGCAGATTTCTTAGATGATGAAGTGCTGTCTTCCAAACAGGCATCGGAGCCGATGTTTCTTGTTCAGTAATTTCTGTATATCAGCATCGTTTCAGCAAATAAATCTTTATGCTTAGGTGTAGTTGGGTCTTAGATTTGGATGCAGCCTAGTACACATATTCTCTGAAGGATGCCCGGTTTTGTTCGACGTTCTGAGTTCGCATGAATTATTACTAGTTGTCTGCACAGTTCCTAAGCAAAGGCATGTTTCACTTTCTCCTGTTTCAATTTGGAGACATTAGGCTGTTAAGGCGCTTTTCGCCTTGTGGTCGTGGGCTAGGTTGACTCTGGACATTGATCCTGGAGACAATGAGCCTGTGGTCAGTCCAGTATTCTGCCCTGCTGATGGCCTCCGTCACTCGAACATTCTGCCTGTCTCTTCTCCTGGCGATACGATGGCAGTGCTTGGATTGCGGGTACATCCAAGACGTTTTGTTGCAGTTTGGCAGGTGGAACACTGTTGGTGATAGAAGGTCGTGTTCAGCGTATTTTCTCAGTAGGAGGAGTCCGTTGCTGTTGCATTTCCCAATGTCTATTTTGCCGATGATGTCTGGCCATGTCAGGTTATCGGAGTTAACTCAAGCATTGACGTCACCAAGGATGATGAGCATCCGCACTTCTGTGATAACATACTCTAGGTCTTTATACAATTTGTTTTTGATCTTATCTGAGTCAGTCATGGTGATAGGCGCTGATGATAGTTGCATGTTTTTCCCGACAGCAGATATCCCATTTACACGAGTGTATCGTTCACGCCCTTTGGAAGATTTGTGAACTCTTGATATGCTGTGATTTGATGGCAAACCTAACACCAGCTTCACGTCTCTTTTCTTTTCTTCGGTCACTCTAGAAGAACGTGTAGCCAGCTCTTACTTCAATGAGTTGTCCTTCCTCGACTAGGCGAGCTTTACTCGGGGCCGCTATCTGGATGTTGAATCGGGTCAGTTCTTTACCAACAAGAGCTGTTCTTCTCTCTGGTCTCTCTGCTGATGTACTGTCCATTAGTGTGCGCACATTCCAGGCACCAATGGTGAGTGGCGTTACCTTTGTCTTTTTGTGTGAGTTTCGACCACTAAGGTGGGATCCCCATCAGCAGCGGCATGCTGACCAGGGTTAAGGTGAAGCACAATTATTGACTTCACAAGGTGAATACAATATTACTGACTACACAAGAAGTATTTTATGTCATTGTTTACAGGAAATTGTTACACTACTGTGTAACTACTGTGTAACCCTTGCTTTGTATGATATAGTTACCTTACACGCCGTAATTACATCATCTCAGTACTTAAGAGATGGCTGTTCAGCGCCCCCGCCTCTCTCTCTCTCTCTCTCTCTCTCTCTCTCTCTCTCTCTCTCTCTCTCTCTCTCTCTCTCTCTCTCTCTCTCTCTGTATACATACGTGGTGTTAGAACCCACATATGATTCAGTGAAAGGTTTCTGTGTTTTAGAAGCCCTAAGTGAATCAATGAAAATTTTATTCTGTTTGAGCAATTCTTGAATCTTATCATAATCCCATTTTGGTGTCGTCGATACAAGCCAACTTGGTAGTGTCCGTACATTCCAACTTGGTGGCGTCCACTTTGTTATTGTCCCTCTTTCCCAGAGCTGTGTTCTGTTGCTCCTGTTTGTAGGAAATAAAGGACATACAAAATGTTTTGATAGGTTTCTCAATGCGGACGTATTGACTCAAGAAAAGTGTCGACAAAATCAACAAATCTTCGTGTATTAGAATTCTCCTCAAAAACAAAAGTACCTGGTTTAAGAAAAAAAAAAATTAAATACCATTTTATATACCTACTCCAGCTTGACTACATGTAAGGATTAGGGATCAAAGCTTGGATTTACAAGAGTTAATTGACTCTGCCTCTTTTTACAAAGTAAGTTGATCGTACATAATGGAAGTGCAGATAATCTCAAACACCGCACAACTTTGTACATAAAATAACAGTAGCAAAGGTAAAATATTTATATTATCTAAAATTTTAAAGAAATGAAAGACACAACTCGATTGCATCTGGTGATCATTTCTTACAGTTAGGTCATTTTACTGTTATATGTTATGTGTGCCTTTTTATCCTAAAAATACAAAAGTTGCCAGAGTAGCTGAAAAATATTATCAATCGTACTGACCAGTATTGTAATGTGCGTATCAAACCTTATTCAGAAAGATGTTACTTATACATTATTAAATGCCCGTGATACCAATGAATTTTTTAAAATCGGTTTTAAAGATTCATCTTTTTTCAGTTCTTCATTCTATCAGCATATATATCACTCTCTGATATATTAATATAGATTCTACACGTAAATGTTTTTTTTAATTTTTTTTTTCAATTTCTTATTTGATTTTCTTAACAGTTGATTAAATACCTACAAGAAGAAAAATGTATACACCTGAGGCAGCGACACATTAAAAATACTGCGATAGAATTCATACTGGGCACAATCGCCATTTTTGTTGTTGTTAAAAAGTCCAGTTCAAAACATTGATACTAAACATGTCATGCAAAATAGCTTGAACATGCTCGATGCTGTTTGCACTGACTTCCATTTATCAGTATACCACATTCATCCTTCCTTTACATCTAGGAAGCCAGAATGTCGATCAGACACGCAAATGCAATGTAAGTAAATATTTCTATTATGTTGTCAAAGATAATTATTGTATTACAAATGGAAGAAACTGTGTCTGAGGAAGATATATATATATATATATATATATATATATATATATATATATATACATATATATATATATATATATATATATATGTATATATATATATATTCATCAGCCACTTCAGGAAATGTCAATGAAACTTACCTACAGCACGACCGTAATGAGCATGAAATGCAGATTTGGTAATCGTCACCAGGACACATGCAAATTGTCATGCCAGTAGATCTGTCTGAAACAGAGTAAAACTATCCTACTATTTCTAATCTTTCTTCATATTTTAGTGTTTATACAATTATCGTAGCTTCAATCTAAGAATGCCGTTACTTTGGATCTCTGATATTGTTGAAAGCAATTTGGTGTATGAATATAATTTCGCGTCTCGTTTCTCGAGATATTTCAGTATGCCATGCACTCGAGGTCCGAGACGGAATGGGTACTCTTACTTCATTAACTACTTTAATATTAAACAGTCGGATTAAGAGTCTCAAGACATCTGAAAATCCACTTTATTTTTCAACAAAATAGGGATTGTGGTTATTTGTTTCGTGTTTTGCCTGTGGTAACTAATGCAACAACTGAGGGATGGGACAAAACAATTCATTCCACCCTGTCAAGCAACCCGTGTTATGGTCAACAGCGACACACAATAATCACTCACTAATTAGGGCAATATTAAGTATAGGATACAGCAAAGTTAGGGTGTTTATGAAAAAATAAAATAAGCAAGAGTGCAAAGCACGGGTGTTATTGTTTTTCTTCATAAAAACTCGTTATATGGTATTTAACACACATCATCAAGGCTCTGTTACTGAAAGCAGTTGACTGTTATGGCCATGACTGGCTTCAGCATAGGGAAGGATGTTGACATTTTGAGATTTTATCAGAGGTTACAAACCCTAATTCTCAGGCTTACTGTCATTCTAAAATTTAGAACCAAGATTTAAGGGTCTTTGAACCATTCTTGGGATTGCTACAACCATTTCAAATTTGACTTTGATTTGCTGGATATGGATTTGAAGTGGAGCTCATATTTTAATTAGTGTACTGAAGATATTCCAAGGAAAATGAGAATGTATCTCTCCAAGCTAACACGCGTAGAACTAATTATGCCATGAACCTCTCCCGATTCGTACAACACTAATATAAAAGAAACTATTTGTTACACTGGCATAGACAGTTTTATCTAGATTTGGGCTGGTGCTTTCTTCAAGAGTTTCTTGAAAAGCTGGAATACAGGCTGTGGTAAAGGTCTTACTAATATTTAATATTTGGATAATATAGCATACAGAAAGCATATCTGATTTTACTATGACTGTTTCTTACTATGATATTTACTGTTGAAAAACATCAACTAAAGAGAGCTGTTGCAGGGGACCATTATAAAAATAAAACTTTATTATATCTCCGTGTAATTGTTTACTACGACATCTATTGTCTCAATTTTGGGGATTTGCATGGTGACATTCTTAATTCTGATGGACTAAGAGCCTTGAGCTGTGTGATAAACAAGAATACTGTAAACAGCACGACTCGTTGTTTTTCTCTTGCGCTTATTGTAAGCTTCGAGGTGTGGACTAGACTTCCCTTTCTGAAATAATCTTTACTCATGATGAATGTCCGAGTAAACTCTATCAAAATATCTCCAACAGTTCAAACTTTACATATAAGGCAGTGAAATAAGTCCAACATTTACTTGGTGACTGTTATATTTTACTTTGCTTTGACCATGACCGTTATACAAGGGGCTTTAACATCGTGCGCAACACTAATTAAGTTTAAACTATAGCAAAGAAAAGATTCATGATAATATCTTCAAATATATTCAGGACATTAAAAAATATCATAACAGGTACGGAAACAGGTCACTCTAAAACACAGGTATATTTCCCCATGCTATGATATTTACCTTTCCGCTAAGAGTCTTACTATGATACTCAGCACACTATTTTGTCATGGTTTATATATGTGAAAAGTTTATTAAATATCTTAATTCTACAGTGATAGACTAGACACTGAAACATGTCCCATAGTAACAGGTAGAAAGGGAAGCTACTTTTCTCATTGTTGACAAGACGCTGAAAGAGAAAGGATCACTACTTACATTTACCTTTTTTTCGAACCTAAACTTTAAGCTAGGAACCAGATTATGGGACACAACACACGGTGTGATCTATATAGACAGATATATATGTATGTGCGTGTGTGTGGTCAAGATATGTATGTATGTATGTATGTATGTATGTATGTATGTATGTATGTATGTATGTATGTATGTATGTATGTATGTATGTATGTATGTATGTATGTATGTTTCTATATGTACGTACGTACTATGCGGCAGATCAAAAGTATATTTTTCCATAAATGGTTAGTAGTCTTTTCCAATCCTAATGGGAAAACTTTCAAGTTTTAATAAACACGATTCACATTACCAACATGTTGATGAATATTTTAAATATCAGTTAAAATTGGTTACAATTGAGACTCACCTGCGGCCAATAACAAAACAGTTGCTCCTAGAAAATATGTTGTCACCATCCTGGTAAAATCAGAACTTACGTAACTTATTTTTGATTTTCTGCTTTGCCTACGTATATTGTAATGGCGGATACTCCTATCATATTTGAATGTCAACATAGGTAAGCCTCGCGTCGGGTTCGCTTACGACCTGAACATTGCTCGGCCATTTCCGTCAAGTCGAGAAATAACCTTGGAACTGATTGTAGGAATACACATTAATTTGCTGGGTTTGACGATTCGCATCAGGCGGAGTGCACCACGTATGTTACGACAGAAAAGGCCGACGATATTCTGATTGTTACTTTGTCTCCTTTTTCCACCGTATTGTGCCATATGAACAAAAGTAGTTCAGAATATAGTTCTCAATTGGGGCGAATTATATCCGAGGTTTTTCTTCTCGACTTGACGGAAGAGACCGAGGATGTTCGATTGGTTCGCTTAGTGACCACAAACAAACGACAACAGGTAGATTCTATTCATTTCTTTGTTCACATTTTGAATGAGGTAATATTATACAATTTTGTATTTGGATATGCTACCGAGGCGAACAAAATGTATGCATGCTTTACTATCCAGAGGTCGACACATATTCGATGCAGGTCTTAAGCAACTAATTGAATTCAATAGATGTTCTCATATCAGATTTTTCAAATTAGACAAAAAGATCTTGAAAGATTTTTCCTCTCTGATTAAGGCACGCACACACACTTGCCTATTCCAAGTTACGAGTTTGTATAGCGTACCTATGTAGACAAACTAGTACAGGTGAGGGGAGAGTAGTCCCAGCAAGATGTATCTTCCATGGACATAGGTGTTTGCCATATTTTGAGTCTACTTTCCTAGCGTTATTGACATAATAGTAATTTGTTGCTTATTATTGTCACGGAATTGTGTATGAAACTACATTTGCATAATATATGAATGTAAATGTACATGGGTTTCGTGGCCGCGTACAGCGTTAACGGAGGTGTATAGTTTCAGTCTTAGCTATTTAAAAATACTGAGTAATGTTCACCTACTGATGCACGCACAAAGCGCCGGCAGTTTGGAACCCGTTTATCCCCAGTTCTCTGGCCGTGGATGTGACCACGAATATAGTACTTAAAGTCCAAATTCTCTCTGTATCGTAACAATACAGATGCGCCTTGTCAGAAAGCTGTCCACTTTACGGAATCAGTCTTCAGCTGCAGGGGTATGTGAAATTAAATCTGTATTTTTTCTTGCTATCCCTTCTATGTGATGAAATTGTTTAATATTTTGAATGTTTCGGAATTTATTCTAAATTTTTTAAAGTAAGACCTATGTAACATAACGCCATGCTATCAGATAGAATATGGTATGTTCCAAGTTAGACATTTTATAGCTGAACAGACAATTTTAATTCAAACGTATGTTATACGCATTAAATGATGACTAATGTTCCAGTTCTTATAATCCAGTGCGATTATTTTAGTCGGAGACATATTCATGTACGAACGTGGTTATTATAATAACAATCTCGTACAGTCGTTCTTATGAAAGAATATAATGTGTAACGATGTCGATTCATGTAAGATTATGCATAATGTATATCGTTGTATTCGTATTTAAACGTTTTTCGTGTATTAAACTTCTCAGTCTTTGTATTTTAGCTGCTACGTTGAGTCGTCGAATTCTGGGGGTTTGTGTAACCCGGATACTGCGGTCAATGGTGACCTATGTTCGAAGAACCGTACTGGTTTACTCGGTGTGAGGGGCCAAAGATTCTGGAAAAAAACGAGTCTGCGGGATAAGGAAGTTCTCGAGGGATCCTTCGGAAGGATGGGAGGAGCGTACCACACGAGGTTGTTCATTCATCATTTGACGGGATTTGTGGAATCTGAAATATATCGTGATCATCGACTGAATGCCACGAGATAAATACCATCATATATCAGGTTTTCAACCTAAAATTTCAATGTCACCATATGTGTGAAAGTCAATCAAATTCATTGTCACTAAATGTGTGAAAATCAACACGCATCCATCACACCTGTTGATGAACCATAGATTAACCATACTTGTTTATAGATACATTTATCAATCATACCTTTTTCCATATATCAATCATGTCTGTTGCTATATTTCATACATTGCTCATATCTTTTGATAGATCCATATATCAATCATATCTGTTGACGAGTTCTATACAATGATCATATGATCATATCCGTTGACATACGGGATCGTTTGTGATTATTTGTTGAAATCCGTGCTTTGATCGGTTCCATGTAGGAGCGATATTACTTTTGCTGAAATTGTGCACATGTGTAGGGTGTCAGATTCATTCATCATTCATTTGCAATGTAAATACACATCTCATTCACGTAATTGTTCTTAAGTGTTTTCGCTAGGTCCAATCCCATCCGGTTTGATCCTGTAACAATTAATAACAATTATTATGGAAGAATGACACAAAACATGGCTGACAGAAGTTTAAAGGAAAGTAATTTTGTAAGATTATGTCTTCATATAAAAATATATACTTGACATGCAGCCTCCATCAATCAGGTACAGAAAATCTCACACCAGAACTCTATTTTATTAGATTATAATTACCGTGGTTTGTTTAATGTTGCAGTCAATCGGATGCTTAAACTGCACTAATCTCTGGCAAACTTGATTTTCTCTTTTATAGAGTGTACATATAAATTGAAAGAAAAGAGAAAGGCTCGTCAGTTTAGTGGTAAAGTTAACACTGAAACCTATGAAATGGAACTCTACCATCACATCTTTTCCGTGAAAAAATGGCGAAAGTGTACTACTGAATTTCTAGAATTGTATCTGTCCAAAAAGGTTTACTCGTGTGCAAATACACAAAAGCATGGAATCAAAGGGCCTATAGTATACAAACTTCTCCCAGAAGAATAAATGCAAAAATGTTAGTCCTGAGGATTGAAGGCTAAACAAATATGTTAACTTAGTTTTTACAATAATACAGGCCGTTGCGTCCAATGTTACTCACTGGGACTTGGCCAAATTAAATTCACTTGTAAATGATAGGAGTCTCTGATATTAGCGTATATTAAAATATTGTCCGGTCTGAATGATATAGCGGTAACACCAACTTCACGTTTTTGTGCTTATAGGTTCCATTCCAGGATCCAGTAAGAGGGAGAGTACAGTGGTGACCCATCCATAATCTGTTTATCGCTGCATTACCACAGTTTCTTTCCACTGTAATTACCACACTATTAGAACATATGTGGTGTTGAAGGTACTTAATATATGCAGGGAACGACAACTACCATGCCCAACCAGCCTGGATCCATATAAATCATTGTTGGATACATGATATTTCATGTAATTACCGTAAAGTTACATATAAATATAAATAGTATTATAGTTTCCATATCATTTGTTGCACATCACCTTTACCATGTTAGTAGGTCGATATTTGAATTGATGACCCATGTAGACCACCAGCCACATGAAGCCACCTCCTTATATCCTGCTTTCTAAAGCACCCCATGTCTTTTCAAATGATTACACTGTACGACGATCAAAACTAATTTACCCAGTGTTCAAATGTCACACACAAAACAATATAAATAACTATTTATCACAAATACCGAAAAAAATGCCACTAAATCACTACTAATATGTATATAATTAACGGTACAAATAAGTGTCAACTTTTTCTCTACACGTAGCCTATTCGACACACCGTAGAATCCACTGTAGAAAAGCACATGGATATATACATGTATACATGTCATATTTACCGCCATGTTGCGCTATACTTAGTTTAGCATTAACGATTAGTGACAATCGTAACATCCAATATTTACAAACAAAAATCCAATATTTACAAAAAAACATTCTCTAACTCTGATGAATGGAAACGTGCGGTTTGTATGCCAACCTGATGCAGAAATTATGTTTTTTTTTAAAGTTATTAACATTACGTTCTATGAGAAATGAATTAGTGGCTCGATACCTATAAGGGTGGGATAGTATGTGTATCCATGACAACTATGGTCAACTCTGCATTCCTTTCAGTGTCAATCGTTGATTTATGAGAAATTACAATACAATGGATCATTTCTATGGTACTTTAGACCAGACACAAGTAAAAATACAAATAATTATGGAAAATATGCCTCATGAAGCTTTACCGCTGCCCAGTAGCTACTACTATCTGAATCAATTGTCACATTTTTTAAATCCATGTGAGATTGAAGTTTAGGTTCTAAATAGACCCTCTATTGACCATGATTTTTCATCACCAATATTCATTTGAACAGTTATATTAGCTCTACATGCATAGTTAATAACTTCCTGATATGTATGAAATTGATCATATGGGCAGAGTTTGGTTTTGTTCACCACATTAATCGCCTTGTTATTTTGAGTTACATTTTCTATCAGAATGTAATAGCACTGAGTTGCAGAGTGGAATGGTGTTTTCCCAACTCCTAAATTCGTTGCGCTATTCTATATATTACACTGAATGCGAATAATATTTTCTGTATCACCTCGCAACAAATTCACTTTTCTTATTTCATCTCAGATCTTTGCCACATCTTTCCTGTATGTGTTCTTATCACTGGACCTGCCATGAAATATATGAATGTATGTTGCACGGTGATTTGTAAATGGCTTAATTTACATATATATCTGTGGATAGGTTACCTTCCCATGACAATCTGTCGAAACTTTAAAAATCTACACGTATTCTGCATTTGTTAAATTACAGGTACGAACTGTGTGAAGAGCGCTGTCTCTCGGAATAAATGATCTTTTGTGCAATATCTTATCAGCTGTATTTTGGATGAATTGTTTTTTCTTATTATTTATATTTTTAAATTTTTTTTTCAATTTTGGCTTACATTACTTTCCTTCATGAATAAGTTCATGCAAAATAAGAAAGAAATTGAATACAAATGCTTTTGTTTTAAGATTGAATAATGATGAATTTCTATTTACCACCTTTGTTCGGAGTCCCCGTCATGTAGATCATTAGATCAACCTATAAATCTTTGGTGTTAGTCAGCCTAGGGAACTTGTTTTGGACCAAAACTTCCCCTGTCAGTATAAGGGTCTGAACCTGTTTTCCTTTTCAACAAGATTGTATTTTCCCTCCAAAAGTTTTTTATATTGTGTTTTTGTGACATCCTTCTGTACATTTGTCTTACTTGTTACACCCTTGTTATATGAAATATTTCCTGCTTTTGAAATGAAAGTGTCTCCTATTTAAATAACCTTTGGTTTTCGTCTTTACTTTGTCATTTTTGACACTGTAATATGACTGTAGTTTATGATGTGAGTTTCAAAGTGTGACTGCAGTATCTATTTTGTACTGTTAGAATTATAGTTTGTACTGTTTGTATTATTTCTTTGCATCAAGGTGAGTTAGTATCAGATGACATTCTTTGCATCAAGGTGAGTTAGTATCAGATGACATTCTTTGCATCAAGGTGAGTTAGTATCAGATGACATTCTTGCATCAAGGTGAGTCAGTATCAGATGACATTCTTGCATCAAGGTGAGTTAGTATCAGATGACATTCTTGCATCAAGGTGAGTCAGTATCAGATGACATCCTTGCATCAAGGTGAGTTAGTATCAGATGACATTCTTGCATCAAGGTGAGTCAGTATCAGATGACATTCTTCCATCAAGGTGAGTCAGTATCAGATGACATTCTTTGCATCAAGGTGAGTTAGTATCAGATGACATTCTTGCATCAAGGTGAGTCAGTATCAGATGACATTCTTGCATCAAGGTGAGTCAGTATCAGATGACATCCTTGCATCAAGGTGAGTTAGTATCAGATAACATTCTTGCATCAAGGTGAGTTAGTATCAGATGACATCCTTGCATCAAGGTGAGTCAGTATCAGATGACATTCTCGCATCAAGGTGAGTCAGTATCAGATGACATTCTTGCATCAAGGTGAGTTAGTATCAGATGACATTCTTGCATCAAGGTGAGTTAGTATCAGATGACATTCTTGCATCAAGGTGAGTTAGTATCAGATGACCTTGACACATCTATTTTTGGCCTTTGGTTGTAGACCTCGACATGCATAAATTTATCATGTGACAAATGATGGAAAGCAAACTGAACCTCTTAGCTGCCATAAACACATCTTAATACATGATTCAAGAAAACAAACTTTGATTAAGAACATTTTAGGCATCCAAAATTGATGAAAACATGGGATTGTGTAATTTGATGCCTCTTATTACATAATGCACATAGATGTATATTTCATGCATGCACATGAGTATGGCAGACACACAGGAAATGAAGAAAAACATGAGACAAACTATTAAAATCACTGCATTTATTCAGTTATCTACATCTATAATGTATGAACATAGTAAACGTTTCTTACAATACAACATTCTTTTTTATCATCTGTCGGCATTACATAATAGTCCATTATTATCATTGTGTGTGCTTAGAATACCGCACCAATTAGCATAGTGCATACTTGGTGTCTAAGGTTGTCAATTCACAAAAATGACAAAATTGATGTTCTGTATAGGTATCGGACCACTAATTATTTTACAGCCAGAGAACCAGTCAACTGGTGGAATAAAAAATAGAGTACAAAATATTCTGAGATGCACCCATTGGCTAGTTAATGGATTTAATTTTTTTCCATTATACATTTCATAAACTTCAATCTATGTATTATAGTTCACAACAAAATATTTACTTTTATTTTGATATCCTGTATTTAATTTCCTACTGACAAAATATCATATGGACTCTTAGTGCGAGGCTATATTATTGGGTTCAGACGAGGTAGTCCCCTGTTTAGGAGCACCAGGCTAAAATAAATGCTTGCAAAACACCTGTATTTCAAGCCTGAAAAAAATCTCTAACTCTAATGAATGGAAGCATGTGTGGTTTGTATGCCAATCTAATGCAGACATTATTTTTGGTTTTTAATAAATTAAAATTAAGTTGTATGGGAAATTAATTAGTTGTCCGATCAGTATATATATATATATATATATATATATATATATATATATATATATATATATATATATATATATATATATATATATATATATATATTGTTACGACTCTATGGTCTAAGAAAAATGTAACAGAAAGAAAGTGAAACCAACAAATCAAGGAAAAATCAACAAGCAATTTATTACTAGAGAATTAAAATGAAAAATCAAAAAGTCACTTACAGTAATGTGTTTTTAAATCCTAATAATCCAATAAGAATGATTGTTCTAATCACAAGTCCTAAATATAGAATGTTCCGAATTCACGGCTGTGTCCTTGAATGTTATGATGTGCTAATGGTCTCCAAATTCCTGATGTACTAGTAATCTTGATGTGCTGATGTCAAAATGAAGTATTCCAAAATCTCTGAATAAGTTCACTTAAATTCCAAAATCATCAATTAAAAATCCAAAATCCAAAAGTTTATGAGCACTGTTATAATCCAATGAATATTTAAAATAATTCCTCTCTTAGAATTTGGAATGAATTTTCACAACTGTAATAGCTCTTTACAAGACTGATGGTAATGTCAAAACTGAATAAATGTCCACCAAACATGGCATATATAAAGATTGGTCACATGACAGAATGTTCTAGAACATGAGTCATCTTAATGGAATTTTTACTTGTAAACAAAAATCAACCTTGACCTTCAAATTGAGAAAACATATTGATCAAAACAACCTAATTCAAGGACACTAGTTAAACATGTTTTTCCTGATAAACATTAAGATTTAAGCAAACACCAAAGCGAAGAAACACTTATAATTTCCCAAAATATCCACAATATTATATAAACATCATACATAACAATATATATATATATATATATATATATATATATATATATATATATATATATATATATATATATATATATGTGTGTGTGTGTGTGTGTGTGTGTGTGTGTGTGTGTATCTGTGTACATTTTAGACACTTACCGGTATTTCTCGCGGCTTTTGAGTTAAGGTCGGCTGAAAGGTCCTTTTCGCGATGTGTACAGAATATTGCCAGATCAAATCTCATAAATCCGAGTGAAATGACACAAACCTACCTTCTCTGGCCATTTTGAATTTCGTGGCTCTCTTGGGTGACAACTTGGAATAAGCCTTTTCTTCCAAAATTGCGCGCAATAACTTGGAATTCCAAATTGTTTTGCTCTTTCTCAAAAAATTTCATGGTGAGGCTTTCGGCGTGTTATAAAGCCAATTTCGATCAGAAGCATATTAAGAGATTTTGATCGGTGTACAGTACTAATTTATGCCTTCCACGATATAAATTTATATCACTAAACGCCAGAAAATATTTATATTTTTCCGATGTTTTGCAGCGAGTCCATGGCAATCGTTTGTCCTTTTCGAAGGCAAAACTTGGCCTGTTATACAATGTCAACATCCCCAGTGTGTTCTAACTTGTTACATGGTGTCTGCATGCCATTTTCTGGAATGTGGGCCTAGGAAGAATATATATATATATATATATATATATATATATATATATATATATATATATATATATATATATATATATATAGCGTGTGTGTGTGTTTCTTTGTTTGTTCTTATTTATTTATTTATTCAGCTGCATTAGTTACTTTTATTTATCTTGGGCCTAAAGAGGATATTATGAAGGTGAGAAAGGCATTAATGGACTTATTATCGACTCATGTAACTATATTTCACAGTTATGAAGCCTATTCCGAGTTGCTGCATGATCCATGCATGTAATTTTTAGCAATATCAGCATTTTCAAAAATATTTGGAATGTATTAAAGATAAAAAGGGACTGTTACTATCGCTCAGTGAGGCCGTATTTCCAAACACATCTGTCAAAGAAATCTCACGAGTTATACTGTTAACAATTATCACATAGTCACCTTGAAATCGGCGGCATGCATAGAAACAATCTTTGACAAGACGACTTTTTAGAGTCCGCAAGCTCGGCACATAGACTATCGGAGTTCACAAAATGTCCGTGGCTTGATTTGGACTTTAAAGTCTGAAAATCTCGTATACGTACAAATATTACGATTAAAATGTAAATAATAAGTTAAAATATAAATATTTATTCCATATGTGTCAATACTTACTTCAAATAGTAAATATTAGTATTATCTTTCTGCTCGCGAAAATGCGAGACTGGCCTTGGCATTGATTACAAAATGGAATGAAAGACTTTGACAGTATATCATGTGAAATAAAGGATCGAAAGTTGAAAGAAACTGCGAGCAGTGATGTAATAGAAGAATGCGGTACATATAAATGCTAAATAAAGATGCTGATAAATGTACTGTGGCGAGATCGCAGAGTATAAAACTTGCAGAACATAAAGCATCACGAACTGAACTATAAAACTTGCAGAACATAAAGCATTACGAACTGAAACGACCTCTCTCTCGTTCTCTCTGTCTCTCTCTGAAATTTTTGAATTTGCTTGCAAACTTGAACATGCCCGAGCCAAATTTTAGCTTCTTCCGAGCGTCGGGCAAATGGATTTGTAAAGCCCTGGACCGTAGGGTGTTAATTTTTGAAAATGAAAATAAGGCTGTTTGTGGATATGTCGTAGTGATTCAGTTAATACGTGGAAAGGTGTTGAGTTGTGAAAACAAAATTTCGCAGTAACCTTGGGTTTGTGATTGTTTTTAATTGATTTTGTTTCATGGGGGGGGGGGGGGTATTGGTTTGAGGAAAATGAAATAAGGTTGTTTCTTAGACTGAAATCAAGTTACTTATTCCTTATTTTTTAAAATCTCGATTCAATAAGAAATAAGTAACCAGTTACTGATTCAGTAAGGAATAAGTATCTAGTTACTTATTCCCGATTCAATTTTTTTTACATCGAGTTGCTAACTTATTCCTTATTTCTGATTAAATAAAGAATAGGTTACCACTTGCTTATTGCTACAAATTTGAACACTCTTCGGGGCATTCTTAGCTAGTAGTCCACTACAATCCCTATAATATGTTGAGACGAAACAATTAGTCTAGCTCAATCAGAAATACGAGTATTCTTATTGGTACCAGATATACCAGAAACTGTCAAAGACGGGTTTAGATGAAAATACTTTAAGGAAAGATTCACATCATTGAAAATTTTCATATAATCGGTCATCTCTCTGTATCCTGCTTTGTGTAGCTGGTACCATAAAGAACACTCGTATTTCTTCAATCCTGTTAGAATAATAGATATGAATGCCCTGAAGATTGTTCAAATTTGATGTAGCATTTTTTAAATCGGTATTAAGTAAGTGGTAACATATTCCTTATTGAATCGGAAAAAAGGAATATGTAGCCAACTCGACGTAAATAAGGAATAAGTAACCAACACGATGCAAACATTTTTGAATCGGTGAATAAGTAACCAATTTCATGTAGGGATTGAAGTCAAAATTCTCTTAAGTAGGGGTTCACGCATGGCAAAGTTTGGCTACAATCTGTCCAAAGACTCTAACGGTTTAATACTGCCGGTATCCATAAAAACCCTTCTATTTCTCCCGTTGCTCTCGACGAACTTCGTCAATACTTCTTTTGGAAGTCAAATATATCTCTACGTACAAACTATCAAAGATGGATCCATGTCAAAATCATTTTAGGGGTGAACTGTAGGCTCCACATATGGACTGAAGAGATAATCTCCTTGTGGGCTTTGTTATACCTACCATATAATGAGCTTCCTATTTCACGAAATCGGACAGACGAAAGTTTTTAAACTTTTCCTACTGTTGGAACAGATCCCTATCTAGAAACTGTCCGAGAGGCGTTGAAATCAAAATCCTCTAAGTAGGTATTCAGTTAGTACAAAATATTGATAGAATTGATCAACATTGTACCTGCATTTCATACCTGGTACCCATAAACTGCCCCTTATTTCATGATTGCCCTCAACAAAATTCGTCAAGACTTCTTTCGTGGGTCGAAAATATCCCTAGAGATAAAATCTCATAGAAGGGTCCATGTCAACTTTTTTTAAAGAGGGGATGTTAGGGTCCATATGTATACGTAAGATTTAATCCACTTTCGGCCTGTGTTATACTCGCCCCACCCTCCATATTTCGCCCCCAATTTCTCCAAATCGGCCTGACGATTTTTTTAAAACTTTGGCTAGTGTTGGAACACATCCCTAACTAGGAACTGTCAAACAGAGGTTGAAATAAAAATTCTCTAAGTAGGGATTTCGGCATCGCAAAATTTGGCTACAATCTGTCCAAAGACTCTAACGGTTTAATACTGCCGGTATCCATAAAAAAACCCTCCTATTTCTCCCGTTTTCTCAACGAACTTCGTCAATACTTCTTTCGGAAGTTAAATATATCTCTACGTACAAACTATCAAAGATGGATCCATGTCAAAATCATTTTAGGGGTGAACTGTAGGCTCCACATATGGACTGAAGAGGTAATCTTCTTGTGGGCTTTGTTATACCTACCATATAATGAGCTCCCTATTTCTCAAAATCGGCTATACGATATTTCGTTAAACTTTTCCTACTGTTGGAACAGATCCCTATCTAGAAACTGTCCGAGAGGCGTTGAAATCAAAATCCTCTAAGTAGGGGTTCCGTTAGTACAAAAATATTGATAGAATTGATCAACATTGTACCTGCATTTCATACCCGGTACCTATCAGGTGCCCATTATTTCGATGATTCCTCTCAACGAAATTCGTCAAGACTTCTTTCGTGGGTCGAAAATAACCCTAGAGATAAAATCTCATAGAAGGGTACTTGTGAACATTTTTTAAAGAGGGTATGTTAGGGCCCATAATGAATGTATATATATGTATAGGGTATCATACTTTAATACAATATGTATGTATGTATACTTTAATAAACATATATGTACATGAGAAATGTGCCCAATTACACCAAGGCGACGAAAAATGTATCATTACAGGAAGTCCGTTCAGTGAAATCAAACATATATCTAAATATACAAGAATGTGAAGAATCTAATGCTAATTATAAATTCATATGACGACAAAGCAATAATTAACAGCATGACGAACATCCAAATGTTGGCGTTTACTTTAAGATATCCATGATGAAATCTGAACCAGCTTTTTATATTGGAACCAACAAAAATGTGATAAAGTATCGATTGGGTTTTGAGCTAAAAACATTATTCCAACAAACTTTTTTATTCAGACTCTTTGATTGAACTTAAAAACAAAAAGTAAAATATTTAAGAGAAAAAACGTAAGAAAGCCAAACAAAAATACAAGCATATCAAAGCAAAACGTAAAAACGGAGGTAAAAAATAAGGAAACTTACATTCTGTTTAGAAGCTGCAATTTTTACATTGTAAACAAGTGCAAGTATATACTGAATAGATCCGTCAATAAAAAATAAACTAGCTCAACCTAAAGCAGAATAAGATTATTTAAATAGAATGACTATGATAATTTATCATTGAGGGAATAGTACACAATGCAAAGGACATCGTGAATTTACACACACGAAAAATGCAACTCAAGTTAATAACAATAAATTATATACATAAATATATAATATATGGGACACAGCGTGGTGGTTATGCTTATTTCTTAGCACCAGTTTTCGCTTGCCATTTCTTTTATGGACATAAAGTTGGCGGTTACATTGTCCACTACCCGACTATACCACCACCCCCTTTTCCCGAATTATGCTTTTGAACTTTTAAGTTAACAATCTTTTCTGTGTGCGTATTGTCCAGTCAAAGATATTTCAAAAGAGGAGACAAATATTTAAAAATAAGTCTAAGAAACACAGAAGCACATTAACGTTATTAATATTTTGCTCTTTCATTTCGTGTAAGGTGGATTGTTTTGACCTTTTTTTTAACTTTAGTAATCTTGTACGGCCATGGGGGTCTAGGATCATATCCCATAGTAGGTTGTGTAATGGAACTGGATTGTCTGACATCTATGGAAACGACTCCTTCCTCTTGTGTAATCACACTCTTGGTGGTTTCGTCATCCGGTTCAGTTGGAGCTCCACTAGGTAGAGGTGGTGGCGTCGTAAATGGACAAGCTGTTGATCCATATTGCCCGACATCAATGGAGAAAACACGATTGTCGTACAAGACTTCTGTATCTCTTGTGTTCAACCTCTGGATGGCTCTGTCATCCATGTGACTTCCAGCGGATCCTGATGGCGTCGACCGCATTATTGATCCAGATCTGTACAAAGATTTGAGCTGAAAAAAAATAATTGTAAGAATATATTTCAAGACAACACATCCGCAACAATCTATCTCACGACGTTCTCAAAAAGAAGAGACAGAAGAAGAAAGCAAAAATGAAAATTTAGGAGAAGACGAAGACGGCACATTTTCAGATTTAACTAATTTTATTGTATTCTTTTGGAATCCATGACATATCTATTACATGAATATTATCGGCGATGACGGAATACTTTTTATTGATTTACATACACTTATGGATAAAAAAAAATTATTACTCAAATATCCTCACATGTGCAAAAACTTCAACCTTAACACACACACACACACACACACACACACACACACACACCCTCTCTCTCTCTCTCTCTCTCTCTCTCTCTCTCTCTCTCACACACACACACACACACACACACACACACACACACACACATATATTTCTTTTTTCTTTCTTTTCCGTATTTATAAAAAGCCGTATATGGGTAGATATGTGTCGGGTTACCAACCCAAAAACTACCTTACAAAGAATGTGATACAGTCGCATATTAAACAATAAATTAAATGTATGTTTGGATTACTAATACTAATTTCTAGTCGTTCTAACAAAAAAACAATAAAAGACAAAAACCATAATAGCACAGGAAGAACGAAAAATATATGAGAGATAACTGATGAGAAAGAGAATATTCATGTTATACATTCAATACAATCGTTGGTGTCTTCTATATCATTTTTAAAATGGTTATTATTTTATACTTGTCAAGTACATTAGTCCTTGAGAGATATTCACTTATATAGCTTATATGATAATACATGCATTATGCAAATGATACATAAATTAAATGTATGTTTGGATTACTAATACTAAATTTTCTAGTCCTTGAAAGATATAAGCCGAAACTGAAGATATTCACTCATATAGCTTATATGATAATAATACATGCATTATGTTTTACACATTAAAGCTTGCAAATGATACATAACAAAATGATATATCAAATATACCTTCATAAGTTTCCTATCTATGACCTAATGTCTCCCAATCACAGTTTTTGTAGGCTGTATACTTTTCTAATTTGTACCAATATGATATTTCTTTCTTAAATGTTTCCAAGTTTGGTACTTTATTGGGAGTGTGTAATTTAAATATGTATTTCTTTCCTAAAAGTCAAATCAAAGTAAAAATTTTGATCAGATTTTTTTTGTTTATTTATTCCCAATATTGCATCTGCTGCTGTGAAGTTAAAATGTACAAGGTGTATGCGATTATCTTTCAGCCACCTGAACAATTATATTCAAAATTTTTAACTATAGCACACTCATAGAATAAATAAAAAAGGGATTCCACTGTTTCTCTACAAAAAGAACATAATTTGTCTTGCCTAATTCTCATTCTGTGTTAAAGAACATTTGTTGGTATAATTATATGGAAAATTGAATATTGAAACCATTTAAGATAAGTATCTTTTGTACTTATGTACCAATAAATACTTTTTTCCAGTCTAAACACTCATCTAACTTAAGATCACGTCTCCATTTATCTTGTTCTTTTGAATATATTTTTTTTTATTATATAAAAATCAATAAATACATTGACAAACTTTTTTTTGTTGAGTGAGTGGTGGTGGCAGAAATGACATAGTTGGTCTATGTAAGATAATATCTAAAGCTTTTATTTCTTGTACTTTCAAATATTCTTTGATAGCACCTATAATTTCTGTAAAAAAGTTTGTTCTATATGGATAACTTGTTAAAAAAAGAAACCTAATAAACTGATTATTGCATGTGAAATCCCCAATTATATTGACTCCACAACTGTACAGATGTTTATATAAAATGCTGAAATTATCATATATCCACAATATGAACAAAAATTCCGAAAGATATAGAAGAATATCTGACATTTTGTCAGCTTAGATCCATGGCATCAAGTCTAATGAATTTCAACCAAGGACCACACCTAAGCAAGAACTTTAGAAGTCGTAAAAGTTAAAGAGGAGTTTTTAAAAAGCCTTAGTCCCAATTGCGGGCTAATGCTGTAGGTTTTTAGACTTTACTGAGTTCCGAGCTGTTTCATCTCTGTATCGAGTTTCATCAGAATGAGCCAAACATTTATTCAGTCGGTATGGGGGGAAGATTTCAAGTACAAATTTCTTGTGTTTTTTATTTTTATTTTTCTAAGTGGAGTTTGAAATGTAGATGTATGGTATGATATATACCCTTGTCTCCTGTATCATGTCGTACTGATAACCAGCCATAACTGAATGGTCGCGGGGTTCCTCTGCTTCAGGAAGTATGGATGCATCTTTTTTCTTCTGCCTGATAAGACATTAGATATTCCAAATAAATACAAAATCATACGTAACTCACCAATTAAAACTAATCTAGTACAGATCTTCTATACCGTAACAAAGGGATCGAGGAACATAGATATTTATTTATATGATATACCATTTCGCTGTGTTTTGATTGTTAAATCGCCAGAAGCTGTTTTTGCTTAAATATTTTATAATACCTCAGTTTCAGAATCCCTTTCATCATTGGTTGAAATTAAAAAGTGACATTTAACATGTTATTATATACCGCAAAAATCTTCTCCACAGATGTTCTTTTATTACCTTCCGAGCCACTTCATATTACCCTCACGTGTTCGTTACGTCAAGTCATCTAACTCTCACGTAACCGTTATATACCCTCAGTTCGGACGACTAGTATTATGTCTTTGTTTGTTTTGTACACTTAAACATCTGTATGAACTATTACAAGTACGACTATTATGTACTTGTGATAGTTTCTAAAAATGTCTTAACCACTCTGAATAAAACAACCCATATTCTGTCTTTACGCTTAGGTAATTTCCCTTTTTATCAATATCTGTCCATATATCTATGTCTCTATCAATCTACCTATCTATTTAAGGGATCAGCAAAGAAATGTGCGATGGATTTCTATTTTCGAATAACGACCCTGACTGTAGAATGGTTATTTAGATAACTGAGCTTTTAAAATAAAATGTTAAATCGAGTATTCAAGAGTTTCCTATACCAAACATGCGAAAATAGTGCACCAAAAGGTTTAATTCCATTGACTCCAGTACCGATATTTCAGATTAGAAAATCTTAATAATCGTTCGAACACTATTAAACATTCTCGAATTAAATTAAAGGTTTGTTTCAGTTTGTTAGAATTTGTTCTATTGAGTTCCATCTTTCAAACATAGCGTTTTTCTTTGAAGTATCCTTAGCTTTATCTGGACTGTGCGTGTATGCATGCATATGTATTTCAGTGGATTATTCTGGATGTAAACGAGAGTTAAGAATTTCTGGTAATTTACCCATGTGTTTCCCAAAACGTGTATGATTAATTTTATTGCGAACAATTGCATCTCACTTTTTCCCATTTTAGAGGACCAGAGAGTGTGCGCTTACTGTTTGCTTCGATAATGATTCCAAATTATGCAAACAATGACAATTAGAACTACAGCTGCACCCAGTATGGGAAGAAGCATTTGCATCAATTGCTGATGAACATTGTTTTTATCCTGAGCGCTAGTAACTGGAAGGTGGTCATAATGCGAGTCAATTGCTGATGAACATTGTTTTTATCCTGAGCGCTAGTAACTGGAAGGTGGTCATAATGCGAGTCAATTGCTGATGAACATTGTTTTTATCCTGAGCGCTAGTAACTGGAAGGTGGTCATAATGCGAGTCAATTGCTGATGAACATTGTTTTTATCCTGAGCGCTAGTAACTGGAAGGTGGTCATAATGCGCCTTTTTTTTGCACATCAAGCGCAGTTCTTCCGTCCTGTTTTCTGCAATAAGAACAGAATCCAGGAGCTCAGACAACTATCGGTGCTATACAGACAACTATCGGTGCTATACAGACAACTATCGGTGCTATACAGACAACTATCGGTGCTATACAGACAACTATCGGTGCTATACAGACAACTATCGGTGCTATACAGACAACTATCGGTGCTATAAAACTGCAATAAGAACAGAATCCAGGAGCTCAGACAACTATCGGTGCTATAAAACTGCAATAAGAACAGAATCCAGGAGCTCAGACAACTATCGGTGCTATAAAACTGCAATAAGAACAGAATCCAGGAGCTCAGACAACTATCGGTGCTATAAAACTGCAATAAGAACAGAATCCAGGAGCTCAGACAACTATCGGTGCTATAAAACTGCAATAAGAACAGAATCCAGGAGCTCAGACAACTATCGGTGCTATACAGACAACTATCGGTGCTATACAGACAACTATTGGTGCCATACAGACAACTATCGGTGCTATACAGACAACTATCGGTGCTATATAGACAACTATCAGTGCTATACAGACAACTATCGGTGCTATACAGACAACTATCGGTGCTATACAGACAACTATTGGTGCCATACAGACAACTATCGGTGCTATACAGACAACTATCGGTGCTATACAGACAACTATCGGTGCTATACAGACAACTATCGGTGCTATAAAACTGACCAAGACTATAACTATTTTAACACATTTATTAAATCAGAAAAAAGGACAAACCTGTGATTATCGCCCTGTCAAGAATGTTCAACACTATTATTCTAAGATACGAAAAACTATGTTCATTTAAGATTGTATAGATTTTATCTATGCATGTGTACTGTATTTTAAAAACTGTACCCATTGAAAAATATCAAGAAAAGCTGCATATTTTAATTTTCATTCAACACTGAGTCCGGAACACACAATTAACTCACGGCTTGATATGGACACGAATTTTTTGTCAAACTTTAATATACACATTAAAAAAAATGCATAGCACGTGTACATGAGTAAAAGTACTGTGTAATTATAATGTGCTACAAGTACTTGAACTTATATAAGAAGTAATAAAAAGGTAAAATATAACGTATTGCTCTATTATTTTGTTAGGGAAAACGTGCAAGTTTTCCTAGTAATTACGTACTCCGTATTACACTTTCCATGCTTGGATTGGAGTTCGAAGTGACTGGGACTTGTTTAGTGTTTGTACTTGTTAACGTTTATTTGGATGCATACCTGAAGCAGAGCAGCGTATCCATGGATATGTAGGGTCACAGACGTCTTTACTCAGATGGACACAAACAGAAGTATTCCCATTGAATATTGCTGAATTGCAAGTTTGGTTAAACATCATTTTTCTGTTTCGGTCGCATTGGTAATACTTGCTACAGTCACATGGGTTAATGTAGTGTCCCGTGCCTGCGCACTCTGTCGTATCCACAGGTTCACATGTTTCTATAAATAGAAATAAAACACACACAGACAAAACCAAATAAAAATAGAAGGGGAATTTAACTGAGGTGTTATTCTGCCTCCCCCCTCTCTCTCTTTCTCTCTCTCTCTCTCTCTCTCTCTCTCTCTCTCTCTCTCTCTCTCTCTCTCTCTCTCTCTCTCTCTCTATATATATATATATATATATATATATATATATATATATATATATTTGCATCCGTGCTAATCTATACACAGCAGTCGCTTAAACACAGCGACTTTAAAAATCCGTGCTGATGACAATGTACAGTAGTTTTATAAAGAGGACACGTTTTACGAAGTCCATATTTTTGGCACCCAACTGTGACCCAGAGACATTTTTTCTACTGATTTAAAGACCCCGCACACACTCACCCACCCCTCAATCCCCTAATTTTTTTTAAAAATTAATATAAATCCCAGATAAACACTATAATGTACGTTAAAGACAATTTCAACAGTAGTGATGATCAGAATGTCATCGCTGCGATACCTGAATCATGTGTACTAATGATTCCACTTTTTGAAAATATCATGGTTTTTGAACATGCGTTTATGTTATTTGCTGATTTTGGAATCCATTTTCGACACTATACATTTTGATCACAATGGCCACCGTCACAATATACATGAGAGGCGCGAAAAAGAAAAGAGACCTTCGGGCATTTTATGGGTTTGGGGATATATACATGCTGTAGAAGTATGTTGCTTGAGGTTTAAACTGCTTTTGGTCTTACTGTAGAACGACCACGTTTTTTCATTCTTAATGAAAGAAACGCGCGTATAACACCATGATGTTACATATATTATCAAGAGGTTCCCAACTTTTGTTCCCACAATTATTCGTACAAAATGTTGTAATTTTTCAAATTGTTTAGAATGTAAGTTATATTTAATACAATATTTGACTAAAATTTTCAACGGAGGCATTATACATTTTAAAGGTCACAAAATTATATCTATATCTTGATTACATTTTACTGACAAAAATAGAGCCTTAAAGTAGCAATTTTTGTATTTTTCTTTATTGATATTTAGACTGTATAAAGTATTCACCGCCCCTCTCCATCCCCTGGAAATTTCTACCCTACATCTGATTTTAAAAATGAAAAGCCTGAAGAATATTAAAAAATGCGCAAAATCTTAGTAATTTAATTCATTAATTTATAATTTCTAACCCGATTGTCCCCAGGGAGGCCCTAACGCTGTCATCATCTTCGCTTTTCAGACCAAACGGAAGTTTTCAATGTAAGCGACGAGCCCGCTGACGGTAATTTTCCAGTTCATGGAAAAGTCCATTTCCAGTGAAGGGGTGGAATATTTGGACTACAAATACATAGAAGATAAACACTGAGTCGATTGCATCTAGTATTTTTAAAGTCTGATTCTAATGTTTCCCAAAGAATTATCAAAATAAAAAGGATAAAATATGCTCTTCAATTTGAAACCTGCACAGTGAGTAGTTTGAAGAACTGTAACTTTGTTGTATAAATTCATCACCATAGACTCGACCACGCAAATATGGACGCCGTGTTAGTATAGAAACATCCGTTTGGTTTGAAACTCAAAGAAGATGACAGTGTTAGTGTTAGCAATGCTTAAGTGATACTGAGGCGAGGACCGTTCTATTAGTGAAGCTGTCGTCTGTTTTCACATGAAAGTCTGCTTTCATATCTGTACGTCACTGCCAAATCTATCTTGAAACAAATTATACCTTAAAACGATTACTCTGCCGTGAAATCATGTCTTTATCGACATTAAAAGCCCATGGTTGTTGCCAATATAGTTACATACTACCATGCTGATGCTGCAAAGATTAGAAGAGGATGTATATTTCTGTTATGTTGGAAATGCGGGTCTCCGTTAGAGCCGATCATCGAATTTGTATTGGTTGTGGGGGTATCAACATGGCAGAAAAACTAGAACGAAAAGAAAAAGGCAAGAAAGCAGTTTACCATGTTGCTTTGTGATCTGATCGCATGTAATATGAAATGTACTTAGAGGATGTGTGTAGTGAAGTATACACGTGAGCTAATGATATACAGTGCTGGATTACCCAATAGGCAGACTAAGCACGCGCTTAGGGCACCAGCAAAGCTGTGCTTAGGGCCTCTAAAGGTCTTAATCCGGCCCCGATGGTATATAATACATTTTTATTTAGAGATTATGTGTGGTAAAGTATACATGTTGAGCTTTGTCTGACAATACACGCTGGAGCGAGCTGGTCTAGAGAGTGGATATAACACAGAGCGAATATGCGTTGGTTGAGCTATATTCGAACGGATTTCTTAAACCAATCTGTGTATAAAGACGGCGAGCGCCAGTTCAACATTATGCGGAAAGCGGGTTTTACAACCAGATCCAGCGACTGAGCTAACTGATCAATCACTAAACAAAATTCTTGAGGAGTATTTATTTACCAGCTGCAGAGATATATTCCAGCGTCACGCCAAATCAGAAGCCGATGGCAACTGCACGGCGTTGTAGAGCGGCAGCGGTTGTGTAAGACTATTACGCCACTGTGCCTGAAAAGCATGAGCTCGAAGCAGACGCCTTGGCATATCTTAATGCTAGAGTTCCTAGGGTACACGATCTTGTTTCGAAGGAGCTCAGGAATCTTTGATGGCCTTAAGTTTAGCTTCGTCCTAACAGCACAGGTGGAGAAAGCCATGCCTAACCTAGAAAACGTTTACGATAAAGAAGCTGAGATGGTAATCACGAAAGTGATGGCCTATTTTCATAGGTAACAGGTCATCATACTGCGCAGCGATGAGATCGAGCAGCTGGTTGATCAGGCTATTGCTGTCATACTGAAATGCATTGAAAATTACATGTGCGACGGGTCTAGATGGATATTTGCCCGCTGTGAAGCGATTTTACATTGTTGTGTTGCAGTGCCTTTCATTTCGAGGACGGAGCTACATTCAAACGCCAAAATATATACCACACCGGGCTAATATAAACACCAAAAGCACCGACAATTGCTGTTTTTAGTGGGCTATTTGGTACCTAATTGGCTGAGCGAGTACCAGCGCAATCTAGTGAGCGAACTGGGGGATAAGTTCACTGAAAGCGTCAAACTCGTTCCAAGCCTGCGATAAAAGGAGCGATACGTGGTTCACTATCGAAACCTCCCAGCTGTACATAAAGCACGGAATGCAAGTAATCAAGGTTCACAGGACATTGGAGTTTGACCAAAACTTATGTATGGCCCCATATGAACAGCTCAGCACTGATCTCAGGAACAAGGCGACATCAAAGTTTGAAAAAGATTTCTTTACGCTGATGAACAATTCACTATACGGGAATACCATGGAGGACCTGTGGAAGCTGATATGGCTTGATCTTGTGAGGCCTGCGGGTGAGGAAGACAAGCTGCACCGCCTGATTGCCGACCCGGCGTTTCAGACTAGGAAAATATTTAGTGGCAACCTCGTTACGGTTCACAGCACAAAGGTCAACATGAAGTTAAACCGCCCAATCTATACGGGCTAGACGATCCCTGGCCTGAGTAAGCTGTTGATGTACGACTTTTACAACAACAGCATAAAGGCCAGGTATGGAGACAAGGCGGTCCTGCTATACAAACCAACGACAGCCTGCTGCTGCAGATTGAACCTGGCGATGTTAATCGCGACATGGCTGAAGATGCCAGCCTCTAAGGCCCAAGCGAGTACCTATGTGAGCACCCACTCTACAACGCAGCCAACAAGAAGGTTGTAGGCATGTTTAAAAATGAATGCGCCGGGGAGCCAATTGCTGAGTTCTTCGGCCTTCCCCCCAAGATGTGCGGCACTTTGCTTGCGAAGCAAGCAGAGATCTGCAAGGCCAAAGGTATTTCGCGGACGGTAATAAAAGCTGACCTCTGTCATCGCCTTTACGTGGAGTGCCACCAAGAGAAAAAAGAGTTTATGCACACAATGATATCTTTACGTAGTGAAGACTATAAGATGGGAGTCTATCGCATAAACAAGACAAGCCTGAGCACGCTGGACACAAACAAATTGATCGCCACAGACGGCATCACAACGTGGGCATATGGTCACTACCTCAACGAGCTCTTTGGTTTCGTCGAGCGATGCGATGGGTAAGGACACCGGATGGCGGTAGCTGAGTATCTTCAGGCACAATATGCATATAGATTGCTTATAGATGGCTGGCCTGGGATGTCAAACCTATCAGCCAACGTGAACACCTTGAGAGACCACACAGGATCAGTGTAACGGCGTGGCCCTCCTTTCGGCTCTCTAAGCTCATATAGGCACCGCACCTAACTGTTTGAGTCCAGGAGTTTATATTGCGCTGCGGTTGCAGGCATGGCCTGCACTGTTGGCGCCACCGTCCCAGCTGTTTAACGAATGGCATCAATAAATTTCTTGCCTGTGAGCCGCGTTAGCTCACCATGTAGAACCACCACAACAGCGGGTAGCCGTAGCACCCACCCAGTACTACGCTTTGCAGGTGCTGTGTTTGTTGCATGCACGCTAGCCGTCTCGTCTGCAAACAACATCTCCTGGGCATACTGGTGCCAGAAAAGCCACTCAGCAAGAGTAGGGCTGAACCTCTCCACACTAGAACACTAGTTTCATGAAAGCTTTGGTATTTTTGGCCAGCCACCAGTTCATCTTGTCTTCTTTCGCTGATGTAGTCAAAATGCTAGGTGCACTTGCGTTGGTACTCAGCCTGCACAGCTGGAGCTATTCCACTGTCTTATCGTGGCCAATGCATTCCTCGTCGGTCTCTTGCAATCTATCTGAAAGAAGAGGTAGTCTGAGCCAGTGAATACGAGTCATTAACAATTGCTCCACTGATCATGATAGAAACAGATGCCATTGGGCTGCCGTGATGATGTTACAGGAATGATGCCTTGCTTAATTAGCATGTCCTGTGTCCAAAGGCTCAGCGCTCTGATGGCAACAGTCTTTGCTGCGTCTTTAAAATCTAGGCGGCCTAGGTTGGCTGGTTTCATTCTTAACAAGCATTTGTCAATCATCGTATACCCAACATCAACGCCGCCAAGTACTGCTCCATGGTAAAGGAGGTTTCCAAGGTCTTTGGCATAAGGTAGTGTAGGTATAGCTGCACACATGCAAGACTACTATTCCTTTATTTAAAATGTCGGGGGGTGTCTAATAGTAGTTTCTGGCGCCTGTGGTGTTTGTCGTTTCTAGCTGTTCCTGTCTTCCCGGCTGCCCACTGCTTTTTGCCGTCGTTCTAACTGTGATTCATTGAATAAAGCGTACACGAAGCCAGCCGTCAAAGCTAGGCAAATCCAGGGAACATAAGATGGCATCGTGCTATCTTGCTTTCGTGCAGCTGTTCCAGCCCTTTGGGTGGCTCCGTGGTGTTCCTGCCGTGCTAACGGTCCCGAATTAGTGGCGTGAGCGTCGGCACTTTTTTCCGCCAGGCGTTGTTTCATCATAGCAGCAACTCAACCTGGGATTATAACCTTAGTGACCTGCATTACTTCCCGCAACTCTATTGCTGCTTCCGACTTTGGTTGCAACATTGGTACTTCGGGTTTCGCGAAGGCACTTGTGCGGGTTCCGGCTTTGGTTGCACTGTCCATTCCAGCTCTGTTCCAAAATAGCACTCATCATCCTTTGAAAAATATATATTTGTACTCTTCTCTTTTCAACTTGCCGGTAGGTTATTATGCCAGCTGCAGTTGGCGCTAGTAATGGCTGCTGCTGCTCATAAAAGAGGCCTGGCGGATCGAATCATCTTTTAAATCCCTTGCAAAATGGTCGCGGCTGTCAATGGGCAAAAACTGGTTCACAACTGCTGTGTACAGGCCAAGCAGAAACGACCCCAGCCAAAACAGTTATTTGAACTCCCAGTTTAACGTCTTATATTTCATACGTTTTTGAAACCTCTTCATCGCTTATCGCCTTGAGGCCCTCAAAGGTAAGATGCCGGCCTATATAGTCTTTTGCCGCTCCAGAAGCCACTGCCTCAGAGAGGCGGTCACGCTGATGTGTAGACGTTCCACCGGTTCCTGTTGTTCCCGCTGTTTCAGCTGTGCTGGCCGTCGTTGGCGTCCCACTGGGTGTTTCGTGCTGTCCCTGTGCTTCTGCTGGCTTGGCTTCCAATCCATTTAGCAGCTTCTTAAGATTACGGTCACTAATGGCTTCTGACATGGTTCTTATGAAGTTTTGGAATTGGTTCACCGATCGCCTGACTCTAAGTAGTACGTAGCCTAATGCCGCAAGTGTGATGACGTGCACAAAGTGTAATCTAAATCCACCATATCACAGCAGCAGGTAGCCCAAGTCCAATTGCTAGCTCTCGAGCAAGTCGCTCAAGTCCCACTTCCGGTGGAAACAAGCTGGTAGCACACTGGTAGGTTTGTGTGCAACAATGAGCTAGCCAAAACTTTCCTTTTCATGAAACTCATATTCCTCTGCTCGACGCGAGGCCTCAGTGATATCCTTTTCTCTCAGCGTGTCCTTAAATGAGTCTTCGTCTTCGGAGTAGAAAAGGGCTATCCACGAGGTCTGCTCGCGGAAATCGCGGGCAACGGCATTGTGTTTTTGTGTTATGACTAATGCGCATGGCGGGTAGTACAGGCGAGCTTAAAAATGTCCGTTTCCTTATGTCAAACGTCAGAAAGAAAAGCACAGTCGCCAAGTAGAAAAAGCATTGTTGTTTTCTCTAACTTTATAGCGAGTGCACAAAGCAGGGCAACGAGATTATATCCCTAAAAATACTCCCGTATCTTTTTCAACTGCGACCCCACGCCCTATCGTATGCCACACTGAGGCATATAGAAGGGCAGATAACAAAACGATAAAATCGAAGTGGTCCTTAAATTCCGATTCAAGGAGTTCGCAGGCAAACACGCTATTTCCGCCGCGGCGGCCTACGATCATGGCGCAGTGTATATGCAAGTTATCAAGTAACCGCTTAACACACCTGCCGCCTGGGCTGTTTTTTCGATTTGCAGCGTTACGACTTAGCTCGTGTTTTCGACATATCTTCTGACCCGTGGAGCGCGTGGTCTTCCATCGACCTCATATCGATGCCAAGGGCAAACTGGTTTGGGTAGAAGGCACCAACATGGATCTCCGGCAGCTCCGCGTCCTTCATGGACTCCCTAGCCATTACTGTTAGGGCCTATTCCCAATGCTGGTATCGCGCCTGCTCATGAGAATAGATCTGGTTTAGGACACCCTCAATCGTCATTGACACCTTGTCGATAATGGCGTTGTAGAAATGCTCAGTATCGCGTGCAAAATATGCGCTGCGTGCCACAAAACTATTGCCTTCATGCTTCTGGCTGGCGTGTTTTTGTTGATGTTCAATGTAGTGTCGCTCTTGTTCACCACTACTCTACGCTGGCGCAGCATTCTGGTGAACCCTATGTACCGCTGCCAGATCACGCGTGCGAGATCTGCGTGGTCCATGACACTGAACTCCAACGAAGTACCGCTGATGGTGTATCTCGCCCCTTTGTTAGTGTTATGGATCACCCTACCATAGTCGTTGAACGTCAGCTCAAGGGTAATATGGCATGTGGCCCTTTAGCAGCTCAAAGATGAACGGTACAAAGAAGCGACTCCTAAACGCAGCGCCAATAGACGCATCGATCTTGTATAGGGGTAATGTTGTCGTTTTGTAGAACCTGATGGACAGCTCTTTTTCCTGTCAGCCAGATATCCTTATCGACAACCCAGACTTCTACGTCGTCGATACATGCCACCTTATTGACACTTATCTTCTTTACAATGGCGCGGCCCAGTTTTTTCACGATTGTATGGTTGGTGTCTGACTGAGCTCCTGTCCCGGCGCTCAAAGCAATTGTGAAGGCCAGTCTTTCGATTTGCCAGGCACAATGACATCGTTGATACCAAGATTGGGAAATCTGACAATAAGTAGCTGGTTTTGGTCTATGGTGTTTGGGTTATTAACCACGATGACGGTGCTCTGATCTCTCTTTACACAAAGCGCGCGGCGGATGGAGCGAAAAGGATGGAGTCTGTTTCCATACTGAAACATCTTGCTGTTCAGCTATGGTGCTATTTGAGTTCACGTGCCCTCTCTTCAATAAGTGAGCATAGTTACAACACCATGGCTGAAGGCGGCTTTGAAATGGAAGAGTTAGCCCATCGTGAGGCCTATCAGCCCGACGACGCTGAAACACCTGAATCCACATTTACCGCCCTCGCGGTAAAGTGGGGTAGCAAATGGATTACGCTAGCGTACAAGAAACAACCTACGTAAATTCTTTTCCACGGCCACGCTGCAAGGGTAAGTTGATGTTAATTTGGTCCGAGCGGTAGGCCTCAAAGAAGAGCGGCAGTCAACTGAAACACAAAAAGCTCGCGACAGCTCGAGATGTAATATCAGTCATCAAATGTCAGATAACAATCACAACGCAATGTCGTGATCTGAGGACACATCGTTCAAGGAAGAGGCAGCACATGAATCTAACAACCTCACAATGCGAGAAATCCTTGGTCTCAACGCGGCGCTTTAAAGGATGAGTGGCAAGCTTATAAATAACTTCTCAAAGCTTGCAGAGCTCGATAACCACATCACCGTAGAAAATAAAAAGCTGACCCTGTGGAAAACGACACAAACCTATCCATTAAGGAAAGAGAATCAATGACCAAGGAGATACGAGATCGCATTAAAAAACTAGATGACGAACGCGGGCAGCGGCTAGAGGCTGCCAGCACCAACCAAGAAACCCTTCGCACCCATTTTAACCGGATCAGGAAGACCATCAACAGAATTCTGCATGAGGATACAACCCTAGTCCAGAGACTGAGAACACTCTTCTGCGAAAAGGGGATCACTATAGCCTCAATTCTCGCTGCGCTGGCGTTCATCATAAGTACAATCGCACTTGTAGTCACAGGCGGCGCAGCAACACAACACCATCTCCAGCCTCGACACCTAAAAGAGACCCCTCGCGTCCCACGAACGCGAAAGAATGGATGAAAAAACATATAGAGAAGCTGACCGAGATGCTGAAAATGCAAGCAGAAAAGTGGCGGTAGCTCTACCCGGAAATATCAGGTCGCATCGTGTCGTCCTTGCTGATGACCGCTGGCAATGCCATCGGCTGGCTCTCAGGAAACATCGTGGTGCTTGTCATCACTATAGTTGTCGCGTTCGTTGCCGTTATCTTCTCTCGCTTTCATCGAAACGGCGAAAACAAGCGAGAAAACTAGGCGCTCAGCGGAGAAACCAGATGGCTAAAAGCCCCACCGCAATGCCATCCACAAATAGTGCCGTTTTATTGGCATTGTGGTCTTTGGCTTCTTTTGATGCCCGAACTGTCGAAACGACATGAATGGTACTGGTTTACGCTGCCGCTACCAGCATTTCCCATGCCTGCTTGTCAGCAGTGTCAAAGCCGAATCTTTCATGCTTCGTTTGCTGAGGCTGTTGGGGCGTTTTCGCTGCAGTGGCGAGCGAGTGGGCAGCTATTCTTACCGAATTAATGTTGGTACTGGTGCCTACTACTATGTTTTTGCTCGCTATAAGAAGCACGTTGTTATACCCTCTGTACGTGCCAATGTTTAGCTCCATGTTGTTTGGCATCATGTAAAAAGAAAGCCTTCCCCAACGACGTAATCTAGCTCACTTCTGACGTTGCCTATCAGTTACTAGTATTTAGCTAACAACTCAGAGACATTTTGCTCACGTCATGTGATTATTTTCACGTTTGCAAAAACTCCCTCTGCACACCAACGTCCTTTCCCGGCTCCATTATCGAGAAGCGCACTTCGGTTGTGAGCCCAGGATTGCGCAAAAAGTAAAACACTTTCATTGAGATGCCACTGCCCGACGTGGGTAAGGCCTTGCGACTTGTCCAGCGTAAAATATACAAAACCGTTTCAGCCACATCGTCCTCTTTGATTACTTCAATGTGCAGTATGTAGTTGGTTGTCCGTTCTGTAAATGAGGTATGAATGTCTGGGACTGGATAGTAGCCAGTATTGGCACATAAATAGATATTACCGCGGTTATGACTCTCTTCACACCAAACTCGATACAATATCCGACCACATATTTAAGGAGATGCGCGACAATGCCAGCTCTGAGGAAGAGTTTAATCTGAACCTCGATAAAGTCGACAAATATACGACCACAAAAAACGAAATACGGGTTGCATCATACAAAGCAGACGCTTCGATTTCCATAGACCAGGTGATAGAAAACGAATTCATAGACAGAGGAAAATCAAAAACTCTCAGAGAGATTCTGAAGAGTCTCGCTGGAAATTTTCAATAAGCTGTGGTGTTTGGTCTGTAGAAATGGCTGGAACAGCGGAGACACTTTCACAGTTTAAATTACCTCAGAAATTTCTACGTTCGTCTCTCCCTATAAATTTCAATGGAGATTGAATTGAGAATTATTGTAGTGTGTATAGTTTAAATTACCTCAGGGTTTCTAGCGTTTCGTTTCGCCCTCGAAAATCAAAATGGGGTTGAGTTCGTAGATGTACGTAATCAGTGGAGGCAACAACCTACACAATCGGTTGTAAGAAAACGAAATGAATTATGTCGAGGACGGTCTAAGTGCATTAGACCAGAGGAGGACTGCTCTAGGATTGACATATGAGGGCTAGATGATGACCTTTTTACACCTACCTGGATTCAACATTTTCACTACTACTGCTATAGTAAATCACTATATTTGTGTAATGGCTGGATAGGGGCATGTAGGGATGGAGCACCACAGCACTTTAACGGTTCCTCGATAGATTTTGTGGCTCCAGCCTCTGGGGGTGGGGGAATGGAGCAAATCTTATTAAGGGGTGGGTAAAAAAATGTAAAATTGCCATTTTACGTCTATTTATACAGATCACCTCATGTTTGATTAATGTTTTTAAAAATATAAAATGTTGCTATTCTGACAGCACAAAAATGGTATGTACTTTACTCATTTTAATATCGTTTTTGAACTTTTGTTTTCATTTGTTATGTATGATGTTTATATAATATTATAGATATTTTAGGAAATTATAAATGTTTCTTGACTTTAATATTTGCTTTTATCTTAATGTCGTTTATCAGGAAAAATACGTTTAACTAGTGTCCTTGAATTAGGTTGTTTACTTCAGATTTGAGCTTAAGGATAGTTTTGATAAACAAAATGTTTACTAAATTTGAGGTCAAGGTTGATTTTGTTTCAGTTAAAACTAGAATTTTCTTAGAGTTATGTGTAAAAAGTCATGTCCACACAAGTAAAATTCCATTAAGATGACACATATTCTAGAACATTCTGTCATGTGACCAATCTTTATATATACCATGTTTAGTGGACAGTTTTTCAGTTTCGACATTACTATCAGTCTTGTAAAGAGCTATCACAGTTGTGGAAAGTCATTCCAAATTCTAAGAGAGGACTTATTTTAAATACTCATTGGATTATAACAGTGCTCATAAACTTTTGGATTTTGGATTTTTAATTGATGATTTTGGAATTTATGTGAACTTATTCAGAGATATTTTGGAGTACTTCATTTTGACATCAGCACATTAAAGACTACTAGTACATCAGGACTTTAAAGACCATTGACATATCACAACATTCAAGGATACCCGTGCATTCGGAACATTCTATATTAGGACTTGTGATTAGAACACTAATTCTTATTGGATTATTTGGATTTTAATACGCATTACTGTAAGTGTCTTTTTGATTTTTCATTTTAATTATCTAGAAATAAATTGCTTGTTGATTTTTACTTGATTTATTGGTTTCACTTTCTTTCTGTTACATTTTTCTTTAGACCATAGAGTCGTAGCACATTATTTAATATATTTGTAGATTACCTCAGTCATCCAAACATATAACAAGTCTCCTATCGGTTTTTGTGTGTTAATTGTTTCTTTGTAAGTATTTCTTCTCCTGACGAAGAGCTTGAATTGCTGGAAACGTTGGGAAGCTGTTTTGTAACGGCACCGTTACCAATTATCTCGTTTGTCTCTTTCATAGATAGTAAATCCCTTTCTAGACATGAAGATATTTCATGCCGATTTTTTCTTTTCCTTTTGTTTATACCTTATCATTATTCGGCAATGTTTTTCTTCTCTGTGTTAAAATGTACATATGTATTGTTCTATACAAGTCACCTTGGGTGCGTGTTTCTTTCTATGTATGTATTTCGTCGTCCAATGAAGACGACCTTGCTTTAACTCGAAACGTAGGGAAAATTTGTTATTCTCCTCGTATCGCTTTCCAACTTTTGTGTCCTGGTTAAGCATTGAAATTTGATTTTAGCCGTTACTTGTACCTGGAAACGTTTGCACATAACAAGGGGAGACTATTATGATAGATGACAATCAATCGGAACAACCTTGGCCTATTTGATCAAAACCAGACAAAACTTAGGATGTATAATACAGACTGAGTTCCCAGTTCTAGGCAGAAAATAAATTTTAAAAAACCAAACAAAACAAATAAGCAAACAGCACAAATTTCATGAAGAAAATAGAATGTATCCAACGATCTGTTAACTGAACCTATATGAACTTATTGAGGGTCAGGAAAGCATATTCGGGTTAAGAGTTATATAGTTGACATTAAGTAACCTATGACTATTTTTTAAAAATGAATCAATACTTTAGCTTTCACATACACGCTGACGTAGTATTTAGTCACATGATAGGCCGTCTTCACGAATGAAATTCAAAATGCCCGTTTCATCCGATTTATTTTCAAGGATTGATCTGATACTATATAGGAAAATAATTAGGTGCATCTTATCTACCGACGTACGTGGACGAATGGCCGCACACGTCGTTAATCCCAAAATCAATCAATCGTATCTTATCTATACAATGTTTGTTGGAGGTGCATGTCTGTGTACATGTATCAGGTAGTCCAGCTTTTTGCAGAGCCACACATTTGAGTTAGAACAAATTAATTTGGTAATCGTTGTTTAAAACCCTTTATTGTCAGCATATTTTACAGTTTTCACCCTACTCATTGAAGATGACCTCAGATTTGAACTAGACATGATATTTTGTCTTATAAGTCAGTAATCTAACACATGAGCAAACCCACAAAATTCTTGGAGTAAATACAGGTGCGTTCTAAACCTAACATCAGAGTTGCTTTATAGCCCTTAAGTAGCTGCTACAGTGTGAACTAAAGAAGTGCGGGGTTTGTATTTTTGGAATCTGGACTGGTACACGATGCTTCTTCGTGGTCTTGTGACAAATATTAAACTTAACTTTTCTCCCTTTGATTTCCTGTCACGTGGTCATAAGTATGTCAGCCATTTTCAAGTAACAGAGGCCATATTATCTATCTATAGGTACATATGGGTTGAAATCCTGTACAATTATTGGTTTTAGTTTTGTCACAACAGGGAAATGCAATCAATTTGGGGCTTTGAGGATATAATATTTTTTGTTACAGAGTTTTTTTGCCACTTGAACGCATTTTATTTTTTGAAGATGTGATTTCGCCTTATTTAACCATGGTTAAAAATTTGGCTTCCAGTAGACATTTGGCATATAACAGTGAGCAATAGCCTTTTTGGTTTGGTATGAAATAAAAACACAGATCCTGGGTTAGAAACATTCTTATATTAAGATTAGAGATGCAATAGATGATTCAGGTAGCTCTGATCCATCAAAATTAGAAATTCCTTTTGTATTTAAGACCTGCAAGTAACATATATGCTATATGCACCAGAGCAAATTTAGTTTTTTCCTCAAGACAGACAGATTTCACATCATTATTTATTAAAATATTTTTACATAATTCTGTGAAAATTAGATTTCCAATTCAGCTTCTCTAAAATTGTTCAATTTTGCTAAAAAGGCATTATATCTTAGCAATTAATTCCAGGTATGCATTTTAATATAATAAAAACAAAATGGTGGGCTGATTCTTCGGGTAATAGTTTGTCTTATACCATTCAAGTGTTATTGGACCAGTTGATTGTGACTGTTATAAAAAGGTAAGTATTGCCTTGTCAGCAAAAACATACAAGAACATAAACAATAAAACGTCGCAGTTTCGCTACATCTTTGCCATAGATACAGAAAATATAGGAAAAACAAAAGTCTGCAAGATAAGCCTCATATATAGATATGAGACAATTAAACAAACAACTGTGAATCTGACTGGTCCAGTTTTCTTAGGGGCATCAGTAGATAATATTTACATATTCACTGATTACTTAATGATATGTATAGGAATTTTAAGATGTTTGAAATATGATTTTTTTCTCTGCAAGTAGGACTTCTTGGACAGTGTAATTTGAACTATATTATTTTTTGAGTAAAATAGAAGGTATGGTTTTATTTATTTATTGTTTTTTAACAATATTTTCTGCGGAACTACCTGAAGTCTCAATCAGTTGATTTTTGTTTGCTTAAGTGTCAGTGAACCCTATATTTTGTGGGGTATTTTCTTCAAATTAATGGTAATCCTTTAAGCTTTGACTGGAAGGATACTTTTAACCGGAAACGTGTGCACATAACCAGGGGAGATTTTGATGCGCTAAGATACTATATAGGAAAAAGAATTAGTTGCCTCGTGCGATATGTCAACACCACCTAGTCTATATCCGGACAAATGGGTAGACCCGTAAAATTATGTGACTATGTATCCGTTGCTCGTATTGGATGCATGAGAACGACATTTGCATTGGTCGATGTTACAAATGTATATTTAGGTAATACTTGAGGTATAAATAGATACGGTAAAACCTGGCAAAAGTCAACAAAATAGCAACAGTTGTAGATGTGAAATATGTTTTAAAACGAAATAAAAATGATATTTTATTTGTAAAACTCAATACGACTAACAAATGTTTCTTCCATAGCAATGCAATAAAACTACTGACATCAATCTGTTTTAAAAAGAACGTGGTGTCTCTATTGCGAAAGGATTTTCCAAGGGAGGTAAATCTTGACGGAATAAATTTATAAGGAATTCCTTATTTAAAAAAAAAAAATGAGCAACATGGCTGTTGGGCCGTAATAGTCTCGTTTCCTGCGTGAACAAGAGATGTATAGTCTAGCCACCAGTGTAAGTGTGTCGTAAACTGCTCCCAAGACAAAGTCATAAACAACATCAATGCCTGCACAAACCGTTTGACCCCGGGATCAGCTTCATGGTGAAGCGATATTTCTGTTATTTTAACGAGGAATTCTTGACGAAAAGATCGATAAATTTACAAAAAAGCGCTAGATCTGCTAGCTTAAGCATTACATTTTCTGTTTAATGCGCCTTTAATTTCGGCAAATTCTTTGGAAAGCAAGGTTAACGCTAAAAAAAAATCCTGTCTGCAAGTTTCAGGTAGATTTCATCTTGTGGTGACAGTGGCGTGATTCGAGTGTAAGCGAAATAACCCGCTGTAAGGAGTTAGCCTGGGTCACCTGGCTCGCTTCGTCTTTCATCACTTTGCAAAGGAAAGCTAAACCATGGCCTGGGGGAAAAACGAAGTGAGCTGAAATCGAGGCGCCCATTAATTTACGGCGCTAGACGGTGCTGTGGTCCTTGACTATAGTAAATAATAATAATAATAATAATAATAATAATAATAATAATTGGTTGTTGTTATTGTGTTCAACGCCATTTTTCAGCACATGATAGGCTATACATGGCGGCCAGTATATTTGGTGGAGGAAGAACCCGAGAAGACCCCGGGAAGAACCACCGACCCACGGGAGCTACTGGCAAGCTTTCTCACATACCCACAGTGGTCGAGCCAAGACTCGAACTCACGCGGACATAGGCGAGATGTGTGAGTGATCTGTAAAAGCGAGCGCCTTAGACCACTTGACTACCCGGGACCCCTAATAATAATGGGAACAAAGCATGCCAATTCACACCGTCAAGGTAATGGAAAGCAAACTTTATATCAGTCGGGAAGGATGTTGCAATATCAATTTATTTGCATATCATATTAGCCTAACGTCATTTTTGACGTGATTCACATTATTGCATCATAATATCGATTATGTTAACACTCGTTCAAGGGATGATATCAGAGTGTATCCGCTTGATGTAAAGAATCCGTAGTTTTTATTGTATTTTCCCCAGATTGATATCCGCAAATTCTATATCCAGACACAGTCTAGGCAGGCTGAGACTTCTGAGTAGTATGAGCTGAGTTGTCAGCGAATAATTCGAATACATTATAGCATAATGAATTTCCCATATTGCTCAGAGCTATGCCGGAATCTTCCCAATTTTAAAAATGCGCGGAACAAAAGAGCAAATTGCGACTGGCGATAACATAAATGTAGGTAAAGTATCTCGCATATTCTGTTTCTGAATGTTTATATTTGTCAACAAATAATATAAAACAATAACGCATGAGTAACCGGAAAACATACCAGATTGGAACGAACCTTACCAAATGTACTTATGGAAGCTATACAGCGGACAGCGGTATCTGTACCAATAAGAGCAGTAAGTAGGTATGTATTTATACACAAAGGCACAGTTATTATACAACTTACCATTGAAGTACTTACTGTGGCTTCATTTTTTCCCTGACTGCTTGAATCCTGAAGCTTACGCCTGTAAAATAATACGAACATTTCTGATCAGTATTTGATTGCAGACACGACGAGGCTCTTGTGATTGTACTTAGCCAATGTGATTTGATTCTATACCGCACAGATTTTACAATTGTTCAAGTTGTTATCCCATATATTTTCATACTTTATGGGGGTATTGGTCCACCACCTCATTGGAAATACGAACGGGAAGTCAGGGGATGGTGGATAAATAAAATTGGCATTCACTGAGAATTGTGCCTGACACACATGGGACGGACTGCAAGGTATTTATATTTGCAATTTAGCTTGCAGATTAGCCATACTCGTACTGTCAAATGGAAAACATTTACTGACCCAGAACTGACCAGTCGTAAACATTTCCACTCTCACTTATGTTACATGTTGGTGAACTTGGCCAAAAAACAGCGGTTTGTTTATGTTTAGTGATCAAGTTCACCTATATGCAATATAATATACTTGCCTTTCAACTTTCATCATGAAGTAGTGCTTCGTGTTTTTATTTGTTTGGAAAGTTTGATCTTCCTGGATTAAAAAAAGTCTTTATAATTACATTTTTTGAGGTTTACATTTAATCTCCACCATATAACCAGTGTGGCAACGACGTGCTGTTATACTCTACTACATACATTGTTTATGTTTATATTAGTTTTGCAAAATTCTGACGGATAATTCCAAGAATCTTGTTTGTAAAGTTCGTACTTCTTTTCATTATCTTCTTGTTGAAACTGGCCGTTATACCAGAGCAGAGAGACAAAATAGAAAATTTATATTCAATACGAAATGTCAATGAAGACGAATTTCAATTATATAAAAAGCAAACATTCCTTTTCTTTCTTAGTAGAAATGGAAGACTGAATTTTTTGTTAAAATTCGACTGCTCTGGATTAAATGGTTTGTACCTAATATAGAGGTAGAGGCTCTACGCTGATGCAGAACGTAGTTCAAACAAATTACCACAATAGACCATGGAACTAATCCCTATTCTGATTAAAGAATGATTAATTCAAGATCATAAAATTGCCAGTGTTGATTTTTGATAGCATTATGCATTCGATTTCTCTGTGAAGTCCTCGCGCTCAGCTATTTAAACTGATTTTACTAATATTCCCTTTCGTTCGTGCAAAAACTATATAAAACAGTCAAATATATTTATCACATTGGCGCAAAGATAGCGGTCATGGAGAGAGAGAGAGAGAGAGAGAGAGAGAGAGAGAGAGAGAGAGAGAGAGAGAGAGAGAGAGAGAGAGAGAGAGAGAGAGAGAGAGAGCTACCTGGGGAGTGCAGTAAACTCTATAAAATTCTCTGGCATAATAGCGAAGTATATCCAGGAGAAACGATATATATATTTATGATTGCGTCGACTCCATTTATATTTTAAATTTATTGTATTGTATTCTTATTCACTTACAGGTGCTGTGGTTTTATAGTACACATATAAGGAAGATCACCTACAATTGTCGGTGTTGTGTTTACCTAAGCATAGTGACTAATCATAGATTTAAAGTAGGCAGTGATACCACACAACACTTTGCACGCTGAGGTACGGGCTCCCTACATGGAATAAAACAATACTTTTAACATACCCATATCAAAGAGGGAGGTAATGATCCGCATGCATATATATATATATATATATATATATATATATATATATATATATATATATATATATATATATATATATATATGTGTGTGTGTGTGTGTCTGGGGGGAGTCGCCATTTCGCAGAGTTTGTGGTATTTTTCTGAGTGGGGGGCGCCGTTTCGTCCAACGCAAACTTGCGACGGAACTGTATATGTATGTATATTTGCGTTTACTGATACCTTCTTCATATTCACTATGCCATTTTCTTAATTGTCGCTAAGATGTGACTATTTATTCCTCTTAACTTGTATCCTACTGTATATTCTTTCAAGCTAACTCGTACATATTTGTATATTGTTTGCATGTAAGTTTTCTGGGGTGGGGGGATTTTTTTTTTCTTTTCTTGTTTGTCATGTATAAACCTCAGAAAATATCCTTATGGAAGAAATAAAGAATGAATCAATCAATCAACATAAGGAGATTCAACTAAAATTGTCAGTAATTCTTTTAAGCAATCATAAAGGCCCAAATAGATTTAAAACATCACAGTTAATCAAGGTATGAACTAGATATGTAATTTACAGAATTGCTCACGTGGCCGTTATAATGACTAAAAACACAAACAACAACACAAACTTGGCGTATTTATTTAGTTTGTCGTTCAAGAAAGACAAAGGAATTCGCTTAAACACTTGTTTTTTAAAAAAAAAAAAAAAAAATCGTGATAGCGATTTCTGTCGCAAAAATTGATGTAATCGTACCGTCACTATTCTACATCGTGAACAAGAGGATCACTTTGGAATATTTGGCAGTGGTTTTATGTATCAGCCAATCGCAACGATCGGGTGCTTGAAGAAATCATACCCCCTCAGGCAAAGAATCCATCTGAGATTCATAGCAACTATTTAAGTGTTTATGTTGCCTTGCATCGTTTTCACGAAACATTGATAATAGTAATATTGCGGGCATAAACTTGTTTTGAATCGGATGCCATCATCTAGAAAAACACGTTTGAGTTCAGATAGACCTTTTCATCTAAATTTGTTATGAGCAATGCTGTGTAAAAACCACGTAGCGCACCGAAAACACACACAGTAACAGCAAGTTATATTGGCTGGTTTTCGTGTGTGATCGGCTCCGATTTTTTTTTTTTTTTTTTTTTCAATGCTACAACTGATTTTCTCTGTGGGCTGAGATATAAAATGAATGCAGAAAAGCCTGAATTGATTAAAATGACCATAACGTAGGATGATGAGATTAGTAATTGTTGCTAGTTTCACTATATTTGAATGAGTGATATCGACTCAAGTTAAAGAACACGGATAATACGAATTTCTGCTTTGAGCGAACACACGGACAAATCTCCAACAAAACTCCGAACTGGTGATGTAGAAAAATGTCGCTTGATAATAACTTTTTTGTGATAGGAACAATATTTGTGATTCCCATTAATGCAAGTGTTTTGACTTGTCATATGCTTAATACAAGCCATCGAATGCGAGTTCCAGTCAATAAGTAAAAATTGCGCCATTTTCCTAATTTATTATAATAGAAATAATTTCACCGCTAAGTATTCGCTCAAGAAGTGTAGTTTCGAAGAGTTTTTTTTTTTTACAACAGTACTGTTCCACTTACAGAACTCTGAAGTCTCTTGCCACAATAATGTGTTCAGTTCGTAACCATGAGTCTGCTGTCACGTCTCAATTCAGGCTAATACTCAGTAAGTGATGTCACTGTACACAATTGAACGGACGCAGTACAAGGGTGTGTCATTTTACTGACACAATAAAAGGTGACAAGACAATGTTTAAGATAGTCTTACTGCCACAGAACAGACAGGGCTCAAAATTAAAGCCAATCCACTATCCTGCGGTTAGTGATTTTTCCGGCAGATCAGTAACACCCAGCAGCCACTAATCCGTTGGGGGCGTTGAAAATTTCTGCTGGCCACCGATCATATAAGTTAAGAACTTAAGAATAGGTCATGAGTCGGCATTCCCTTTAATGATTAGTTGATCTGTTCATTGTGTTAACTGAGTATCTACCAACATCCTGTAATTGATAAGGCACAATAAACGCTGGCGTTGCAAATGGACAGATTTAAACCACTCATCCACTCATCAAGTAAATTATTGTGATTATTGTCAAAACAGTCTTCGCGCACATAGAACTAGCCTGGTGTACTCCCCCCCCCCCCCCAGCACTGATATCATTACAGATGACAACAACATGTATAGGGTCTCAGGTTAGTAATGACCAGTCGGAAAAGGTCGCCTTCGCCAACACCACGAATAATCCAGAATTATATCTAACAATGTATTTTTATAAATATTCAATACATCGTACGGTGACAATTGTAAACGTGGAAATAATTACATGGTGAGCAGCCGCCTCCTAAACGGCAGAAATTAGATGATGATCAAGAGAACAGACTAAGAAAATTAATACAAAACTCTAAAGTACAACCCAGTAAAAGCTGTGATTTTGTAAACTTTCTGCACTGAGTACTCGGAGAAATACGAAATTGTGTTGCGTACTTCATTCACTTCATCGTCCCTGGAATCACACAATGCCCCTTACGCATAATGGCATGTGGATACTTGAAATTAAAACAGAAAGTTGGTTCCTCAGAAGCAAATTGTGGCCATCTTTCAACAAAACGTCTTAAAGAAGCTTGACATGAATTTCAACTTTTCGTGAGTCATGTTGGTGAAATACAGTTGTTATTATTTTGAGCTGATGCTAATAAATAATAAATGTTTCATTAGAAACTGAACTGGCTTCTGTTTGAGTTTAGCAGGATTAGTCAAAATTTAACAGGACCAGTAAACAATTTATTATAGTGATTTTGCGATTTAGTGAAAAAAAAAAACAAATTCCTAATTTCGAGCCCTGACAGGAATGGTAAATCATGATTACATATTCGAAAGTTTGGGCCATAATGCGGAGCCATCATATAAATACTGTACAAACTGGCACGGGAGAATTGTAAACTCTCTTATTCCCACAATACAACGACATTCCATGCAGAGCTATTTTATTGACACACTAACATCTGATTGATCCAGTAGAATTGCAGAAAATATAATAAACACAGTTCAAAAATAGACTGCATTTTGCCATACTACAGGCATAGGCTGTATTATTTACACAGTATAAAGGTACATAAACCTATTGTCACACCACTAAGATTGATCATCTAATTAATACAGTAGAAACTGACACAGTAAAATGGTAAAATTGTCTTCTTGTTATAGTTCAAGAGTAAATAGTCTTCACTGACAGTGTAAAGAGTGAAACCATCTTGATGACAATATTGCACAGACTAGTAGTAAGCAGAAGGCGAGCACAGAAACACATTTCTCCAGGATAATGATGGGTCATCTCTTTAACGTGATGACAAAATTGACACAGTAAAATGGTATATGGTTTTACTGTCGCAGTACAGTATAGCCTATCTACTTGATATGGAAAAAAAGGTGAGAAAAATCAGTTCCCACAGTAGAGGAATTTGTCATCTTATTGACACAGTCTAAAGGTAAATAATCTTGTTGCCACAATTAGGGATTTCACCATCTTATTAGCAGAGTGAACTTACCAACATTCTTAATGGCGCTGTAGAACAGTTGTCCATCCTGTTGACATATACAAATTATCAGCTTTATTGCTGCAACAGTTCAGGTAAAAATGCAACAGTTCAGGTAAAAATATTTATATTCCCACAGGGCAAAGGTAAACCATCGTGCCACTTTAGAAAAATGGGCGGACTTATTACCACACAACTGGAACAAGTTATTTTGTTCCTTAAATAAGACTGTAAGTCATCAAAATGGCAGGGCTTTCTAAAACTTGCAATAGCAAGATATTGACAAAGGGACAGTAGTAGAGGATTGGGAGTTTTTCGGCCCAAGAATGATTTTATCTTATAACAAGTATGATGAGCTCGCTTTGCTCGGTCATCAATTTTTTGCTGCAAAAATAAATCATCCTTGGGCCCAAACGTCCCTAATCCTCTACAACTAGCGAGATTTCAGAATGCTCCACGAGAATGTGGGCTGAGATAGAAAATGGATTTTATTATTATTGTTAGATAAAATTTAGTTTATTTTTTTATGTCCTTAGGCCGCTCATGCCTACCCTTATTATTGGTGTTAGATAAAATGTATGTATCTTATTTTTTTAATGTTTATTATTAATGTTAGATCAAATTTCGTTTGCCTATGTCCTCAAACATATCATAAACATTGCCGTCTTCATTCTCAAGTGTTATTTTTCTTGACTGATCATACCAAAATGGAAACGTGTTTATCCCATCGTGACAAAATCTTTTATTGTCAAAATTATACAACCCCGCTTTGTTAATTACATCAGTTTCAATTTTATGTAGATGAGATCTGATCACAGTCATCTCAACGTGAGTTAAATTTCCCAACAAAGCGTGTTCATAATCCTCAAACGGCATTTTATTTATTATTCTCCGCCCAATTCCTTTGCCTCTGTGTAATAATTTCTCGTTGTCCAATTTTATCGAGTACATCTTGCTCCTTAACCCGATAAATTTTGATACTGGAACAAAACATGTCTCATCCTTAAATTTTCCAATAATTGTCTTGTTACCATCACAGTGAAAACCACAGTTGTTAGGATAATCAGATAAATCAAAATGTTCCTTGTTGCTGTACATGTCTGCGTAAATGTCATCGTGGTAAATTTTGTAGCATAAACTGTCCGTGTCCGTGAACAATAACTCTGCTCGTGAATATTTCTGTTTGATAAACCTGTAATGAAAATCATACATGAGAATTTTTGATAAATCCAAAATTGCTGCTCCAACATAGATAGGTGTGTTAAGTAACAAATCTGTCTTTCTTCTGTGGACCGTGATTAGGTTTTCGTTGAATATTTTCATGCTGACAAAGGTATTATTGGCAGAACTTTATCACGCCGCGCAACATTATTTATTATTTCTATGTCTACACGTTTCCGTATGTTTTCCATGGTTTTGCCAAACACACTATTGTTCATTAGTTTGAAAAAATCGATCTCGAATTTATTTGTCGCTGATAATCTTTTCGCAGTGTTAAAATCAATATACCCCTTAAGCCAACATGCTTGTTTAAATTTTAGTACACGATGAACAAGCCCATGCTGCAGCGCTTGTTTTAGCGCTTCCACATGGATAATATAATTTTTTTTATCAAACAAATTCGGTACCAATTTTTTTCACATCGCTTTTTCCAATTCCATGTTGTTGTCGCAACGCAAGCTGTTCTGGCGAAAGTAAATCATTCGGGATCAACATAGTCTCTGCACAAAACGGGTAATCATTGTGTAGCTCATGTAGTTGTCCAGGATAATCCAAATCAACCTCGGCAAAATATCCAGTATCATCAGGATTTTTTTTTTTCAATTTCATACAGAAATTTGTCAGGTGTTATCCACGAGAAATTTCCATACGGCAACGGCTGTGACATCGCGTAACGATAAAGATTATTGGTATCAAGGTACATTGTGTATGATGACTCTTCATCAGGATTGTAATCTTTAACTTATTTGTTGTTTGCTCGGGCATATTTTTTGTGATCACTGAAATCCCGCCACGTATCCCAGCTTCGATAAAACAAAACATGTCAGGATCTGTTAGCAGCTCAAGTTTAACCTGGCTAAATATTAGCTCAGCGTCCCAGGACAACACTGGGGCAGAATAATACCAAGCAGGGTCCAGCTTATAATTTTTTATACAGACTCGTCTAAATTCATCGAAAACATCCACGAGTAACAGCACGTCGTTGGTCAAGTACAAATCATGATAATCTCCAAGTGTTCTGCAATCAGATTCATTCCATATTGATTTAGCATAATAGTTCACTAATCTCCTCACAGTTTAGTTTGCTGTAAAAATTTTCTTTGCATGGCAGTTTTGTTTCATTAAATTTATCCCACGAGTCCATGTACTCGTATGGATATACGGCTTTTTGTTTTAGCAAATCTGATTTATCCCCAAATTTATTTTCTAATGTTATCTGGTTTGGAAGTAAAGTTGGAAGTGAGGACCGACTTTGTCAAAGTTATCAAATAAATTGGGGAGACAGTGCGTTTACAGTACTAGGTGTAAAGTTTTCAACTAATCTTGAAAAAATGGTAGAAATAAATTATGAAAATAAAATTAAAGAAATAGAAAAAATTATTAAACCAGTGATCAAAAGAGCCCTTACACCATTTGGTAGAATCACCAGCTTAAAACTACTTTACGTGGTAGCGGACAAAAAGGGTTGCAAAAGTATTTGCAAGAAACTGATTAAAAATGGGGAAATTCCTACCTCAAGAGGCAAGTGGCACAGAGAATTTGGTCAAATTGAAGATGATGATTGGCAACAAATTTTCTCTCTTACATTCAGATTAACAAAGTGTCCACAAATAAGGTGATTTCAGATAAAGAATTATTGCTACAAATACATTTTTATTTAAAATTGGTATAACATAAAGTAATATGTGCTCATTTGTGGCCAGCTTCCTGAATCTATTTACCATTTTTGGGGGGAATGTAATATAGTTCAGAGGTTCTGGGCAGACTTTGTGTCACTGATTACTATTAAATATACTCATATACAAAACTGTAATTTATTGAAAGAAAAGGTGTTGTTTGGTATATACAATAGGCAAGAGACAGATGATGTTTTCAATTTTATTCTATTACACGCATAGTATTACATTTATAAGAGCAAGTATCGTAATACCTATTCCCATATATCACACTTTAAACAATCTTTAAACAGCTTTTATTTAATAGAAAAATACAATGCTTTTAAAAGCCTTTTGAAGGCGAAACATTTTTGAAGAAGTGGACGTCTTATATAAATGTGCTCCAGTAGAGCAAGTTATCTCTAGAGAAAGTTAGGATCAGTACATCATGTAAAGACATCATGTAATGTTGCTATAACCATGTACCAGAAAATAATTATTACTAAATGTTTTGCTTTCTTTTCATATTGAATCACACAGCACTTTCTCTCTCTCTCTCTCTCTCTCTCTCTCTCTCTCTCTCTCTCTCTCTCTCTCTCTCTCTCTCTCTCTCTCTCTCTCTCTCTCTCAATTTATATATTTACATTGTGATATTTTTGTACAAACTTTGTAAGGAGGTGAATCCAGGGTCCCAACCCTGGCATCTCTACTTGTGTGTCTGGAATATTTTAAAAAAACTTCAGAGCATCGCTTGCATTCGTTCTTTAATTATTCAAAGATATTATCCTCAAGAGAAGGATTAATAACTATAATTCCCCACATTACTTTGTATAGACAAGAAATCTAAAACTGATACTAAATTTATATCTTTATTTTCTTAGTGCTACGACTGGCACATTATGTCGTACGAATGCATACAGAATGAACTATCCAAAACTTAGCAGTAATAGATTTGAGTAGAGAAAAATCATTTCACACATAATAGACAAAATCGTCACCATCAAATTTTGATATAAGTTTATGACTACTATTCGGTCGTCACTGATTCTATGAAAGAAAATAGTTGTTGTGTACTTGACTCTTTATAGTTTCGTAGTAATGATCTTTTGTGTTGTTGATAATTGGACCTGTAGTATCCAGTGAAAACATGTGATCCATATTGCAAACCTTCAATTCTTATAGATTACATCATCCAAATGGGAACTTATCTAGAGCTTCCAAGCATTCTGATTAAGTAAGCTATACTGCTAATTATAAATCTGATGCATTAATCATTACTGTCCAATTTAGACAGATGTATAAAAAAAAAAAAAAAAAAATAAGAAATGACAGGATAAACTGTCACTAGATACGACGTTTTCTAACGTCGACAAGAGAAACCGCAGCAAAAACAATAATGCCAACATCGAAAACAACAGTAACATCAATACTACTACTACTACCACTGCTACTACTACTACTAATAATAATAATAATGATAAAAATGCCAATGCCAAGTACGGTTGAAACAGCAACAATGGTGATGAAAACACTAACAGCAATAACAATCATAAAATAAAATTTATATAAATTTAGAGTAGTAAAAAGACAAAGGAGAGATGATAGCACCGGTTTATGCATAATGTTTTATTTTCGAATTAAACTGCATGTTAATTTAGTAATGTGCTCCTGTAAAGACAGTTAAAGTATATCATTTGGATGATGTTGTAATAATAGGTTTTGAACAAGGTAAGATAAATGAATATGTAATTTTATTCTCGTTGTCTTTAAATTTTATTGTGTCAAACTCTAATATATTTAACATTATGTCTGAGAAGTTGTTCACAATAAGATGTTTTAAGAGGCAGCATGAAATTAAACTATTTTGGTGTTGACCTATTTTCATATCCGTAACATAATCATAAGTAATATATGTATGTAGTAGCGTTTTAAGGCACCTCAGCACAATAGTGGCTACATGGTGCCAACTAAACGTAACGTTCGAAAATGGTGAATTGCACAAAATTTCACGAAGACAGTCCCTTCAGAACAAATGCAAACACGAGGAACAACAAAATACAATATCAAAAGTAAAGATGTTAATAATAATAAAACAAATACTGAACAAATACTGAAGTATTAGGAAACGCAGTAAGCAGATAATATTTGAACAGATAGAGTGAAAGAGAAGGTGGAATCTCATGTCATTTCATGAATAGTGCAAATATCTTCTTTGTTCCCTCCTACGAAGTAGTGCAAACAGCAGAAACATTTGATGGTAACTCACACAACGTTGGGCATTTATTACAATAAGGATGAATTAATAGCGAAATGGAAGCAGGGGTGTACTGAGTAAGCAACTCGGCCCTGGACTTATCTGCCGGGACAGGCCCGGGGTTTTGCTCACACCAGTAAAACACCGGTAAAAACGGATTTTTTTACGGCCCACCGGGATTTGTCCCGGTATGCCCAATGGCCAGTACACCACCGAATGGAAGTGAATGTTGCATTAAAGGTCTTATTATCTTGTATATTAAGGGAATGCCTATTTATTTTGCAATGAGTTTTCTAGGCGGGTATCTATATAGGTCAGGATTCATTTTGCCTTAAAAAGGGTAAAAGTATTTTTAAAAACTACCTTCTATATATTTTTATGTTAACTAAATATGCAAGGGACATTTAAGGCTAGAATTGATGATCTTGTGTCCTGTATGCATGTATGTTACGTACAGTGTAATTAATTACTTGAGGATATAATGAAATGGATGAACAAAGTACAAGAAGTACTTAAAATTCTCGAATTGGCGATAACTATAAACAAGCAAATAATCTCACAAACTATGAAAGATATAACCTAAGCAGTAGACAGCAAGATAAGCGGATCTTTTCATTTGAAAGAAGAGACCAATCGTGAACATTTGTTTACAGTGCTGAGAATGTATTCATTATCATTGTTTTACGGTGACACATCAGAGCTGAAAGTGTGGTGTGGAAACTGCAGTTTGCAACAGTTGCAAACATTCGTTCATAATTGCCTTCGCCACACTACTTAAGTTAACGTCCACCTGCCTGAAACGATAATGCTTCCAACATAGGCTCGCTCCATCAATATTTCAGATGGATACAATTGTATGGGTCGGTTCAGCTACAAACCAATCAGATATTGTATGTCGTGGCTTACGAGCAGTCAGCCAATTAGGATGGTATGATTACAATATGCACATACAATTAAGGAGACGTTCAAAAATGGCTTGTGAGCAGTTATTGCCAGTCATATCTGAAGCAAGAAATTACAAGATAATATAGTGCCGTCGAGAAAGGATGGTGATCCATACTAGAATTGCTAGATATCGATGAGCACAAATTACAATCAATGACAGAAACTCTGATAGAAGTTATTTGAAATCCTTTAGGTATTAATCAATAGAAGATATGAGTGATTAATTACATAAGAACTAGTAACCGTATCTCCAAGGAGAAAAGTTAAGGTTTACTATAAGATAAGACTTTAGGCAGGAGCTGTATGTGCCAGTTTATGACCCAAGGGTTTGATTGAATATTGGGGATTTTACCATATTTTAACATGACGGACAAGACTAAAGTGAAAAGAAATACATCTATAAAATATATCAGTTAGAAACATATTCAACAGGATGCAAATTAGTATTTTGGGGGAGGATTATGGTGGAAGCCCACACAAGAATTGATACTTTGCGATACGTTTTCGAGAATGAACCGACATATTTACACTTGTCCTCGACCAATTTAGAGCGCAATTTGAATAGTTTAACAATGGGTCAAATGTACGTTGGTCTGACTATATTATAATTCAAACAAAATAACCAAAAAACATGATGTGTCCACCATGTGTGTCAACTGCCTTTATCAAGCAGTAGTTAGAGTGGTGGAGGAATATTTGTGATCCATCTAATGTGCAGTTTGGTAGAAACTTAAATTATCTGAATCTCTCTGTTTTCTTAGGAGTAAAACCACAAAGACAGCATCAGTTTATGATAGAACGTTCAACATCAAGAATTAAAATAATCTGACATCAGTTGTGTGTGTGTGTGTGTGTGTGTGTGTGTGTGTGTGTGTGTGTGTGAAGCAACCGATGGATTTATAATGCTGAGATGTATGTGTTTGACGTTTGACCCGGCTCCGTATTCATGAAACTCCTCAACTTGAGTGTACACTCAAATTCAGTTTTCGATAGTTTACAATGAACGGACGTGTGGGCAGTTTTAGTTTATTAATAAATATTAACCGATAAATGTTTTGTTACAAACACAAATCTGAGTTTGAATATGCACTAAAATTGAGTAGTATTATGCATTTAGGGCCAGTAGTGGATTTTAGAAGGTGATTATGCAAAGATAATAACAATTAGGGAGACCTAATGCGATCAAAATACCTTGGAGATTGATGTGAAAAGGTGAAGTAGCCAGGCATAAGAAATCTTGCCATATATAAGTTAATACGCTCTACTCATTGCATCGAATGTAAACAAATTGGCCTAATTGGACCGGGAATCAGATAACGACCATTGAATACGGAAAGGAGTTTCTATAGTAATTTAAACACTCACATAGCAATCGTTCATTGAGAACGGTGCATTCCAAATGTAAAATTCACTTTTCTTTCTGACATCTCCTCAAACGTATGTGATTGTTTTAAAACTGGTTTTTGTTAAATGGAGTGCGTCTTATCAAGTGAGCTGTGTCTTATTATTTTATTCAACGTTCTTTACGAGACTAGTGTATTAAGACTTTTTCTAGTATTTTAATTATGTACGATGAAAAGAAATGACAAAATTGATATTTTAAGAATACGTCAAATTCTTTTATTTGTGTTTATTATCGCATGACGTATTACTAATCTATTGCTAACGTTTAACATTCTTGTTATTTTTCCGAGTAGCAGTCCTTCTTTTAAGCATGCAAATGCGAAAGAAAGTTATAAATATTGATGAGATTACCAGGAAGTCTCGGTTTAAAGTAATGCGGTCTTTTACAACCTTTGTGTAACAGGATAGGATTTAGCGAAGACACTGAAAGTAGTTTCTTGAATTAGATGTTTATTTATAATGTAATTGAACGATGAATGAAATCTGACACCATACTCGTGCGCATAAAGTCCCACAATGGATTTAACAGAATGATGCGTACAGAGTTCAACAATGGATATAAGCAAATGATATCATTTCTAAATGGAACTAATCAGAACATGTAACTTCAACGAGTAATCAAACGAAAATCAACGTATGGAATTTTAAAAACAAGTTTGATTGATTTATGGACCTATCACCAGGGATGATCAATGTATAACATTTATAAACAAATATGATGGATATATCACCATGGATGATCAATGTATAGAACTGTTAAACAAATATGAACAATATATGGTTCGTCCACAAGTAAGATGTATGTATAACTGATTTTCACTCATATGGCGATATTGAATTATATTTTCACCCATATAATGATATTGAATAATATTGATTCAAAAATGGAACATACATGTATCTCGTGGTGTCTAGTCGACGATCACGATTTATTTCCGCTTCCACAGCTCTCGTCGAATGGTCAAGGAGCAACCACGCACGGCTCGCTCCTCCCAATCTGTCGAAGGATCTCTCGAGAGCCTCCTTTTTCCCCACAGACCCGTTGGTCCCCAAGCTTTGGTCCCTCACTGCTAGTAAACCAATACAGTCTACCGAGCCAACGTCAACACCGACCGCAGCATACAGGTTACACGAAACCCCACAGAGTTCTACAACTCCCCGTGAAACAGCTAAAGATCCAACGACTGAACCGTGTAGTACACAATGCACGGTTAAGTTCGAATACAATGATATAAATTACGCATGCGCGTACATGAATTGGCTTCGTTACACATTACATTATTTGATCATAACTACTGTATGAGATTATTATTATAACAACCACCTTCGTATATGAACCTGTGTCCGACAAGAATATTATCACTGGATTATAAGAACTTGAACATTACTCATCATTTAATACATGCAACGTATAATTAAATTCAATTTGTCTCTAGGTCAAAATTTGACAATGATGGTCGACACATGAAAGGGCTTCATTATTGTAAGGTAACATCTTTTATTCTTTTATTCATTAACCAAACATAAGTTTTTCACACAAAAAACATAAAAAAACAACAAGAAGAAACAACATTTCTACCACTACTTCCGTAGTAAAAATATTTTAGAAACTTGATTGACGAGGGAGGGTGAGCCGTCCTCATGGGCAAAATGGTAGGTTTAAACTGTTTTTCCTTGTTAAACTGTACATGAATACAAAATATTGCTGGCTGGAGGGCACCATAGCAATAAGAAGGTTAAAACTGCTCTAATTACTGTCAACGCCCAAATTAATTCAGTCTATTAATAGACTTGTAATTTCATACTTGACAGAGTTAATACCATTTAAATGTACAGGCAGTATTTATTTCAGATATAGGGATTTATTTGAAATTATAAAATGATCCACATTTATACAGTGATAAATTCAAAGCAGTCAGCTAATATTTGAATATATGTGGCGGGGGGGGGGAAGGGGTCTGTATGGAGCAGGACAGCACTTTAAAGGTTCCCTAAGGGTATTGGCAATGGTTCAGTTTTGGTGACCCCAGTACCCCACTCCCCAGGCATTTATTATGGGCTGGGCGGCGCCCCTTATTAGGAATGGGTATAAAATCTACTTTCCTCGATTGCAGAAAGGAAAGCAAGGTAATCTATCTTACATGCGAGCTAAAAAGCAAAACTTAGGTAAATACCTAAGGTTTTACACATTTAAAGAGACCACACGCATAAACACGCGAAGGATTGTTACCCTCGCATATAGTACATTTTTAAGTAAACATCTTCTGTGCAGCCGAGATTTACTGACATCGTCCAGAGCATATACGATTACTAGAATAAGTTCGTTCGAATTCGGATTTTTGTGTCAGTTTTAGAAATTTAACGAATTTAAGCTACACAATATGTCAGAAGGAACTTTCCCATCTTTCTTTATTATAAACGTTATATCAGCTTGCTACACTGAGCGTCTCGCTATTATTTCTCACTTAAAATATACATGCCTTTCAAGAAACGCTCAACTATTTAACCTGTTACAGTATTTTCACCACATTAAGTTATGCATTTACCTTGATAAAATTTACATCTTTTTCATTTACTACCAGTATCTTTGAGTACTGTTTAGCGTTATATCATTGTCCACCGAGCTATCTTCAACAACACAGCGTAAACGCCTCCTATATTTTATGAGTCTGGCAAAGTGTGTTGTCCTCGGATGTGTTACTATATTTTACAATGGACTGAAACCTGTAAATCTTGAAACCATATCAAGCATTGTCGGGGAGACTTTGCTATTATTTTTCAAGCACAATTATATTTGTCTACTTTGGAGTCAAGTATTGCTTAAGGTAATCATCGTCAACTGCAGTACGTTGTTCCAGACTTGATCACAAGACTTGGTCACAAGATCATTGTAAACTTCACAATTTTCGTAGTTTAAGTCGTCTCCATGAGGAGTTCCAATTTGATACGTTCCATCTTCCAAGTCACTTTCACGTTTCACTGGTAGTAATAGCTGAATAGATGTTCAAGCTGAGACAGATAGGGATATCTTTTTATTTGACGTTTTAAACCAATCTTACATCACTGTTTAAATAAAATACTTGCTTTCTAAGAAAACATACATTAAGTTCTGAATATCCAGTAGAGTCGATCATACTCAGTAGAGCATCGTCTTTATGTAAAGACATTTTCATTATTCCACGCGGGAATGATAAAACTGATACGAAATGGCCAATTATATTGTTTTCTAAATTGAAATAAGATAATTGCCCTATCATATTTTATAAGAATGTTCCACCCACTTATTATGATAGGCATTAAACTGGAATCGGGGTTTTTCTATATGAAAACAAGCAAAGTAATTGTTGGTGAAATCAGGGCCGGCCCAAGGGTTTTTGGCGCCTTAGGCGAAATATGCAAAAAAATTCACTTCCGTCTAATTTGGCGCCCATTAAAGCCTGGGGCCCTAGGTGACCGCCTAGTTCGTTTATATGGTCGGGCCGGCCCTGTTGGTGATTGACAGAACACTGTTATGTCAGATGTAAAATTTTCATTAAGATTGGACGAGAAAGTCCAGAAAATGTAAATGTGGCATAACCAAATGTGTTCAGGTGACCCAGTCGCTTGAATATTCTCTTGTCCCGCCACTAACTCACTCCTGTAAATATGCAATTAGGTAAATATTGACGCATGCTTGGGTGATCAGACTGGGCAACGGTCCAATGGCATGTTTATTATGCCATAGTTGATTAATATATGCCATACCCAGCCGAGAGGTTAATTGCAGCCATTTAAAATCATTGATAGTCCCAATAGCAACACTCTCGACTATTTAAAAACGCCTACCATTTCAAATTTGGAGACAGACAATTATACTATGTTTGTATTCTAGTAGTGTATAATTTACTAAACAACGATAAAAGTCTGTCAGTTTTAATTGTATGCCCACTTTCTATGCCAGTATTTCACTTCTATCATTATCCATCCTCAAATACGCTAAGCAGTTTAATCTGTCACTTTGTATTCGGCATGCAGAGATTTGCCTTAATCTTGTCAAAGTTCGCATTTTTTTACCATCGGCACCTTTCTCTAGTGTAATGTTTAGGTGTCTAGCATTATCCATCTGTCACAGCAAATAGTTTTGAATATATGTATTGCTTAATATGCAGAATAAGTATTTCGTGCCAGTACTCGATCTGACACAAGTAGCCAACAACAATTTCTTCTATATAAAATATTCGCCCATAAAATGAAGTTTAACATACACCATTATTGACATTTGTTATATGTTTTCAGGGCTTAACAACAAGGGAAATGTGGTACATGGAGGCCTCAGACAATTATGGACAGCAAAATACTGCATTTGTTATGGTGACAACAGACTTCTATTCTGGAGAATCCAAACATACAATAATAATTATTCTGTACATTCCAGAACGTCAAGGGTAGTTATACTATTTCCAAAATTTCTTCTGTTCAGACACCCAGACTAATTTACCAAACGCCAAGTTTCAAAAGCATATAGGTGATGTAACACAGATACGACGACCCTTGTCGGTCTTTTGCCTGATAAGAGCTATTGATATGGCGATTGTAAGTCGATTTAGGGTGTGGTATGAAAACTATGGTATGAAAACCTCCTTACTCTGGTTCCTACATATGTGAGACGAAATATGCTTCAATCATACATCACTGTACTGTATGACACGATTTGACGTCATCGAGTCTCCTGTTTTTTTGTCAGTTTCTAATACATTCGACAAAGTCTCAATTGTAAAATTACAATTTATTTTCGTATGCGAAATTATTTTGTTTTTACACAAAACGTTTTGGTGATTCTTTATTTTCTTAATTTAAATTCTGGAAAGAGAGAAAACAAATAATATATGAATTGGTGTGGGGGAGAAAAATCCCACCTCTTTGAGTCAGAATTCGTGGGCATAAACCTCATTCTTGCCTAGAAGACGGACCTCCTTGGGGGGTTTCTGTATCTGACGCCAATTGGACACTTAGGATAAATTCATATAAAATATATTCTATTAATTCTGGCCTTTCATCTACCTCGATTTCTTGCTTACTGTCTAACTTTCAAAGATACATTGCACATGATAACAAGCCAGAACTACACGAAGAGCATGCTATACTTCTAAATGACACATAAACGACAAAGAGATGCAATATATTCAAATCATTATGTCAGCATCATTGGATCTGCACTTACAAAAATCGTAGTACACAGTGACCACGTTGGAATGAAATAATGGCTATAAACAGAAACTACGAATCATCTGTCTCCGAGAACTGCACGAACAGATAACAATTAACTCTCCCAAGAAGAGCACGGAAATTAACCAGAATTTCCAAATAATACCCCCAAAATGAGGTTATTTCCTAAAATGACCACAATAAACGGCATTGGTATCAAATGGTAATCATACCTATAGCAAAACCTCATTGTAATCATTGTTAAAACAAAAAGTAAAAATAAAAAAAATGACAGTTTTAGAAATTCCGTGTGACAATTGCCAGCAAGAACACGATTGTCCTTATAAGAATTCAACAGAAAAATTGATCGCAAAAGAATTTCTCGATGGCTTCCTCTTCCGCTATTTTCTCTCTGCAAGTGCGTTGAAATATTGTTGTCGGTGCGGTAGCATATTTGCATGTGCGTTATGATCGACCAGAGTAGAAGACAACAAGCAACCTTTTGCCAAGAACATTGAGACAGTTTCTTCAAACAGATCAATACTATAAAAAACTGGTAATAGCCCCTTCTCACATCCCCTTCTAACAGAGGTTGAGGACTTAAACGACAGAGGTTAAATTTTAGATATGATACAGAAACTTTAATTTCAGTACACAAGAATAGTTATTTTTATCATTTTACAACTAAATATTGTACACGTAAACCAAATATCTACATCTGTGTTCACATCCCTTAGGCCTAGCTAATAGTGTTTTACTCTGAGGATTTCCACACAGACACCAACATACAGCAAAAACAAAAAATAAAGCTGTTTATATATCTTTCTTCATACATACAAACTACTCGTGTCTACGTGATTTAGAGAGATAGGTTGGTTCTTTAATTTCCACAGCCATTCACGGATTCAAACATAGCTGAGAATTATTTATCCAGAGAAATGTTCGCACGATTCAAGTGCCTGTATTACAATCAACATTTTTCCTTTCGTATCTTTATTAAAGGAGACCCCCGATGAAATGATCAGTCAAGTAAGTAAATTCCACATCGACAGCCATGCTTCTAATCATAACTGCTCAACTATTGTACTGAAGACATCATGCAATAATCTGAAGCGACAATCGCCTGATTAGGAAAATGTAAACGGTGTCTTTGTGCAGTTTAGTATTGTTTAATATCTGGTGTTTTATGCCACAGCAACCCTCAGTAGTTTATATCTTGCTGAGCTAAGTAACTTGCCTTGCACAAGGACACACAACACTAGCCGACTCGGGCGCATCATCCAGTTTACATCCGTCTAGTTACAAGTTCAACACCTTGAAAAGGGAGCCAAAAATGCCCCTCTGTAGCGAGTACAAAGACAGATGCATATAGTAAGAGCATAAGGAAACAGAAGAAGAGATGGATACATAAAATAAATACAAATGCAATGGAATTTTAATGGTCAAAGATCCCCACCGATACAAGGGCCAGTTGCATTTACAAGCCAGAAGGATACATAGTGATTTTCAGGCTCTGACTCCCTCAAGCATTCACACAACCTTCAAATTTAGATCAAGCATGAGGTGGATGCTAGTGAATTTTATTGATTAAGGGCCATAGGGGAGCGAACTCTTGGTTAACCAGGGGCAATAACGCAAATAAATGTGAATACGTATGCTTATTATATAATACAACCGCTTCCTGCGGCTCAGCTTCAAGTCAAATGTTGGTCACAACTAAGCAAATTAGATGTAATTTTGAGTGTTAGCAACCCAAAAGGATGTATACTCGACGACGGTAAAAGACTTAATGTTTGTATATATTCATGGATTTAAATGTGGTATGCAATTTGGATATTATTTTATCTCCAATAGCTCTACTCCATTTGTCTGCAATGAAACCAAAAATGTAGTCCATAGAATGCTCATCAGCATTTATATTTACCGAGATAAATGTAAATAACACTCCCATAATACCGTATAAAGTTTTATCAATATAATACTTTCAAAGATCTTTGCTAGGATGCATATATTTTTGTATGTGTTAGTGTTTATCAGCTCGTTTGCACAACGCTGGTTATATGGTTCCCTGCAAAAGAAAATTTCAAAAATTATAAATTAAAATAAATTGCAAAAACACCGTAGGAAGATAAACGATTCCAAATAAACGTAAACATGAAGTACTACAAGCGAAATGATTAAAGGTAATGATGATAAAATTATGTAAATGTTTCTAAAATAAAATCAGCTTACTTACACCTTATTCGGAGAAAAGACAAAAGTAGTTCTTAGAATCTTAACAAGCTATTCGGATGGATTCTTAACGGTCTAAAAATATCATACAATCATAACATTAAAGCTGATTCGTAATGATGTAGATTGCATAAAACTTGTTTTTTGTTGAAAGTCATAAAACTAACCAAACATATGCACTGATGTCGTATAGAGTAGTCTCATGCCTTGGGGTCAAAGTTCATGGATATTAATCTTTATCCTGCTTAGACATTCTGACCCATTAGCTGCAATTTCCTAACCTCAGAGCCAAATTACACACGGTGCTGATCAATAAATATTTGTTATTAACTCCTACCTGTAATTAATCTACTTTTTTATTACTGCGTTGCATTTAAAGACACATTGCACATATTGAGAAGCTAAATCTACACGGAGAGCAGGCGATTATTTCACTTTAGAACGACAAAGTAACGAAAGATATTTTACAGATAATGATCTCTATGTAGGATCTGCATTTTAACAAAATTGTCCTTAATGCTTTATGATGAAATTAAACACATAAAACAATAAATACTAATTATTTATCTCCAACAGAATGCTAGGAATATGTTCAAGTGCGCACTCTCTCGAGATCAGCGTGGAAATTATCCACGTGGTATTATTGCGGAGAGTAAATGGCAAAAGATGAATCTTATGGAGATAATTTGTGACTACCATTGGGATCCTTATAAGAATAACAAAGAAAAATCCGTTACAAATTCTTTGCGTGGCTTTCGCTTTCGCTGACATAAATACCGCTGCATGTGCGTTATGATTTAATCGCGTGGAGACATTGACCACTATTTAAACAAGCAATTTGAGGCTGTTTCTTCGGACAGATCAATACGTAATAAACCCTCCATTTCCCCTCACCACCCACTCGCGGTTGAGCATTTGAACGACGGAAACAACATTGCAAGATATTTTTATGCTAAGAACTGAGTTTTGAAATGCAGGGGTCATTTCTTTTTTTCCATAGCTAAATTGTGAACACGAAAACGAAATATCACAACTTTGCTCACATCTGTGAAACCCAAGTCATTGTGTTTTACTGGCTGTGTTGTAATAAACGAAAGCAATGTATTTACATATCTCCCTAGTTGTATGCAAACTACTTTTGTATAGATAATCTAAGACAAGGTTCCTTTGTTTAAGTCTCACAGCCACTAATGGAGAAGCCTTAGCCGTTCTATGCCCCCATATATATATATATATATATATATATATATATATATATATATATATATATATGACTGAATCAAGCTGTACGTGAAACGTTGAACACATTCGAGATGTCACAAGATCCATGCTTTTATGTAAAATGAGCTTATCTCAAACACACCTAGTAGCTATTAATCAAAGGCCTTTAGTAACATTAGAGGAAAATGCATTCTGTTCGTGTGTATCATGTGTCTGGTTGTAAAGGTTAGGTTGTAATTTAGTGCAGGACGGGAAATACCTCTGATTGGTAGTCGTTAAAAATTACAATGGACATACAAATGTCAAACATTTTTCCCTGACTAAACCTCCCCAAATATCAGCAGCCGATAATGGAAACGAACTCATGCACCCGGTTCTATTAGATATCGGGAAGAAATTCCCACAAAACGTAACACAAGCTGATATTAACATAACCAGTTTAAAATGAAAGTGTGTGTTACTACTGAAAACATTTTATAACAGACTTATTATTATCTTATTCGTAAGAGAAGGAAAATTTGATGACGCTTCCCTAAATACAGTACAACCTTGATTATTCAGACTTATTATTATCTTATTCGTAAGAGAAGGAAAATTTGATGACGCTTCGCTAAATACAGTACAACCTAGATTATTTAGACGCCGATTATCAGGATTATTCTCTCGTAAGGACTGCTCCTTTGTCCCAGAAGTTGTGTTATACAATTATAATGGTATTATGAATAGCTAAACCATCTTTTCAAAGTAAAATTAAATGTATTTAGAAGAGAGAGAGAGAGAGAGAGAGAGAGAGAGAGAGAGAGAGAGAGAGAGAGAGAGAGAGAGAGAGAGAGAGAGAAAATATTGAGATACAAAGAGTGAAAGTTTTTTACTGCACCCGATTGTCGCTAGGTGACTGCAGCAATGAAAATATGTAATTTGGCATTCAGAAATCTCAGACTAATCAAGCAGAATTAAAGACTTCTAACGGTCCGATCAAAGTGATTCTCTATTATATACATACGTAAGTAATTGTTGATCAACGAAGAATGGTAACTTATATAGTGATCAGAGTTAACGATCTACCGGTACAGGTGTGAATAGAATTCATGTCGGCCGATTTCACCTTAATCAAAGGCCTGCAACAGTTGGTTCACAAGACCACATATACCATGACACAGTTCGACTCTTTTGACCAAAAATCTATGGTTTGGATGACCAGTTGTCTGGACGTTTAATTGTAGCCAGTTCTTTCGACCAAGATACAAAATATACCGAATAGACAGAAATATAGCCAGTGGAGGACTATTATATTTGTCTCCTTCTTCTTCCATCTAGTCAGATAACTGACTTACAATTCAATGATCCAGAAAATGTATCAATGTCAGTAATCATAAGTAATGACAAATAAATTTTAGTGGCAGTTTATGAATCCACGAATGTGAGAAAACAATCGTTTGCAATAGACGTTGCCAATAAATTAGTTATAATCTATACAAATGTGAAAATTATTGTAATTTGAAATATGGATATATCTCACGCAACAAGGGTGAATCCCTATGTGACACTTGTAACATATTAGATTTAAAGAATATGATAGCATCAATATGTTTTAGAAAATATTGTAATCCATTCCTTGTTGATGTGATACTTACCAACAAGCAAGGCCAACCTTGTAATTCAATAAGATATAATACTGGCATCACAAAGTAATTTTAGTTTTAAGGGACATACTGTATTATATATGAAATCAAAGATAACTTATATCAGTTTCACCGACCTTAATAATAGGGCCCTGGTGAGGAATCTCAGTCAGGTGTCTTTCAAGGTGGATCCTATATTGGATGACACTGAGGATGCCTCCTGGGCACATGGAAGGTTACTGAGTGAGGAACGCAATAGACATCTCCACCCACTAGTGAGAAAAACAAAAAAACAGTGCTTTATTATGAATGGAGACTTAGGAAAGTTAATAAATTGTACAAGTGCATTGTTTAGAACAAAAAAGGTGAAGGGGACAAAAGAGAATACAAATAATTCAAGAGTGTTTGCAAAACCCACATATCTCCGCGGCTTTTTTCACGCACCCTAAGTCTGTGCCCCTGGGGTAAAGTACCTGGGCTTAAAAATAGATACAGAAGTCAATTTTAGTTGCAACTCTGGATTCATCGTTTCATGTACCAGTAGTAGCAGGTTGGAGATCTTAGTAATCTCCAAGTTATGACAGAGGTGCAAATGTATGGTTGTAGGGTGGGAAGATCAATAGCTTCTACGTTATTGCCTATGGGTTGTATCCCGGAGGGTTAGAGATAGATCTTGATGCCAATGTTAATTTTATGTATACATCTGTCCTTTGATGCCCAGTAAGTGGATATATTGATAATGGGTGGGTTAAGTCAATGAGCCGAAGTAGCTCAGTTTGTAGAGCGCAGGACTCGTAATCCACGGGTCGCGATTTCTATACCCGCCAAGGCCAGCCCAGATCTGCTGCATCAGTGTCTCCTTGGGAAAGGCATGCATCAGTGTCTCCTTGGGAAAGGCATGCATCAGTGTCTCCTTGGGAAAGGCATGCATCAGTGTCTCCTTGGGAAAGGCATGCATCAGTGTCTCCTTGGGAAAGGCATGCATCAGTGTCTCCTTGGGAAAGGCATGCATCAGTGTCTCCTTGGGAAAGGCATGCATCAGTGTCTCCTTGGGAAAGGCATGCATCAGTGTCTCCTTGGGAAAGGCATGCATCAGTGTCTCCTTGGGAAAGGCATGCATCAGTGTCTCCTTGGGAAAGGCATGCATCAGTGTCTCCTTGGGAAAGGCATGCATCAGTGTCTCCTTGGGAATGGCATGCATCAGTGTCTCCTTGGGAAAGGCATGCATCAGTGTCTCCTTGGGAATGGCATGCATCAGTGTCTCCTTGGGAATGGCATGCATCAGTGTCTCCTTGGGAATGGCATGCATCAGTGTCTCCTTGGGAAAGGCATGCATCAGTGTCTCCTTGGGAATGGCATGCATCAGTGTCTCCTTGGGAATGGCATGCATCAGTGTCTCCTTGGGAACGGCACTTAGCTCCTATTTCCTCGGCATAAGTATGTTAAAAGTGCCCTTAAAGAAAATGTCTCTGGGTGCAAATATAGATCTAGGGTCCAAAGTCAGTAGCATATCTGAATCCGACTTTTCAGGCACAATAGGTGTATGTATATATATATATAGTTCTAGGATGGGCATCTGGACAGTTTCCAAGTTGTGACCCAAAGGCCCAAACTGTATGACCCCAGGGCATAATACAGGGGTCTTGTTAAAGCCCCTCATGTGACATTGTTGACACTTGAGTCGCTCATCACACACACCAAAAATCAGACAAATTTATCTCATAATTTGGAACTTATTCAAAATTTATATAATCAAACCCTCGTCAACTTATCCCCACCCTAGGGCCTGTTCAAAATTTAAAAGCTGTTTTGCACATCTGCAGACTACCACCAATCATATTTCAGAGTTTGAGATTTTTATATTGAATAGTGTAGATGGAGTGTCGCAACAAACGAAACGACTGAAGTTACTACACATTTTATATAAAGTTATATAGATACAAATGTGTCTCCAGCCTCCATGTTCCGCCTCAAGGATATGGATCCAAATGCTAAAACCGATATGTGTATCTATGGACCAGCCCAAATAATATTCAAAGGTTTTAAGCTTCTATACTGAAGGATTTACGAGAATTTGTGCTACATTTCGAAAGCACGCACGCAGTTCAGGATGGACAGTATCATATAATCCCAACATTTTCTCCGAAAATCGCGGATATAATGGAACTTCATTAAAAAGACAATCGATAAAGCCATAATTTTCCTAAAGATGTGTAGGTGGAACAAAATCAAAGCACTTCTGGCCTACAGTTCGTACATTTGTTTTTATAAAGGTACAAATGATAACGCAGTTATCACTTTGATGGGAAGGATACAATCATATCAAGCCAGAAGGATGTCTTTAATGAAATGTTTGTAACTAAGTGTTTCTAAGGATATTGTATAGGATAGCAGTGGCCCTGATCTACAAATGCACCCCATTATTTAAACAAACTATGAAAATTGTACTATTACTCAAGAAATGGTTGACTCTGAGACAGTATCGGGGTACAATATTGCATCATATCTTAAGTGCACTGGTATGAAGAAAGGTAACTGGTTTAGATAACATTTCACCCAAAACACTACACTTATGTAAATCAGGAGTGTTAGGACCAATTACATGTCTTTCATATCGAAGGATCGAATCAAATGTATTCCATTATCAATTAAAATTAGCAAGAGTTACTCCGGTGTATGAGACGAACTATCCCTATATAAACATAACCATGGACCAGTAAGCATATAAATCAACTATGTCAAAACTTTTTGAGAGAAATATATGTGAACAGCATAAAGTATACTTCAGAAGTTTTAATGTACCTTTAACAAGGCATTATATTCTCTTCAAACCACTTTATAACACAAAAGCTGATGGATTATGCTCTCAATGAAAGGTCTGTTGAGCTTATGAATAGTTACCCAAACAGTAGAGAACAATGCGTTGATCTAGGAAGCACCACAAGTGGCTACTTAAAATGTAAACAAGGATGTGCCACAGGGTTCTATTCTAGGCCCAACCATAATCAATGAGGAAAGTGAAAATTTACTACAAGATAAGACATTGGCTTGAGCTTTATGTATCAGTGACTGACTGCCTGATTGGATGGTGGGGATTTAACCATATCTTTAAGTGATAAAAATGCCTAAAATGAAAAATGTGAATTTATAACTTCAAAAAAAGAAACTAGAACATTTTTCGTTCTTTTGTGCAAATAAGTATTTTTGGGAGGATTATGACGGAAGCCCATCCAAGAACTGATAATTTATATAACATTTTTAGAACACGAACATAGAGATATATTAGTTTCTACCCATGTTTTCTATCAAGATATATCAAACTTTAAATGACTGAACCTGAAATTCTCATGGAGAAATGAGACAGGTGGGAAAGAAAAGGTCAAAGGTACTTTGGCCCGACCATGTCCTGGATCATTCAGAGACTATAGTTGATACAAACTAACTAAAAACTTAATGTATCAAATTTTGGAGTGTTATCATAGAGTTATCTGAATGCCTTTATAAAAACCTCCAAGATAACTGGAGTTTGTGATAGAACTTTGAACCCCTCATAAAGCATTTATATGCAGAGGTAAAAACACCGTAACAACACCAAGACGAAACCAAAATGTGATCGCGGTTTTCATAAGCAGCAGGTGGATTAATTAATCATGAACTTGTGATTAACCTAAAAAATGTTTGAAACAGACACAAATGAGCACTGAAGGTGAGAAGTTTTTTGCATATAGGACCAGTATTGGATCGCTGAAAATAATGGTGCAGATATAATAAAAGATATGTCGACCGTATGCAATAAAAATACATCGGAAAAGGATGTGAAGAGGATGTGTAGTCAGACATAAGAATTATTAGTATCGGACAGCTCATCCTGTCTACTGTATCGAAGGTAAGGCATGTGGTCTAATTGAAATGGGTGTCAGTACCGCTTGATATCCATTGAGTACGGAAAGGAAAGTGTTAGAACAAAATATCAAAAGGTCAGATCACGTGTCCTTTAAATGAAACATGTTTTACTATAATTTTGTTTTATTTATCATCGTGCTATGTTCTACCCATGTGCGTAATTTACATGAAACTCAACACAGAACTCAGATTGAGGGACGTATTGCTTTTCAGGTGTTTTTGTTTTAGAATTTTAATTCGATACATATTTCTATTCTTTTCAGCAAAAGACTTCAGAGAGAGATTTCAGTTATACTGTTTTCAAGTCTCATCTTTTCTTCAAAATCATATACTTTATTACAGAATTGATATTTTACGGATTAAATGGTTAACATAATTCTTTACGGTTTCCGTGTATGACATAAAACTAAAGTACTTTTACTTTTAGAATACCAAGTCGTTATTCTTCTGTACTATTAATAGTATGCGTACGTCAATATTGCCGTATTTGTCGACCGCAACCCAAATGATCTCATTTTATGAAACATGATCAATTTCTTTACATAGAAGTTGATATCATCATGTCTTTTGCATCAACTATGACAAAAGTAATGAAAATATTCATACTTTTATCTTCCTGGCAACATTTAGTATCAAATTTAGCCAGTTCTAGTTTGTTTAAGGCGTATGATTATCTGCCGGAATCTGTTTTCAAATATTGCCATTTCACGTGTATTTAAAATTACCTTTATACACGTGTTTGTTCATAACTGCTGTTATGTCATCCACAGATAAATCTACACCAAGATGGGCGCAATGTATTTTCAACGCAGAGAGAGAGAGAGAGAGATCACTCAACTATTTGCGTAAATTGTTGGATAAATGTTGGGCAAATCCAGAAGAAAACTTAGATTTAAAAGGATTTTTATTTCAAAAATAGTTAAGATAATCGATAATGCATGGATAACATTATTCAAAAGTTTGCATACTCTAAACGTTTGTAACAGCACGATGTCGTTTTACATCTGCATTCAATATTTTCCACCGTGTTTCTGAAAATAAGTTAAATTGAACAAGCCCGGTAAGATTCTTGGGTTTGTTTTGTGACGTACCCTTGCGCACAGGCTGAAAAGATCAAGACACCATTCCCTGCTCCAAAATAATGAATTTGCAAAGAAATGAAGCATCTTTAGATAAATATAATTCCAACTAAAAGACCGCAAAACTTTCACTTTAAAATCTGTTAAGACTGACTTTGAATGCACAATTGAATGTAGAAACAATAATTATCTCTCATGTACTGCATTACCTACCAAATCCTTATAGCTCTTGATTGTCAACGTTGGCAAAACTTAGAATTTAAACTTCTTAAGCACTAATCAAAGCTCTTGTTCACTTCATAAAGGTTGTTGAGTGAGTAGATGACAAAACATGAAGTGGTACTCCCGTCACTTAGCCTTTCTAATCGTCTTATAGGTCACAGTTTCGTAACTATATCTGTACTCTTTCTTAACAATCAATATACATATAGTTATTATTGCTGTGTAATGATTGTCTTGGCCTAAAACGTCTTTGAAACCATAGTCAAACAGTCATAGGAAGGTTAATACATGTAGGGTGAGAATAAAGGTGTAATTCTGAGTATAAAAGGGATGTAGGTGCCAAAATGTATGGAAGGAATTTAAGCACTGGGACAAAATTTAAACACAAACAACACATCATAAACCTCATTTTTACAATAGTTCTGTGTCTTGTGCAGTTTAGTCTAAGCAGTTTCAAAGGCTGGTCTCCATAGGCTGGTCTTGAAACAAATTTCTTTCAGAGCAGTCAGATCAGAGCCAGTCTAAGGCTAAAATCTGCCTCTGTTGACTTTTATTTAGATATTTATATCCGTCGTTAACTCAGTCAGGGTCATAAAGTGTGAAAAGAAACTAGGTCTGAACATCGATTGAAGACATCGTTACGACACCCTGACTTGCTGATATGGGAAGGTTTTTAGTTTCTGATTTGTCAAATTCACGAACAAAAATGTTCTTACCGTCCACTCATATAAGCTGGGCAGAACCGATACTCAAATATGCGAACAAATGACTTGAAATACACGTCTGTATTCAAGTTCTCATTGATAATGTAAACTAAGTGAAAGTTTCATGCTTTTCAAAGTCCAAATTAGTTGTTCTGGACAACTGGTTTGATTTTTAAATCAGATATTCTACTATGGTCTGTCCTTCCCTTCTGTCATCACTTTGCTGCATTGTTTAAATCAGTGGTTCCCAAACTTTTTTGATCGCGACCGTAAATACCATCTTTTGCGACCCAAAATGCAGTACCAGTATAGGGTCGCGATTCTACTGGCTCCCCTCATTTGGGTCGCGCCGCGGGGTTTGGGAACCACTGGTTTAAATGAATGAGGGTTAGTTCAACTTTTTCATCAGCGACTGTACTGAAGTGTCAATTGTTAAGTAAACAATCAGACAGTCATTAAAAGAAAGCAGACTATAATTTCCGTAAGTGTCGTAAATGAATATTCGAAGTAAATGGGAAAAAAGATACTAAACATATATGCAAATCCGCTAAGCAGTTTTAAAGATATGATCGATAAATTTCAAGCATTCGCATCGATACTCTTGGCCAAGACAATCGTCACGATTACTATAGATTTTACATCACTAGGTCACATCCGGTCTGTCACAATACATGTGTCTACCGATGAATTATGGTAACAAAATTAATTGTGGAATTGTTAAAAACAAACAAACAAACAAAACAAAAAAAAAAAAAAACAGAGCATGGAAGCTCCACATTAATAGTATTGCATAAGAGATTTTAGCCAGGAAATGGAAATTCGGAATATGGAGATAAATGAAGAGCCAATTTATAGGATTTTCAAATTTATTGATTGTATACGTACAATCAACCATTTGTCAAGAGTCTGTGGGATACTGTAAATAAAGAGGTGTATTTTAGTATGACGACAAATTATATTCAAATGCAATCAACATTTGAAACCATTTACTAAAACTTACAGTGACTTTTAGCAGAATGTCAACTCGTTTTATAACCGGAATGGAATAAGCAGGGTCACAGACTACTAGAGGTGAAGAGTTTAAAAATATGGCTACACTCTATAAATTGTGAAGTTGTCGATTGCAGAAAATAAAATAAAGAAATCCACCTTACACGCGTGCTAAAAAGCAGAACTTTGATAAATATTTACGTTTTAAAGCATTTTACTCGTAATAAAACCGTTTAATCAGAAGCAGTTTTTTTCTTTCTGTGTAGCAATTATTAGCATCAAGACAATGTACATTCAGTACATAGAAGCTTACTATTTAATATCATTGTATCCTCCACTAGGGAGAGGGTATATATAGGATCGACCTGCTGAACTATCTTGATAACGTCACAGTTTGTGAATATATATATATATATATATATATATATATATATATATATATATATATATATATATATATATATATATATATATATATATTTATATATATAAACATATATATATATATATATATATATATATATATATATATATATATAAAGAGAGAGAGAGAGAGAGAGAGAGAGAGAGAGAGAGAGAGAGAGAGAGAGAGAGTCTTAAACATTTATAAGCAAGGTAAAGTACAAGTCATAAGAACAATTAAATTTGAAATTATACAAATTCTGACTTTCAAATATCCCACGTACCATTTGGAATCGTGTACAACAAAGAATTAAAATTTATATAATCCAATGCATCCTCATTACACCATGCTTATCATTATTTTTAGTAGAAAGGAAACAGAGACAACAAATGAATGAAAATAAGTAATAATGATAATACTGACAAAGTGACCACACTCATGAACACATGAAGGATTGTTACCTACACATACATGAACACACGAAGGATTGTTACCTACACATGTAGTACATATTAAGTATTTTTTCTCTGCAGCCGAGATTTAAAAAACATCCTCCAGAGCACATGTGATAAGATTGTTCAAATTCTGATTTTGGTGTTACTTTTAGAAATTCAACGCATTTAAACTGCATAATACGTCTTCTTGAAGTTTCCCATAATACGTTTTCATGAAGTTTCCCATATTCATTCCAGTATATTTATTTGGCACTAATAAAAACGCATATATTTCATACAAGTAGATGTGTCCTAAGGACATGGTTTTATTATCTGAGCGTGTAATTACGTAACATTTTAAGGAATCTGTTTTTATTCTTAACTTTATGTCAGCTTGCAACACAGAGTGTCTCGCTATTATATTTTCACCTACAATATTCATACCTATTGACAAACGCTAAACTGTTCAACCTGTTACAGTACTGTAACACGAAAGGAGTCGAACAGCATCTCATTACCGAGCGGAACAAGTAATTTCAAACACTTGCGTGAGTCTGGCTTGAGGTCGATGTTTCCCCTATTTCCAAGGACCTCAAGACAACAGTCGTTCTCAGCTGAAGGGTTCTTAAACGCGGTAATACCACAAATAATTTTGCTTTCATCAACTAACGACCACACATTCACAAAACTCTAATTTCACACTTGAATGGTTTTTCTTGCTTCACATTCGTATGACTCGTCAATACGCTGTTATAAGCCATAGATTGTCATTTCATTCCACGTACAAACAAACGTGACATCCACGCCTAATGCACAGAATTATTTCGATCACAAATTACTAAACGCTTATATATGAGAATATTCTGAGATTCTTTATGTTAAGAAATTGGGGGAGGGTGTCCATTTGACGGAACTGATCCGTGCTAGCATAAAGGATCGTGAATACTATACATTATAATGTATACTCCTAGTAATTGGCTAATTACTGGTTTGAGAAACATCTCTTCCCGACACCGTCTCACCACAATCAGGCAAATAATTGCTAAAATCTAACAAAGCTACAAACGGAGACGTATATACAAATATCACATACGCGAGGTTTGTTACAATATTTTCACCATACTAATTTATGCATTTTTATATTGACAAAGTTTACATCTCTTTTCACTGTCAGTAGCTTTAAGTAATGTTTAGCTTTAAAGCATTGTCCACTGTCGCATCTTAAACAGCATAGAACCAAAGCCTCCTATATTTTATTAGACTGGTCAAGTGCCCTGTCCTCGTGTATGTTACTACATTTTACAATGGACTGTAACCTCCAAATCTTGAAACCCTATCAAGCATTGTCGGAGGCGCTTCTCTGTTATTATTCAACGCAAATGTATTTTTTCTATTTAAGATTCAAGCATGGCTTCAGGTAACTGAAGCACGTTGTGTCAGACTTGAGTATCCGGGACCATCATTAACTGCACAATTGTTGAATTTGAAGTCGTCTTCACGAGGAGTTCCTATTTGAAACGTTCCATCTTCCGAGTCACCTTGACGTGTCACTGATTGATTGATTTATATCTTTGGTGATAGCCGAAGAGTTGCTTGTATGTTATGCTAACTGTTAAACTGAAACAGACGGTACATCTTTTGACAAGGTTTAAAACAATTCTTATATCACTGTTTAAATAAAAGAAGTGTGTGTGTGTGTGTGTGTGTGTGCGTGTGTGTGTGTTTAAAATTTTTTAAAACAAAACATAGTTTCTGAATATCCAGAATAGTTGGTCATGCATATAAGATTACTGTCTTTACGTAGAGACATTGCCATTATCTCAGGCGGAAACGATAAAGGTGATACGTTATGACTTTATGTCCAATTCTATTTTTTTTTCTTCTTCAAATTACATTAAAGTAATTGACCTCCTGATTTTGGAAGAACCCTCACCCCAATAATCGTGATAACTATTAAACTGGAATCGGATTTTTTCCTCTATGAAAACAATATTGGTTATTGACAGAATACAATTTATTCATATGTAAAACTTTAATTAAAATTGGACAAGAAAGTCCGAAAAGTATGTATGTTATTTAGTAAAAAGTGTCCAGGCAACCCAGTCGGTTGAATAAGCTGTTATCCCACCACTAAACTCACACCTGTAAAAATGCAATTAGGTAAATATGAACCCTGCCTAGGCGATCACATTAGACAATGATTCATTGGGATGTTTATTGTGCGATAGTTGCTTGATATATTCCGTACACAGCCGAAGGGTCCCGGGTGGCGGAGTGGTGTGAGGCACTCGCCATAGCAAATCACTCACACATCTCACCTCTGTCCACGTGAGTTCGAGTCTTGGCTCGACCAACATGGGCATGTGAGAAAGTTTCCCTGTAGCTTCGCGTGGGTCGGTGGTTCTTCCCGGGTTCTTCCTCCAAATATACTGGCCGCCATATATAGCCTATCATGTGCTGAAAAATGGCGTTAAACCTCACAAATCGAAACCAAACCAAACGTACCCAGCCAATAGGTCGATTTAAGCCCAATACAACCACTGGTCGTCCCTATGGCAACAATCTTTACTATTTAAAAGTGCCTATCATATCTTATGTCGAAAAGGATATTGATAGTATGTTTGAATTAATAAACAACTATAAAAAAAAAAATGTTAGCTTTAATCGTATGTCCACTTGGTATGACAGTGTTTCACTTCTATCATTATTTCTCCTGAAATACTCTCAGCCCCTAAGCATGTCACTTTATATTCTGCATAACGAGGTTTACTTTAATCTTGTCAAAGTTTGTATTTCTATTCGCTACCAGCACTTTTCTCTAGAGCAATACTTCAGTATATACTAAAATTTTAATAAAAACTTTCTGGGTGTTTTGAAATCACCCATAAAACGAAGAACCTTTCTTTCAAGAGATGAAAGCTATCTGTACTGCCGAGTCTGATAATGACAGCAATTCACCGAAACTGCTTGAAAGTTCACCCATCTCGTTCCCCACAGCTTTACAGAGGTCTAGAAACGAATTCCATTTCGTTGGAGTCGAAATATGCCCATGCTTTGCTTGCTGACTCTCCAGATATATCAGGAAACATCCTTCCCACACATTTAGGATTTAGTACTGGAGTCTTGTAACAGTCACAAAATGACCTAAATCCATAGTATTTCGTCCTCAATTTGATCTAGTATGTACAAGGACGCTTGAAAGGGTTTTAAGTATGGGAGTGTTCAACAGTATGTAATACGCAGAATGAATAAGCAGCTCTGTATATGGCAATGGAATCAGACTATTGTCTGAGTCATTTCTGAAATCAGCATAACAACTTGCTCAACCTTAAAAATGATTTATAAATATGAGAACGAGGAGTTGTATGTATATGAAAACCAGTCTGTAATATGGTGCACATTACATAAAATTTTGTTTTAAATCAGATACTCTTATATCTCCAAGAAATATCATAAAAATTAATTAACTATATTTCTCAAGCGAATAACATAACACTTTTTACTCTACTGCTAGTTCGAAGCTCGGAACGTATGTAACAAATCATTTGATACGCAATGCCCATCGTTCGAACTTGGTAGCTTTTAAAAAATCAACAAGTAACCAACATAAATGGTTCAATTTAAAGTTTAGTCAAAGTTTTCAATTATCAGAATAATTGTGTATTCTTCTCTCTCGGAACACGATACCTCTCGAAAATCCAAACCTTCATCCAAATCAGAAATATAGCAATCTTTTTAATCTTCGGCACGTGCCAGATTTTGCAGGAATAACGATTACTTTCTTGCCGTGAATGATCACACCTTTCTCGAACACGGTTCTGCATTGTTTATTTAGCGTTTGATAATCCTAGCAAAACGTCGTACGAAGTCCGGAGCCAAAATTATTCGAAGGTCACTTAAGGCGAAGTCTCCCTGCGGTAGCTCAGTTGGTAGAGCTGCGGACTCGTAATCCAAGGTTAGCAGCTTCGATACCCGCCCAGGCCAGCCCAGGTCGGCTGCATCGGTGTGTCCTTGGGAAAGGCACTTAGCTCCCATTTCCTTGGCATGATATAGCCAATAATGTGTTAAAAGTGCCGTTAAAATCAACAACAACAACAAAAGAATCTCCACGACAGTGACAATAGATAATAACATTATATAGTACAAAATTTACATAGCTCTATTTGATTATTTGATGCCCCGTCGTATAGATAGGGGGAAAAAAAAAACACTGTAATTTTGAGTATAATAATTTCCAATTTATATTGTTGTGGTTTTTTTGTTTGTTTTTTGTTTGTTTGTTTTTTTGTTTGTTTTTTTTTTTTTTTTTTTTTTTTTGGGGGGGGGGGGATATTTTTTGTCACAGTTTGTAAATCTTCAGTTTGTATTGATATATTCGTAAAGTTGTGATATTCCGATTCTGCATCTAAAGATAAGGAGTATTCAAAATAAGATCGATTATTTAAAAAAACAGAATCGATGGTTTTCAAAATAGTGTACTTCAGCAAGACACATCTCAATCCGTCTGATATCGATATAAATTTAGTTTCAAAACTAAATATTTTTGTTAGGAGCTGGGTCCAGGTCTGAGTATTCTCCACCCGACATATGGGAAATTTTCGAAAACTCGATTGCTGCTGCTTATTAATTGCCAAAACATATACTTGTATGGAAATTGATAAGTTGATTAATGATCATGATGTTCCTTAAGTTAACGGAAGTTTCAAAAGACTTTTACGCTGAAAATGGTTGAATGAACTCGAGAATGTAGAATAATTTAATCAAGATCTTTTGATTGATTGGCATGATTGTCCCAATAGTATTGAAGATATCAATTTTGCAACAGAGAAGTTTATACAGTTATTTCTAGAGATTGCGCACAGTTGCTTACCTTTGTCTTATGTGACTATTAGACTGAATGAGAAACTTTGTTTTACTCAGCTCTGCGAAAGGCTATACGAAAAAGATATAGATTGAGGAAAAACCACAGAAAACCGGTAGAGAGTCGATCAGGAACAAATATAAATCAGCACAAAATCAAGTCAATACGAAACAAACACGCACGAGAAAATTTTACTGTAACTTTTGATATTTATTTGGAACGCAAGATAAAAATTATCAACCATTATGATAATAACTAAAAGGCCAATTTATTAAATAAATATTATTCATCAATATCTGTTAATGATAAAAACTGTTCCTTACTTCCATTTCAAGGTAAATGTTCCGATGAGCTTAACAATATTTACATTGATGAACAAGATATACTTCTGTCAACAAAGCCGTTGGTCCTGATGAAATCAGCCGTATAATGATTAAAGGTGTTACTGAAGCTAAAATTTTAATTGCTTTATAAATGAGAAAACTTTCTCTGATTTTTTTAAAATTTCCTTCGCATAAAAGAACAAGCCTCAGTTACCTTCAAATTAATGGCCGATTTCATTATCAAAGTGTCTTGGTAGGATTTTTGAGAGATATATATTCAAACATATTTAGAATTATATTCACAAAAATTATATATTTTTACAAGTTCCAGCTGGGTTTTTGCCATTCTGTCGTTTTTCAGTGATTGCAAATGTATCATAGTTTTCGTCAGGCATTAAAAGACTCAGAAATGCATGTATTATTTTCTGAAGTTTTCGATAGAGTTTGGCATCGAGGCCTAATTTTCAAAGTACAATGCCAGGTTTGAGGAGGATCTTTGCATGACTGATCGCTTTAGTATTACATATATCGTATATTTATATCTTTATTTATACGAGTTCAGAAACCCCTTGCATTAAAATAATACGAGTTTGAAGTCGCATTTTACATTTTAAGGAAAATGTAACTTTTACGTATAAAGCACAGTCGAGTACCTCCGTAATTAATCGCTAAAATAACAGTGTAATAATTTCTAAGGTACTACCATGTGCACTATGATTAGTTATTTCTTCAAAGTCCTATTTGATGCTTCATTTTTGTTTCAATTCGTGGTGCAGTCTCATTCTTTCTCTCCTATGAATTAAATTCTGAGATAATATATACAAAATTATTCAAAAGATTTTGTCTTCTTGACATACATTTTATTGGTCAGAAACTGACCTCTCTGGCGACAAACGCCTATAAAGTCCGGCCTTGTCCTTACGTCAATATGGTATATCGAGTAATCAGTTATCAGTGCAGGCGTTCCACACGGATCTGTTCTAGGACCACTACTGTTTGTTTTATCTATATTAATGACATTTCTGAATTAGTTCCCATTGAGACTGTTTGCCAATATATTTTCCTTTCATTATTCATCTTCGTATATTGAAGAAATTAAAATGGTATCATGATCAGGATATCTTGTTACGATGATCGAAGCATTGGCTTTATGAAACTATCCCGAGAAAATTCATGCTTTACTCTTTACAAATAAATTCACACCATGTCTAAACTCAGATCACGGTTGTAGCGCCTTCCGTGCTGATCTGTTTCAAGTTCAGCTTTCACCATATCGTTATTGCTCATGCGGTCGCATATAAATTGTCAACCATTTCTTTTTTCGTGGTCCAAAATTATATAGCTCAAAAGCGAGACCTCGAAAATCACCCATTTTCTGTTCCAGCTATTACGCTTAATCATTTAATCATCATTTATTGAATAATGATAGTTTAGATATATTTTATTGTTACAATATGATACAATAGGATTGGGTACAAGTTCTAACAACTTTATTAGCCCTCTCTCTACATGATACCAGTATTGCAACATATTTCAACATGAACAACAGTGTAGCAAAAACTAATAATGAAAAATGATTGGAGAGAGAGAGAGAGAGAGAGAGAGAGAGAGAGAGAGAGAGAGAGAGAGAGAGAGAGAGAGAGAGAGGGGGGGGGGAGGGGGGCACAATGACAGCATTCGCGATTTGAATAAGTTATTGAAATCGTCCGGTATCAGGTATATATTTGCATACATGTTGTAGTTCTATATTTTTCATTTGCATCGCCCTTTCCCCGAAGCAGTAAATCTAAGTTAACAGCTGGATATGGCACTGGGATTAATTCTCTCATCAATTCAGTTCGTTGCTGACTATACTTCAGACAAAACATGAGGAAATACATGGTGGTTTCTATCCCACCGAAAGAACAAAAAAGGGATGTAAACAATGTGTACGCGGAAAAGATCAGCTTTTAATGAGCTTACATTATGTCGCAATCTGGTATGGATAATATCTTTGGCTCGATGACTAAAACAAGGCATTTTACTGGATTCGTATTAAGAAATAAACACTTTTTCAAAGCACTGTAAGACATGCTACATTGTGTATCCTGTTCAAGATTGTTCCACAAGGTCACTGTTGAGTGTACAAAGATGATTTTGTAAACTTTGGCCTGAAATTGCAATTGACTATATTATTTGAACGTTGAAGGTTATAGTTTGTTGGTTCCAACACAGAGGGAGGGAGTAATTCAATGAGATAGTTCGGAGTTTGCCTCGTTTTAATTTTATAGAGTGTTAATAATTTTTCTCTTTCGTCTAGATTGTAGATTTTCCCACCCAGTTTCAAAATAGAGAGATTACCTACTCGTGTATTTTGGAAGTCCTGTTACTACTCTTGCCGCTTCAAGCTATAGTTTGGTTTTTCAAGTTTTTCTGAATCTATCACCAAACATCCTTTTCAAACTACACTGGGTTATTCCAAGATGGGCCTGATATACGTTATATATAGTTTTGATAAAATTTGCCTGCTATTTGCCTGCTAAGTATTTATTTATTTTTTTTTTTTTGTCGAAGATTGGCTATTTGAGATGATGCTGTATTGAAAATGCTATCAATATGAGAAGTCCGTTTGATATTTGATGAAAGTAGTAATCCAAGATGACGATGGAAATCCACATACTTAAGATCAGTATTTTCAAAAACAAGTACAGGAATATTTGTTACTTTCTTGTTCGTAAATACATAGCAACATTTTTAAAAATTATTATTATTATTATTATTATTATTATTATTATTATTATTATTATTATTAAACGTTAAGAGCCATTGCATGGATCATTTATTAGATCATTATTCGTGAGTAGTTCTGTTTTAGCACAATAAGGGGATGAATAATGATTCGATGAGTCATCTGCAAAGAGAAGGGTGAGAGAGTTCATACCTTCGGCAATATCGTTTACGTAGATTAGAAACAAGAGAGGCCCAAGTACAGATCCTTGTGGCACACCAGAATTTATAATTGTTTCTAGTGAATAAGTATCATGCAAAAGGACCATTTGTTTTCTATTACTTAGATAATTTTCAAAACATTTCATCAGATTACTTGAAACAACGTATTCATTTAGCTTAAATAATTATCATCCGTGCCAAACCCAAACAAAAGCTTTTGATAGATAACAAAATACAATACAAGAATGTTGAAATTATTCCAATGACCTACATATACTATGATACAGTTCAGTAAGTTGAAAAACAGTGGAGTGGCCGGGAAGGAATCCTGATTGAAACTTGCAAAAAGACAGTCTTTATGAAAATAATTATAAACATGTTTAAAAATGTATCTTTCAAACATTTTTGTGACACAGCTAAGTATAGAGATTGGTCTATAATTAGAAACTTCGTGTAAATCACCTTTTCCAGAAATGGGAAGAATATGCACAAGTTTCCATTTATCTGGAAATATGTTTCCTTCAACGACAGATTAAAAAGAATTTTTAGTGGTGCTCCTATCGTTTCACTGACGCCTTTAAGCATTCTGTGACTTGCGCCATCAGGCTCAGTGGCTTTATCGACAGAAATAGACTTAATAATATTTATGATTTCTTTTTCAGAGATTGTAATTTTGTTCAGGGTATCAAAGAATCTCTTTTGAAAAATAGGGAGGGAAACATTTACTACCATCAATAGTTGAAATCGAAGTAAAATACTCATTTAATAAGTTAGCCTGTTATAAACGCAAAAAGAAACATTATTTCTTGTAACTTTGGGTGGTGGGATAGAATTTGAAGGATCTATCTCTTTCAAAAGTGATGTTGTCATTTTCCAAAATGTTTTAGGACCTTTTTTCTCAGATTAGGAAAGATGTGCATCAATATTATCCATATATTGGTCTTTAGTATACTTTTTCATGCTGTTTACTTTATTCCTGATTTGTTTGTATTTATTTCAATCGATTGGCCTACCACGTTTGAGGGCAAATTTGGGTGTTCTGTCCACTCCGTACGACAGGAAATTACATTCCAATGATCACACATGCTGATATTGAAAACATTTCTTGTACCAGGATAATGAGGATCGTTAGGTGTGTAGGTGTAGAGACACATACATGCATGTATACACACATATACACATACCCATAGACGCGTGCATTCATACACATATGGACGTATACATACGTATATACGTACATATACACATATATTTGTAGTTTTTGATTGGACAGATATGTCAATAGTTACGTAGTTGAGTAGAATGAACAGATATGTCAACAGTTGAGTATACAACATTACTCAAACTTGGATAACATGTGTCATAGATATTATTAGCACGGTGTCAACAAAACTATGAGCCAATCATAATGAGTGATATGTGTTAACAGAATTGGCCGCACGTGCAGATTTGGCAAAGCGACACATTAAAAAAAATTAAAGGTTACTGTAACTGTGATATAAACAAAACCAATGGCTTATTACGATGAGTGCTAATTATTAACCGGAATTTACCTCACATGTAGATTTTACAAAGCCAGCATTGAAAATGGAAATACATTCCACTCAACATATTCGATACAAAAATTAAATACAGCACATTATATTATTACTGGTATTGCATTATCCCATTTGTTTTAGTGTTAGCTTTCACACTATACAGTATCCTGTCATCACATTACCTTAATCACTTGGAATCAGCCACTCAAAAATAAAAATAAAATATGAAATGCCGTGAAATAAAACAATGATGGACATAACAAGACACATAAGGTCACATATAATGTGCATAATTGTTAAATTCGTAAACCTTATTAAGTTTTTTTGATTATGAATATTATGTTATCATTTTGGATATACTTACAGTAATGGAGATTTGATGGTGGGTGGGGTCGGTATAGACGATCCAGGGTAAGGCATTTGTGAAAAAGTGGCAATATATCTTGCAAGGAAAGACAATAGAATTTGTCCATGATAACTTATACTTTTACACATCTATAACGGGAGTAACTCTATAATCTCGGAGTGATTGAATGCCTTGATTCTTATTATCGAATACCGAAGCCTAAAATCGTTTTCATCATTTATAAAGACAAAAAAATGTAATTTTTAATAGTTATCATGAGAAGATACTCATTTTCTTTGATTCTTTTTCATGTCAAGTCAATGAACAAGAAAAAAGGTATTGTTTTAACAATAATTTCAAGGTGTACATAATTTAAATATGTTTTTGGAATCATTTGGATTTCGTTGGATGTTGTGAATATTGTTTTTACTAAAATAAATAAAAAAAATTTAAAAAGAAAAGGTTTTTGGATTTAATGATGCAGAATTGGCATGCATACATAAAAGAATCTCCAAAAATACTCATTATAGTCATGTTAAAACCGTATTAAATGTACAAAGATACTTAAATATAGATATGCCATATTATCTAAGACGACCACTTGCTAAATTTAGATGTTCGAGTCATATGCTTGTACTTGACATTGAAAAATGTCGACAGTTAAGAGTTGAAAGAGCTGAGAGATACTGTCCATACGGTCTAGATCATGGAAGAGCTATTCTTGAATATGAGTGCACTTCCTTTGTGTATTTATATGCAAATTTAATAGACAAGTATCTGCACGGATATGTCCATAGCAACGTAACATTATATTTATTTTACAGACATATGACAAATATACCATTTTTCTTATTAATGTCATAGTGGCATACAATCAATATGCATTCCAGATGTTGTATAATTAGTACCAATAGTATTATAAATGGCACTGCAAATGTATACACATTGTTAACTATATTGTAATATGGGTCTGAGGCTTGTATACACATTGTTAACTATATTGTAATATGGGTCTGAGGCTTGTATACATATTGTTAACTATATTGTAATATGGGTCTGAGGCTTGAATTAAGGAACCAAATGTCGGTATCAGTACCAGAATCAGCAATAATTTCAAGGTGACGTTTGCAGATTGCATTTTCTCTTCTTTTCTTTAAGTTTCTGTCTTTACAAAAGAATCTCTTTAAGTACGCAAGATATGCTTTACATTTTCTTCAATCGAGATCAGACCATATAGCAGAACAAATTGTTGATTATAGTAACAAATAATATAAAAAATATACAATAATCAAATAAATAGTTTTTCTTTACCGTAATAATTTCCCATGCGAGTTACATGACTGACTTTTCTGAGTTTCTTATTAGCAAATTGTTTGTATTTAGTATTTTGTTTGGAATAAAATCCTGTTGAATGCAAGACTGGTAAACCTATCCAAGTTATTCGAGGAAAGACCGTTTTTGTTCAGACGTGATCCACCCGTTTGAAGAAAGGAAGCTTGGACGAACGAACAAGTGTATTTTTCTGAATAAAGTCACAACATTGCACTAAAGAACTCATTAGTATACAGACACTGGACCCAATATACTTTACATAATATCAGCATGTTCGGTCTCCTAGTTGAACACATTAAAATCATCATATATACAGTATAGAAACTTATAATGAGTGCACTTATATATGTAACACACAAAAACTGTTTCACTTTATTCACCAACTTAAATGAGGCAAAAGCTGTATTTAGTTTATGTGGCCAGTAGTTTTCTTTATTCCTAGAAATCATGCAGGGAATACAGAACTTCCAAGATGTTCCTTCGTTCAGTCCACTTATAATTGTTAAACATCGCTTGAAAAATAAGGATAGTTCAAATTATCCGTCAGCAACACGTCTGAAGGATTCACCTTTGCCGAACGATGAGTTTAAAAAATAATGGAATGTCTAAGTACACGCGTATAACGACATTTTACAGGTGCATACATATACTTGTTGCATAATTTTATATAAGCCGTTATTATTGTAGTTTATAGTTCATCAAAGATGATGATAAATGTGACAATATTTCTACAAATTGTAAAAATGCATTTAAAGTGAATATAATCTCTTCATAAAAATTAGTTCCTTCCTTTCTCGCATATATACCGGGCAAAGTACGCTGCAGCTTTACTCAACAAAGGAATTTAGGGAGTATACCAATAAAATGCTATCTATAAATTGCATACATATGCAAAGTTTCTTGTTGAATCACAAAAGTGTATCCTTTAAATATGCACAAGACGCATAGTTATCACCTTTGCTTCTGATAAATGCCGAACAGTGACAGTCTCAAAGTCATTTATTTTCTTTCATAATCTATCTAGTGTTTGCATTCTTGTTCGTTACCAACTGTCCTCCCCAGAGTATTTTCTGCTGTGACGTCACTTGCAGCACTATGCTCTCCAGCATTTTCAGGAGATGTGAGCCCATCATTCGTTGATTGGGTAAGTCCCTCCTCACCAACTTCATTACGCGAATTCACAAAGGCCTCTCCAATCATTGCACTCTCTGAACTATATACAGCATTTCCCATTGAGCCAATCTGAACGTATCCTTGCACGTTATCATGTACCTTTTCAAGAGTCATGTATGAACCTGGGTTACCGCTGTTTCCTGTGGCGCAATCTAAAGTTTCAGATTGTAAGTTATCGTCGCGAAATGCACTATTGTCGTAAACGAAGTCCTCTCCGTGCGTATTTCCGATATGGAGTGTTCCATTTACCGTTTGATCTCCGGATCGTGCTGGTAATGATGGCCGCATTGTTGATCCTGCATTATACGTAGGGTTGTGCTGAAACGAAAGACACCATATAAAAACTGTCAAAGTTTCTAACAAAATTAAAGATTCTTTTTTATTCATTCATTTGCAAAGCCCAATTCCTCTGATTGCAAAAAAAAAAAAAAAAAAAAAATTTCAAAAATCTTACTACTCGTGGACCCATGCAAAAAATGCATGTAGATAGTCCTTACATATTCGTTGGTGTGAAGCATGGTTTTCTTTAAAATGGGTAATCATGGATGTGCGTGTGGATGTAAGAACCGAATAATGCTCATTTACAGTAGAAAATCTTTTCAAAATACATAACAATATAATATTGTCAGGACTTATTACATGAATTTAAAGTAAGAGAGGTTCAAAATTTGATGAAAATCAAGGCAGTGTGTAAGATATTTTCAAAGTTACTGTATATTTTCTAAATTTGATGAAAATCAAGGCAGTGTCTAAGATATTTTCAAAGTTACTGTATATTTTCTAAATTTGATGAAAATCAAGGCAGTATCTAGATATTTCAAAGTTACTGTATATTTTCTAAATTTGATGAAAATCAAGGCAGTATGTAAGATATTTTCAAAGTTACTGTATATTTTCTAAATTTGATGAAAATCAAGGCAGTATGTAAGATATTTTCAAAGTTACTGTATATTTTCTAAATTTGATGAAAATCAAGGCAGTGTGTAAGATATTTTCAAAGTTACTGTATATTTTCTAAATTTGATGAAAATCAAGGCAGTGTGTAAGATATTTTCAAAGTTACTGTATATTTTCTAAATTTGATGAAAATCAAGGCAGTATGTAAGATATTTTCAAAGTTACTGTATATTTTCTAAATTTGATGAAAATCAAGGCAGTGTGTAAGATATTTTCAAAGTTACTGTATATTTTCTAAATTTGATGAAAATCAAGGCAGTATGTAAGATATTTTCAAAGTTACTGTATATTTTCTAAATTTGATGAAAATCAAGTTAGTGTCTAAGATATTTTCAAAGTTACTGTATATTTTCTAAATTTGATGAAAATCAAGGCAGTATGTAAGATATTTTCAAAGTTACTGTATATTTTCTAAATTTGATGAAAATCAAGGCAGTATGTAAGATATTTTCAAAGTTACTATATATTTTCTAAATTTGATGAAAATCAAGGCAGTATGTAAGATATTTTCAAAGTTACTGTATATTTTCTAAATTTGATGAAAATCAAGGCAGTATGTAAGATATTTTCAAAGTTACTGTATATTTTCTAAATTTGATGAAAATCAAGGCAGTGTCTAAGATATTTTCAAAGTTACTGTATATTTTCTAAATTTGATGAAAATCAAGCAGTGTCTAAGATATTTTCAAAGTTACTGTATATTTTCTAAATTTGATGAAAATCAAGGCAGTATCTAGATATTTTCAAAGTTACTGTATATTTTCAAAGTTACTGTATATTTTCTAAATTTGATGAAAATCAAGCAGTATCTAAGATATTTTCAAAGTTACTGTATGTTTTCTAAATTTGATGAAAATCAAGGCAGTATGTAAGATATTTTCAAAGTTACTGTATATTTTCTAAATTTGATGAAAATCAAGGCAGTATGTAAGATATTTTCAAAGTCACTATATATTTTCTAAATTTGATGAAAATCAAGGCAGTATGTAAGATATTTTCAAAGTTACTGTATATTTTCTAAATTTGATGAAAATCAAGGCAGTATGTAAGATATTTTCAAAGTTACTGTATGTTTTCTAAATTTGATGAAAATCAAGGCAGTGTGTAAGATATTTTCAAAGTTACTGTATATTTTCTAAATTTGATGAAAATCAAGGCAGTGTGTAAGATATTTTCAAAGTTACTGTATATTTTCTAAATTTGATGAAAATCAAGGCAGTGTGTAAGATATTTTCAAAGTTACTGTATATTTTCTAAATTTGATGAAAATCAAGGCAGTATCTAAGATATTTTCAAAGTTACTGTATATTTTCTAAATTTGATGAAAATCAAGGCAGTATGTAAGATATTTTCAAAGTTACTGTATATTTTCTAAATTTGATGAAAATCAAGGCAGTATGTAAGATATTTTCAAAGTTACTGTATATTTTCTAAATTTGATGAAAATCAAGGCAGTATGTAAGATATTTTCAAAGTTACTGTATATTTTCTAAATTTGATGAAAATCAAGGCAGTGTCTAAGATATTTTCAAAGTTACTGTATATTTTCTAAATTTGATGAAAATCAAGGCGGTATGTAAGATATTTTCAAAGTTACTGTATATTTTCTAAATTTGATGAAAATCAAGGCAGTGTGTAAGATATTTTCAAAGTTACTGTATATTTTCTAAATTTGATGAAAATCAAGGCAGTGTCTAAGATATTTTCAAAGTTACTGTATATTTTCTAAATTTGATGAAAATCAAGGCAGTGTCTAAGATATTTTCAAAGTTACTGTATATTTTCTAAATTTGATGAAAATCAAGGCAGTGTGTAAGATATTTTCAAAGTTACTGTATATTTTCTAAATTTGATGAAAATCAAGGCAGTGTGTAAGATATTTTCAAAGTTACTATATATTTTCTAAATTTGATGAAAATCAAGGCAGTGTCTAAGATATTTTCTAAGTTACTATATATTTTCTCAATTTTAGTCTGGGTTTTGGGAACATTTGCCATAGACTGACCCACGTTATGTAATATGATGCAATTACACACCAGGCCTAAGCTGATAACCTTCTCGTTGGCCATAGGTAATTAGATAAGTAGGTGATAAACAAGGTTGATTGACATGTCGGAAAGGTCTATATCTCAGCCAATGAACAGAAATAAGGAATAGTCGTAGTGTGTATATGTTCAAACATATGTTACGACTCTATGGTCTAAGAAAAATGTAACAGAAAGAAAGTGAAACCAACAAATCAAGTAAAAAATCAACAAGCAATTTATTACTAGATAATTAAAATGAAAAAATCAAAAAGTCACTTACAGTAATGTGTTTTGAAATCCTAATAATCCAATAAGAATGATTGTTCTAATCACAAGTCCTAAATATAGAATGTTCCGAATTCACGGCTGTGTCCTTGAATGTTATGATGTACTAATGGTCTCCAAAGTCCTGATGTACTAGAAATCTTGATGTGCTGATGTCAAAATGAAGTATTCCAAAATCTCTGAATAAGTTCAGTTAAATTCCAAAATCATCAATTAAAAATCCAAAATTCAAAAGTTTATGAGCACTGTTATAATCCAATGAATATTTAAAACAATTCCTCTCTTAGAATTTGGAATGAATTTTCACAACTGTAATAGCTCTTTACAAGACTGATGGTAATGTCAAAACTGAAAAAATGTCCACCAAACATGGTATATATAAAGATTGGTCACATGACAGAATGTTCTAGAATATGAGTCATCTTAATGGAATTCTAACTGTAAACAAAATTCAACCTTGACCTTCAAATTGAGAAAACATATTGATCAAAACAACCTAATTCAAGGACACTAGTTAAACATGTTTTTCCTGATAAACATTAAGATTTAAGCAAATATTAAAGTGAAGAAACATTTATAATTTCCCAAAATATCCACAATATTATATAAACATCATACATAACACATAATACGAAGAAAATGGAAGTTATATCTTGTTCCATAGCTAATTATTTGTTTAATTAATCGATAGATCGATCAGTGTGTGTATGTATGTTATACAGTCGTTTCATTAGAGAGTCATCGATTTTAGAAGATCATATAAAGGAAGAATTCGTCTTTCCAAAGGAACGATTGTGACCGAATCCCGAATGTGTTCTTGTTCACGATACAAAGGAAAACAGAATATTAATTTTATTGTTTAATTGGTTCCATTTTTATTTCAAAAGATTTTCATTTGTGTTTTTGTACTAAAATAAAATATAATTGTATGTTGATTATTTTAGCTGTTATTCCATTTGCGATATACTTTTTGCTAATTTCGAGGGGAAGCTAACCTTTCCGCCAGCTTACCGTGTTGTTATAACCGGGAGTTAAAGTCCATTTCACTCCGATCTGACTGTTTCTTATTAACACGGATGCACAATAGCAGAATAATAATCAAAGGCGAATATTTTCTTGTAAAGTTCGCCAAAAGAACATATGATTTTTCACACATAAGAAATATAATGAAAGATATAAGCATCTTCCTTATATCTCGATTGCACTCGGGTCAGTTGTACTCCTCTCTCTCTCTCTCTCTCTCTCTCTCTCTCTCTCTCTCTCTCTCTCTCTCTCTCTCTCTCCGGGCTTCATATCAACAATTTAGGATTGTGGAAAAGGGTATTGAACATATCAACAACCCATTTCAACAGTAATTATTCAAAATACGATTTAAAAGAATGTAACTGCAAACCATTGAATCATCTATCTGTTGATAGGTATCTTCGGTTTCTGCAAAGTAATGCGGATTTTCTATCTGTGGTAGGGTGGATTTGCCTTCTCTTTCACGCCTGGAAACATGAAAATAATTTCAAGTAATAAAACTAGAAATATAAAGCAAAACAACACTGTCTTCACCTTTTTCTTAATTATATTCGCTTTAGCATCGGGCTACATCTGTCCGTCCGTCTGTCTCCTTATAAACCTGTGGGTGATGTCGCGCATGATGTTGGTGTTAACTTTACGTTATTAAGCTTGGGTTGTGTAGAAAAAATGCGAAAATGCCTGCTAACTCCCCGTATAATGTACACAATGTAATTTACACATAAAGTTTTAAAATATTTTAATATCTCTTCATTTCTCATTATTAAATGGAAATTATTCGCACTTGTAAATAACTACATCAACCAGAGTTCGAATCTGACGTTGTTTTTCGCTTGTAAACCGGTAACATTTCATTCAGGATGGGTCAGTTAAATCTGAAATTTCTCGATATTCCGTATCGAAATGAACTCTTCCTTGTACCAAGGGAAGATATGAGCTTATAAGTTGATTGCATCATTCCTTATGACGTACTAAGCGTGACGATTAAAGATAGCGATACTTTTGAGAAGTCATTGGTTTGTTGACAGTTGAGAAAAGGGAGAAAATAACATCACAAGGGAAGGATAAGACTTTCTAAGATCCGAAAACAAATTCACTGTTTGACAATTTTTCAACATATAAAACTTTCTTGCGTATGTATCTATAATTTTGGGAGTTTTCAGACTTGACTTTTAGTTGAATTAGCTACGAATAATTAAGAATTGTATGAATTTTTAAATTATGTTATAAGACAAAGAATGCAAAAAAGGGAGAACCTTTCAATGATAATAAAAGGCGATTGTAGGAAAATTATAAATAACTATTTATAATTCATTTTTGACCGTATGTTTCTTTACCCATGATAAAAGAATGTTTGAGAGAAGATAGTTCTTTAAAAAGAAAGGGGGCGGGGGATCCATACTGCACAACTGTTAAAAGCGTTATTCATAGATGTGTGTCACCGTTGTCTATTGCACGATGCCATAACTGACAAAAACAAAGATAAAAGTCTTACCTTTATAAATATGTAATTAGCATTTTTTTTATATTAAGACATTCACATTTCCCGAAACGGCGAATGAGAAATGTGGATTGTCATAATTCTAATCAATCTGTCACATCATAATATTTTAACGTCGAGAGTGGCGTTAAAATGTACTGCTCTATTTTTAAAACAGCTGCCCTTCGCGGCGCAATTACAAATATTAGGGCATAATTCAATGACAAAAAAGTGCTTTCCCATACAATTATTTTGATAGGTTTTTTTTTTTTCTTTCTTTTTTTTCTGCATTTTCCACCCGCTGTGTCACACTGTGACAAAAATGTTACGTCGGATTCTTTAAAGTTTTACGTTAACATCGCACTAATTTTATCGTGTCACTTACATTAAACGTGTTTCGGCTACCGTTCTACTATTTATTACGAGAATGTCACCAAACCATCATACATTGCAAATGTAAGATGGAAAACTTGGATGAAATAGGAAGTCATCACTAATTCATTCATTAAATATGTATTCATCATTTTAGTGATCAGAGGCAATCATTTTTAGCAACGAAAGAAAGTTTTGTTTGTTTCTTATCAAGAGAAAGTTTGCACTTGTACAGTCATGTTCTGTTCTATATAATTGCAATGAGGTATCCTGTTGAAGATGGCATTGCTGAGACCATGTGTTCTTGCTTACGCTACTTTCATGGGCATTCAAACCAAAATCAGCTACCACAGGTTCAAATAACAGGATCCTACCTTTCTAACCTTTCTAAAGAACTTTAAACAGTACTTGAAAAATATTCTAAACATTTCACGGCTGTTAGGGTATCAAATAATGTTTAGGACTTGTACTAGCTTTAATTGAATTTACGAGGAATCTATTAACTTTGTTAAACTTAAATTCAAGCAAAAACAGAATTTAGGTGGCGAGACGCTGGGAAACTATCCTGAAAAGAAACGAAACGGTGCGGTGAGGAATGAAACTGTTCGGAAACGAAGAGACAATTGATGGACGGTTAGACACAGTATGAAACAGCGAATGGTACGAATAGGCGATTGAAAGGATCACAAATGGTACTGTACGCCAAAAAAGGTTGTAAAAGAGGTTACACGTGCTGCTGATAAATATACTATTTAAAATACTCAATCTAGAGCTACAAATTAACCTATCACCAGCTGTCAGTCAGTTACTGCTGAAAGGAGAATTACGTCAAGTCATGGAAACTCGTCGTACTATTTAGTTCTGTTCAAGTCTGAATGTCTGACTCATATGCGATTACTCCCATATAATATTGTAATAAATTCACATACTCCTAACTACAAAGTTTTCCGTCCGATTTTCGTGAAATTTCAAATTCATGGTACTCTGGATAAAGATTGTTTTCGAAAGAAAAAAAGAGAAAATAATTTCAGAGAATATGTTACGCAAGTAGTAGGCGTGGTGTCTCGGCTCTTGTAACGGGTCAATTCGTGTATAACGCTGCCTGAAAAAAAATACCCTCTCATAAATATAATGTATGTATTTGAAAACGCCCAATAAATCACCCAAGTGCAGCGTTCTTGGTTGTTAGTTTCATTGTATGTGTAAAACAAATTAGTAAAATACATCTATTTGGAATTTTTTATTAACCCGTATTCTAACAACACGCACTCCCCCCATCCGCGCCATCCCAATCCATAGGAAGACTTAACAATTCTGAGACTATGGTGCACCTTTATAAACCATATCCGACCAAAGTTTAGGATGTTAACGGTGTAGAAGGAATTGCAGGACTTTGCGCTTGCGTGTACGTACGCACGGGCAGGATCACTTTGACCCTACGCCGGTACCACAGTTAACAAAATAGTAAGCGAATGTCTTGATTTACTCTATTATGCTTTCTAGTATAAAGATGGTTCATGTTGTTGAGTAAGTGTAAAAAGATATATTCCAGAACATGTTGTCATTTATTTTGTAGGAGACCAAGAAAGTAGACACAGAGATCATAAAGCCAGGGTAAACTGAAGTCGGATCTCAAGATACTTAACTAGACAGATGAAGTTGCAACTGGATTATATACAATCCACGACATGAGTAAATATTTTTTAACTTGAGACTCAATTTAGACTTATTAGACAAGTTTTGCCCTTTATCACATATGACGATGACATACGAAATTTGAATATAGCATGAATATATAGAATGCTGATATCTACAACTTAAATAAAAATCATGACAACTATGGGTTCCGAATTACAATGTTACAACAATGTTCTTTGTATGTATAATGCTTCCAATGAAATAGATGTACTTGTGTTTATCATACGAACACAAGAGCCGTGTATGTATGTATGTATGTATGTATGTATGTATGTATGTATGTATGTATGTCCGTACGTATATGTGTATGTATCGCATAGAAAATTGAGTACGCATAACATTCATTAGTCTGACCCTGATATTCCTAAGTAGAGAAAGATGATCACTCTTCTTTCTCATTAGAAATTAAATATTATTTTTGAATGTGCATGCCCTCTGAACATTTGGATATAATTTCGGATATGTTTTCGAATATATGTGTTGCTTGTGTGATATTTACTGTTTTCTCCGACGGTATATCCAAAATACACTAAAAGCAACAGCTAGAATCACAACTATGCTCAGGGCGATCACCAAACCAACTATCAAGCCTGTGTTATTCTCATCCTTGGTGGCCTGTATATTCTCGGCAGCTCGTGGGGTTGTGGAGGTTGGAATCGAAGTATTGGAGATATTAGTACAAAACGACTGTAACCATTGTAGTCTGTCAGCTTAAATGAAAATAAAATATAACATGCATTTAAAATGAAAAGTAAATCGTAATTTCTTACAGTAGTTGTGACTTAATGCAGATGAATATAATTTTAAGATATCTAACACCAATATACTTATTATCATCATTGTATGTTGATCTATCCCGACTTATTGTACTCATATGTTAACGATATCAGCAGGCCTGTTCGTGTACAAATGAGCCTAATCCCTTCAAAAAGGACCACTTGGCCTCGAGATCATAACATGTTAATTCTGAATCCAAATCGAAATATAGAACCCCGATTAAAATTGAAAACCCCTTGATAGCACGAGATTTATATGCTTAAGCAAACATCCTTTTCTTTCAAAATAATTCACGAATTTCAAGTAAAAATCATCAATACCAGCCTTACATTTAAATTGCTCCCTACAAAAACTCGCCCAGTTCATATATTTTAGGACCTCAAAGCAGTTCTTGAGAATTGGTTGGGCGGATTTCCAGTTTATTGCTTAATTAGTGGATCAAACTATCTTAATTACTTACATTAGATTAAGCAGGCTGAGCAGAAGAAAGACGAACCATAATAAAGACCAAAAGTACAATCATCCAGTACAAAATTCATTTATGCGGTTTGTGACATCATAATTAATGGTCAAAGATGAAACAGAATTGAATTCGAATATCTATCACCTGAAAGAAACCTTATTATTTTACATCCCATTTGATGCAAACGTAGAATTTTGTTTTAATGGATGCTCAAAATGCCATGCTCCTCAAGTTGTGTATCACCTCTATGGTACTGTTTTTTGTTGTCATTTAATTTTTTGAAAAATTTTCCGACACTTGAAAAACTGGTGTGCTATTAATTTCATGATTTCGTTATTTCATTTGGAGGCGTACTTTAGGATAAATTTACAAGTTATAAAATTTCGCATGATTTGTCAAGGTTAATTTTCCTTAAATCGTTAATAACGGGGTAAAGTATACGTCAACGTAGTCATATAGGTCACTTTACTGACCTTAAATAAAATATTAACTGTTAGTCTAAAATTTAATACCATAATAGTTTCACCAAAGTCCGTTCATTCCTTGATTGTTGACTAATCTGCACCTTAGTTGTCATCACAAAACTTCCAGACGAAAAATTATTAATCGTTATGGACTTGTACAATGGCAGGTTGGCTCTAAACTGGGTCACGAAAAGTGGACGCCGCGTCTAATAATTACCAGCGCAGGAGGAAGTTCAATTTTTTTCCGATGCGCGGCGCTTTCACTGTGACATCCAATCCGGTTTACATTGGATCCCACCTTTTGGTTGGCCGCGTCTAAAAATGCCCACGTGCTTTAACATTGCTGTTGTCGTATGTATTTCTCGGGACGTTTATATACTGATATTCCAAGAAATATTGATTGACAAAGAGCGAAATAAAGTGAATAATTGCCATTTTGGAAGTTATGTGTAATCAAATTTAAAAAAATAACACCTTTAACTGAAATAGTCGGTAATGAACGCGTACATGACCTGTATGACTTGTACTTGAGTAAAAGTCACAAAAGCAACAATAAAAGGCTAAAAAACTTCGCTATATACGGCACGGAACTATATACACTAGTTATTGTTGTACCATGGTGAGGGTAGGCTATACCATAGGCTGTGACTTGTAGTTCGTTTTTTTTCCCTTCAAGATTAAGGCATATATATGCATGTTTAAATTGTACTTTTCTACTCGGATTTTCTCTACCTCAAGTACAAACCTACTGAAACATCCCAGTCGTCTATTGCTGAATTCCAGTTTACAGTATTTGCAAACTAAGAATGAAGAAAAGATAACAACGATCATACATTAAGAAGAAGTAAACGTTAGGGTAAACGATTCAAAATTGAATGCTTCAGCTTCGAATAATATTCTCCTCCTTTGTCAACCCCTTGACCCAAATCTTTAACTTCTTACCCAATGAACCAGACGAGTTCTTTCAGGGTCCTACACGAACGTAAAAGCAATATTTCACGACAATCCTCTTAAGCAAACAGGGGATGTCGATATTGAAAAATATATTAACCTTTAGTTTTTAGCTGGATATACGGACAAACAGAAAATCTGAATGTCTTGCCTTGCATTTTGAAACTTTAACCCCAGGCAAAAAATAACCCATCTAAATATAACCAATGCTTCTTTAACTTTCAAACCTTACAATAATGTGGGGTTTAATGCCATCTTTCAGCACATGACAGGTCATACATGGCGGCCAGTATATTTGGTGGAGGAAGAATCCGGGAAGACCCTGGGAAGAACCACCGACCAACGGGAAGCTACTGGCGAGCTTTCTTACATACCCACGTTGGTCGAGCTGAGTCTCGAACTCATGCGCACAGAGGTGAGATGTGTGTGTGATCTTTAAAGGCTTAGACTACTCGGCCACCCGGGGCCACTACAATAATTTGTACTACTTACAAGATACACTATATCCTTATATGGTAAATACGCTTCCTTATATGGTAAATACGTACCCGCATTCGATGAAGTACTTCTAGCTACGGCTAAATTAAAATGGCTACGGAAACGTCGAACGCTGACCACGTCAGAAATCTGATGGCCACCAGAAGCCGATAATGACTGTAACCTTTTCTACCTGACGTGCTGGAGAATCAGTAGATCTAGCTCTCATCCAAAGAAAAAAGTCTATCATCCAAATTCAATAAAGAAAACGCGAATACATCCAAAGACTTAAATTGAAAGGGAAACAAAATAAATAAATAAATATGATTTATAAAAATACTGAAAATGGACGGCTAGTGATCGCTAGTTGCTTCTGTTAGTACCAGAGAGAGAGAGAGAGAGAGAGAGAGAGAGAGAGAGAGAGAGAGTCAAACTGACCTTTGATACAATGTATCAGTCAACAACTTCTCTTTCATGTAAATACTGCACTTTTATCCACTCTGAATAGCATTGTTTTAACCTGTACTAGGAATTTAATGAAACACAAGTAACTATAAAATGAATCTAACATAATTTTTTGAGGTATTATCCAAGACCGATGGCCACAATACCCTAGCAACAATCATGACGCACTGCACTTTAAAATTTACCCGCCACCATGACAGCACCACTTAGGGTAACACAACGATAACCTTACACGGAAATATTTCTGGCTCATCTTTCCATCATGGTATCTTCAATTTTCAATGATGTATTGCATCATTTTTTCCTAATATCAATATTTTGTTGTGCTTCTTTGGCTACATGAAATGTCAACCTCTTTAACAACCTAAGTTTCGTCAACTGCAGAACGAGAATCACCCCATTTACGCGTGCGCTTCCAAGGCAGTAAAGTACCGTATTTTACTGCGCGGTGTTTCAGGTTTCATTCATAACATGAACGACATGTAAAATGTTCAATAAAACATTGAAATAATATTTTGTTTCAATTGTGTTATTCCTATAATATAACAGAATCAATAATATGTTTGTTTGTAAATATATAATAAAAAGGTTATTGACTGAATATTGAAAAATATTGGGCCCTCGTTCATGTGGCGTAGAATGCCCTCGCAAGCTCGGGCATCCTTTGCAACATGTCCTCGGGACCAATATTTGTCAATACTCAGTCAATAACCTATACATATTGGCTTGGGTCAAATTGGTAATAATTGTTTAGCACTTCTCATTTCTTCTACTCTAAATCATGGCTTACAATTACATACATGCATTTACCTGTTACACTGCATCGCCTCCAAGGCGCTGTGAAATTACATATCTTATCGAACAAGACTTTTGAGTCGTAATTACAATTTCCAATGGTATGATCGAAGGCTAGTGATTGGCCACAGTCTTGCGGTATCAAGGCATACTGGTTTTTGTTGCATTGGTAATATTTCTTGCAGTCACACGGGTTAATGTAGTTGCCCGAACAGTTTCCCTTGTAAACAGGGTCACAGGTACCTGCATTAGAAGTTTGGAGAGTATGTGCGGGTCCAGCATCTTTAGTCAATAAATATAAATGTAATTAAATTCAAACAGTGTATTTATCTTACAACTATCCCATGATGACACGAAGTACAACGAGAGAGAGCGTGTGTGTTTATGTGTGTGAGTGTGTGTGTGTGTGTGTGTGTGTGTGTGTGTGTGTGTGTGAGAGAGAGAGAGAGAGAGAGAGAGAGAGAGAGAGAGAGAGAGAGAGAGAGAGAGAATAGATTCGTGGGCGGTGCACAGAAAGCAGTCGGAATATAAAAGCATATGCTTGTGTCATTATTGCTCCTCTCATCGTACAGAAGTTTTCGTAGTGCTACTTAACTGGATTATTGGTTATAACTATCATTATGTTCCACATATTGATACAAAGTCATGATTACACACCGTGATTATTTTAAACGCTTTATTTCATTTTTTAAATATGTAACTGATGTTTCCATTTTTTGTCACATATTTGCACATATACCAGAGATGTGTACAACGGATATCAGCTGAAGATTAGTACATTTACAGCTTATCATTATTTTGTTTCTTGACCCATCTTACCTCGCTTAAATTTAGATATATGACACATGTGCAATCATTCTTCTCTCCCATTACATACGTACACACAAATACACATACAGACATGAAAGGTCTTACCAGAAAAGTAAAATTCATCCGTCATTGTGCTACACGTCAGATTCAGTAAAACCTAAAAAAGTGAATCATAAAAAAATAATAACATTTTTGGTTAAAGGGACAAAAAGACAATTTTTGGTACAAAACAATCTTACAGTGTTACCCGTTCTTGCCAATAATCACGTAATGAAATGTGGTTTGGAAGCAAAGGAAGCGCGAATAGGATACTGTAGCAGACTACAGGTCGGCTCATTCTTGATGTGGCCATCGTTGTGGTCATTGTGGAGTGAATGGGCGTATTTCGACGAGTGTGATTAGAAACGTTTTTCACTTGTGGTCATTGTTCAACGGTTTTGCGACTTCGGTTACGATAGAACGACGTCATTGTTTAGCTGTAAGTGTAATTAAGCCTTAGCATTGTAAAAACGTGACAAGATGGCAGACATGCAGACGAGAAACACTGGAAATTAGAAGGCATGTCGCTGAGAAGAAATTTAACCATTAACCAACTGACAAAAAATACAAAACATGTCAACTTTATGCCTGAAGTAAAATAAATATACACTTTTAGAAAAAAATAAACTTAAATAATAATTTATCAAAAATGAGTTCCTGCTTGCTGTGACAAAAGAAATGTTTTCGAAAAACAATATTGGTTCCAGCAAAAAATTAATTATTTTTTTCTCTTTTAATTTAACTAGAAGCTATTGTGTTTAAATTACTGTGGTGAAAATAAAGATTGCAACTAAAAGGTTTTCATATTCTATATAAAATTTAATCCACTCTATTAGTTGACTCTTAAAGTCTATTAAAATGAATGAAAATTGTAAATACCAACATATTTGACACGAGTTAAAAATATGAAGGATACAAGTTGCTATCAAAAATGTCTGCATGAAGTGATCCTATTGTTTCATGGTGATTACCCAAGGCAGAAATAAGAGGAATGATCACCCTGCCATTTATATTAAGCATCCTGCAGCCCTTTTTTGGCTCCCTGCCCTTACCAAGTTTGATCCTGATTTTTCTTGTATAAATTGATTTATCAGTTAAACATTGGTCATAACATACAAAAAATAAGTTTTGTTCTTCATGAAAATTGCCATTTTTTAGCAAACAGAAAATGCGTCGAATCTTTATAATAGGTACTAGGGTATCTATGTGCCCTCCTCTGCACGACATATGTCCTCGCCCTTTCACTCTGCATCCTGCCCTCTTTCAGAGTTTAGACAAAACGCTACTCCATCCACTGATTATTACTAAATTCCACGTATCACTGCAAATAACTTGATGTCAATCAGCAACAAAGACTACGTCAATTGTTCTGGCCCTGGTTTCACAAAATTTCACAAAAACTTTTTCCTCAGATTGATATTTTACATGATGTTGATGATGATACATTGAACAATATAGTTATTTTAACTAAAGGTAGAGTAAGTTGAAAGGATGCAATAATAACTCTCCTTCTATTTAATTATTTATCCACAATGATAGGATCACTTAGTTAACTAAGATTCAAATTAACCCTCAAGTCTTTAGAAGAAAAAAAATCTTGTCATTTATATGACCACGTTTAGAGTACGCTGCTTTTGTTTAGGACGGCTATTCTCAAGAAGAGTCAGATAGATTAGAAAAATCCAATTAGAGGCAGCACGAATTGTTACTGGACTTACCATAAGTACCAGAATTGAAAACCTGTATCGGGAAACTAGTTGGTTAAAATTATGCGAAAAACCAAATTTCCAGAACATGATGCACCTTGTAAAAAAAACATTGATAGTCCATGCCCATTTTATCTATATGATCTATTACCACTTCTCACTGCCGATCTAAGAAGTTATAATCTAAGAAATTTATTTGATTTTGAAATTCCACATTTTACATTAGAAATATCAAGGAGGTCATTTATTATTTCGATCTTCTCTTTTGTGCAACAACCTTCATGAAAATTAAGACTTGCCCCATCCTGTTGTGAATTTAGACGACTTATAACTTTTGAAGGAAGTGAACCACTCCTTTAATATACATATGGTGTGAGGAAATATTCTATCCTCCATGCAAGAATTATAAATAATTGTAGTACTCTAAACGACGAATTATTTACTAACCATGTAATTCAATAATTATTATGTACTTTTGGAGAGATACATAAAACTGCATCTCATTATTTTTGTAGAGTGTAACCGTTATGTAGGTCAACGCAGGATCTTATTTTTAAATTTTAATGGCCTACTTTTGCCTGTGACGATTCACCTGCTACTTCAAGGTTCATCTCAACTATCTTATGCTCTCAGTTGTAAAGTGTTTAAAGCTATTCACGATTTCATTAAGGAAACCAGACCATTTTCCTGATTTTCTTCATATGTTTGTAAATGATTAGTTACTATCCCTAACTAAATATTATTATCACGCATATTTATGTACTGCACTCATGGTCTTCTCTCTCTCTCTCTCCCACCCCCCATCTATCTCTCTCTCTCTCTTATTATGCTAAGCGTTTTGATGTAGGGGAAGGGCTGTACCTAAGATGGAGAACTTGTTGCCCAACCCCAATTGCTTCATTACTATGGCAAGAAAATATGTTTAAACAAAATGAATGCTGAGTGACAAATTCACTGTTTCCCACGAAGTAATGCCAAATATATTATTGAAACCTCGCTCGAAAATGTATGATGTTTAGCGAAGCTGGGGTCTGGATTAGAATTTCTTGTTCTGTCTACTTTCGAGTAGCAAGTTTTCTCCATTGGTGTTTCCTCGGTTGTAATCTAATTCTATCAACAAATAGTGTGATCTAGTAAATTTGCCGTGTTGAAGTGTCTAGAGAGGCGGTAAACCGATAACGAACAAGCTAGAATAACTACAACGTGTTTCCATTACATTTCAATTCACTGAAATCTCGTCTATCTGGTGGCAAACGTGCCCGAAATTCATGTTTCAAAAATACAAGACTCTATCAGTCTTTGAATCAGAATTTAGCGTTTAGACACCATAATTCCATAAAAAAAATTATTTCTAAAATCTCCGAGGGTAATTGAAAATAGCAGAAAAGGAAGCACTGAAAATCTTAATTAGGTGTAGTAACAAGTTTTCCTCGAAACCCAGTGACTCACCTGTGTCCCTTTCTTGATCTATTCCTCCACCCCCGTATCTGACTTGCAAACACTGTAACGCTGACGTTGACACCGCCGCTGAAAAAGTGACACCTAGGTCTAACCATTCTTATGTAGGTGAGACAAAAACATTAAACTCCAAATAGACAAGTCTATTCACAGTCTCACAGCTGCCTTGAGAGTTTTACATAACAGAGACCGGGTCTCTTTTGGTGCATATACGTTCTCATGAAACGCGTATTTTCACACCCTGCCACCAAAACACACATGTGTGTGCAGTGAAGCAGATAATATAAAATATGAATGTTACAGAACGCAAAAACCCGTCCAGGATATCACGTGCACCTTATTGATATCAATTACTTTTGTTCAAGAATGTTTAGTAGTGAAGTTGATGCTTCAAAATGTAGTTTATCCAAAAACATGTGCAGTTTGCGAATCCAGGCGAGAACATAACTACTTTTTGTCCTATCTTTGTGACAAACATTCTTCATTCTCCAATATTTACTAGCATTATTATTGACGTTTGCAGCGCCTCCATGGCAACCCACTGTACTCTGCGTAAATTCGTCCACAGTGATCTTATATTTCATCTGATTTTACCAGAGCATAAACATGATTAATTAATAATGGAAAAATGTTATCCCTGATCTACTACGGACCTCTTGATTATTGGAGGGGTGAGGAAGCTTTTAAAAAGCTAGCCGACGCGGCTTTCGTGTCGTTCGGTGACGCTAGACAATGGTTACAAAAACAAGCCATATGGCAAATCTGCTTACTGGCTCCGAAACATATAATTAGGCCTCAGTTTGGCGTTTCATCTCCCAGCTCGATCGATGACCTATCCGTAGCGCCGACCCGGATGGGTGCGAAATAGGATGGCGAGGAACTACCTCCACCTCTGTTGACCCAGATACGATATCTGTATGCGCCCGAAGAGCTGGTGGGCAGAGGGAGTCGAGCTAATGATCCTATATGGTCGCTGGTTACGTATGTTATACTCGACCGATGGGAAATCCCTGGCCAGCCCTTTCTATACCACCAAGATTTGCCGCCAGATGGGGTGGGCGATAAGAGCCTCGCCGAGGGTTTGTTTGAGAATAGATACAGATCGTCCCAGGAGATAACCAATTACCTTCCAAGGGTATTCTCCTCAGTTCGACGCAACTTATGGTCAACTATGCGCCAAGAGGATCAACGTCTGCAGGTTAAATAATGCCAGTCCAGACAGACCTTCGCAGGAGCAAATAGAAGAGATACGGTCCTTTCGAGGAAGGGCCGGATCTGTAAAATATGGTCATCAACAGAGGCACCGTCTGCGCGCCAGATAGACTTTTCGACAGAGCAAATAGAACAGATACTGTCCCTCCATGGCAAGGGTACGGCACGGACGATCGCCAAATGCTTTGGTATTAGCGCCTCTCTGATTAATAGAATTTGGTTGGTACAAACAGCAGTGTCTGTAGGTTGTTACCCAATAAGGCCATGCAAGAAAAAAGTCCTTTTCCTAGAGCAAATAGAATAAATACTAGCCCTTGCAACAAGGACACAGCAGAGGCGATTGCTAAACGATTTGGTAATGGCGTTTCTCGGGTCAGAAGAACATGATTGTCAAAGGGGCTGCCCAAGGCCAACGAGGAGGACTTTAGTAGAACAATAATTTTCCAGGGGGTATTCTACCTAGGCAATGACCACAGAGTATCTGCCAACCGAGCAGATAGCGGAGGTTCGGTTTCTGCGGGAATACGGGGGTCCCAGAGGAGTATGTGATTCAAACGTACATAACGACCCTGCCATGCAAGCTGCAGATTCGGTGGCATCCCGCCTGCAGGAGCGGACGCCTGGCGAAGCGCATTCTCAAAACAACCCCTACGATCGTGCAGCATCTCCTAGCCGGTTTCGTCCTAATTCAATGTTCTGATTCCTCATCCGCAAATGCTTAGGTCTGTGATAGATCAAAGATTTAGGCGAGGTACTCCTCGAACTCATTATCCACCTGCCTGGTTGTTTTGCCGTGACTATAGGCTCTGGTCGTGACCCCGTCGGGCGCGATCCATTTGTTGGTGTCCAGCGGGGATAGGCGCGTCTTTGTCAGGCTCTTGCTATGTATGGTGGTGTTATATAGCAGAACTATTTTCTTTGTGAGTCTCTCGAGGTTAGCTTGTGCCTGAGGTCAGCTCTGTCCTTGGCCATTTGGGACTCTGCACTATCCGCCCGCAGAATGGAGTACATCTTGGGGCGCAGGCCAACGAACTCAGCAATGGGGCTTCCGTTATATTCATCCTTAAACTTTTCTACGACCTTCTTGTTAGTATCGCTTTGGAAGGGGTGTCCTTCGGGCAGATGCTTTTGGCAGATCAGACATACCCTAGACTCTTTAAACGTATTGGTGTTAGTAGGAGTCATGACCAGAGGGTGAGGGTTGGCTAATACCCCTCGGATACCTACCAGCTCTTCCTCTAGGCTTTCAATAAGTTTGGGTACTGCATTTTTTTCTCTGTATATAACGGGGGTAGGTTTTGCCACCACATCGCCGGACTATGTAGCAGAAGCCGCATAGAGGTTGGCTGGTGTTTTTATGGGTGACTCTGTAGGTAGGCTCAACCTCTTCCCTTTTCATAGGCACATTAAGGGCCTCGAGGTCCGCGTATATGACATACGGTACGGACAGCTGAAGAAAGAGGTGCTTAAAGTATAGTTTATTTTTTTCGGACCCTGACAGGAAGGTCCTCTGAGGCTTTGAAGCTATACCACGGCAGTCTTTTACGTGGTCCTAGAGATGGTCGGATCGGGAGAAGGCATGGAGGCATCGGCAGCAAATGTGTTTTCCATATTTGTGCTTGCTACTACTATATACCATCCGGGAAAGATCTTTGATAAATAATTAGCGCTGCTTTTCGTCTTTCGTAAGTAGCAACAGGTTGACGGTCTTGTCCGCAGACCCGTATGGGGTAAAGCGCGTGGTCCCATCCAAAGACGTTGACAGCGATGGTGGGGTTAAGGTTCTCAAACTTTGTGATGTCTGACACCTTCATCGGAAACTTAAGACTGCCAAAGTGTAGCGTTTTTGACGCCTTGGGGCAGGCGTTGGCCGCCCAGTAGCCTGGGTTGGTTTCCTTGCTCGAGCTGCCACTACTGCCTCCAGTATATCATCGTATACGCTCTCGGTGATCTATACCTCCCTTAGCATGACGTTCATTCGCTCTATGCTAGGCATGGCTAGCGTGGACTATGGTATTATATGGTGCACTATCAATCTCTAAATGAAATATTCTCGCTGGTTGTTGCTGACTGAGGTTGTCGCTAGGGCAGACCCAGGCATATCTGTGCAGCTATGTATGCTCTGGTGCCTACTTGTACCTAGCCCTTCTCTAAATGTACGACCGTCACTGTGGTTAGGCGGGAATATGCTCTTCAGTGCAGCACCTCAATAGAGCCACTTGTCGCTTTGCGTGTGGGATGAACCTTGCTACCGTCTTTATATCCTTGGACGTGAACTGCGCAGTATGTGCCAGAGCACTTACGTCCGCATGGTGCTGTCTGTCCCAAGGGCATCCAGGTACACGTCTTAGTTCCTCGTCTAATCATGATTACTGATGGTATCCCACAGACACACCTCGTCTCTAATTGGTTGTGTTGTTGGTGGTCGCTTCCTGCCCACCTAGCTATGACGGCCATACTACACTTATTTGACCACCATCCCCACCTTCTATACACCCACTTGGGAAGTGTTTCTTGGGTGTACAAATCGTTGCGGCTCCGTGATTTAGCATTTGTAATGCAAGGTGAAGTCAAATTCCCCTTTTACTACTGCTTATATTGTTATTATTATTATTATTATTATTAGTAATAGTATTGTTGTTGTTGTTATTATTATTATTTTTATTATTATTATTATTATTATTATTATTATTATTATTATTATTATTATTATTATCATGTCTCAGGCTCGGCCAACGTGGGTATGTCAGAAAGCTTGCCAGTAGCTTCCCGTGGGTCGGTGGTTCTTCCCGGGCTCTTCCTCCACCAGATATACTGGCCGCCATCTATAGCCTATTATGTGCTGCAAAATGGCGTTAAACCCACAAACTTTCATCACTATCACTATAATACACTCTTCATCCTGCTCATAATCATAATTAATATTTACACCTTCATCACCGCTCACATATATCTGAGACCTCAGCCACCACATTAATTGACTGTCTACAAATTATCTGTACATTTATATTTAAAGTTTTCATTTCTCTCCCTCCTAGTCTTTAATCCGACTTTTAAAATCCTTTTCAATAATCCTTGTGTATATTGTATCATTCTTTTGCTTGACACTTTGTCTAAGTTACTATACAAGTTTTGCTAATCTTCTTTGTTCTTTTTTCATCAGCAGGAGTAAGTCAGTAACAATTGTTTTGCTGGTGCCAGCCAAATGTGGTGCACAAGAGAGCAAAAGTTCTCTCTCATCAAAGGAAGCAGAACGAACTGTGATGGGTTTTTGGTCCAGACCGCTGGATTGGGACTCTGCTTTGATTTATAAAATACATTTGATCAATTTGACATCTGTCTATTTGAAGACACTGTTCGAATAGATCTCTGACAATCTCATACACGTGGGGCATACGGGGGGTGGGGTGGGGGGGGGGGGCTATATTCCTTTGAACCTTCCCCGCATATTTTCTCAGCTCCAATTTTAAGACAAACACACACACACACACACACACACACACACACACACACACACACACACACACATTAGCCAACTGATTTAAAGATACACTGCACATGGTGATATACGACTTAGTTATCTCGTAATTACGACTTACTATCTCGTAATTACGAGCTAGCGATCTCCTAATTGCAAGTTAGTATCTCGTATCTAAGTCGTAATTACGAGATAGCTAACTTGTAATTACGAGATAGTAAGTTGTAATTACGAGATACTAACTCGTTCTTACGAGATAAAAAATTTATTTCAACGTGGCACTAACGGGATTCCGTATTAATGGACCAGTGAAAGTGATGACGCTATTTCTGGAGAAGACTAAAAATAGTACACAACTAATACGTTGTATTCCATTTTTCTTCTTCACTCATGTGCTCATTTTTCCCCTCGCAAATGCAATATTTAGAACAGTAAATATTTATCTTGGCTGTGTTTTGGCGGTGCTCTGACATGGAACACGTTTCACTTTGGTCTCTTGTCAGCAGTTTTGGTGACTTTTATTGTGGTCGTGTGACGTAAATGTTCAAATCTAAGTGTAACCGAGATGGATGATACAAAAGGTGGCATATTTAACTGTGTATTGTGTTGAAGCAACATAGCGGACAAAAGGTTGTTATCTTTGTTGGTGCCATTATCGCGTGAGAACAACACGGTGTTTCTGGTTGTCTAATTCTCTGTTAAAACACAAGGTGATTAAATCTGGTCTCCTCGGTTTAGCCCCCTATGAAACAAATCAGAGAAATCTTTAGCACTGCTGGAGAGTTTATATGCTTTTATCACTTATTAATATTTCTCCGCAAAAACTCCCCTTTGCCAAGCCCTCAAACTTAAATCAAATTTTAGGACCAGTGTGAGCATTTATTCCCACTCCCAATCACATGACAAAGTATCTTAAATGGTCCTGCGACGTGAAGCACACACCTGTAACGCACTAAGTCACACGCATTAAGAGATAAGCTCATGTTTTCTTAGAAGAGTATGGGGACAGAAAAGCCTGACATTTGTCCAACTAGGGCCAGTAGTAACCTCAGATTGCTTCTGTTCCCTCCGCCTAAAAGACCATTCTCCTTTGCCTCCTTTACATTAAAGAAAATTCAATAAAATTATTATATAGTCAAACATCAAACATGTACCTAAGACCACTGTCTCAAGAGATCACCCTTTCAAAAAGAGATCTTAAAATTTGAACTTTGATTCCATACCTGCCAATTTAAAAAACGATATATATATATATATATATATATATATATATATATATATATATATATATATATATATATATATATATGAGAAACATTAAGTGCACACAATTATATATGGAGAGACAGACAGACAACGTAATATGTGACGTAATCTGTGATCTGTATGTATGCAATGAATGCATTGCAGACTAATTTTTCACATGTCTTCGGAGACCTCATTGCATTGATTTCCATTGGTTATCTCTTAAGACAAGTTTAAATTGTCCATGGAGCCGCGGTAACTCAGCTGGTAAGATGTCGGACTCGTAATCCAAGGATCGCAGGTCCGATACCCACCCAGGCCAGCCTGCGTCCGCTGCCTATGTGTGTTCTTCGGAAAGGTACTTAGCTACATCCTCGGCATGATATAGCCAATAATGCCCTAAAAGTGCCGTTAAAACCAGATAAATGTGTGCACGAACATTGCATACAACTATTGAAATGAAATATCTGAGAGCACATTTGCATTAAATATTTTCCCGAAACTTTCAAATGATTTTCATTTAGAAGTATACAATTTGTTATAGATAATTAAAATTTTTTGCTTTCTCCAATAAACTATACGAGTCTTCGGGGCAATATTTCCATTCAGTAACCAAGACTTGTAGTAATTCCAGCAGAAAACAATTTTCAAACTTGAATCTAGGTCAGGATTTCATCGACGTAATAATGTTTTCTTATCTCACTGATACTAGAAGATAAACTCTATAAATTGACATGTATGTATATGCAAATTCTTATCGCTTAGCATACAATTTGATACCCCTGACCAAAATTAACATTACTGTCTAATATATTAACAATACATTTCTATTCAAGTAAGGACGATATATTCTTGTTCTTAACTGCTCATTGATAACAGTTATATGTTCTAAGAGAAGCTCACAAGAGTTTCAAGACCAATGAAAACAAAAAAGAAAGAAAAAAAAAGTACTAAGTTGAAGTCGCTGCGTAAAGAGATGCACCATCTCCGTAATGGATCGCACAAAACAGAGATCTCGCAAGCATTATCGCTATCTGACAGACAAACAGCCCTTTATCTTTCGGTAAACGTATCCGATTATGCACTAAACACTAGCATGTGATTATTGTTTTGGAAAGGATCAAGTTGATTTGTCCCGACACTGCATACAATACATGATCCTAGTAAGGGAACAAAGTTTGTATAGTGCACTCGTGTTTAATCATTCGATATTACTATTTAAGGTTATGCAACGAAACAGTAGTACAAAAGGTGTAGCTCACTTCCTCTTTTTTTTATTTGTGGGAGGAGGCTCTCGCTTGCTATTTTTTTTTTCCTTCTCAAAATATCAAATTCGTTTGGCTTCTGTTTTAACCCCAATTCGGATACTCTTTCACCTACTAATTTAGTAACTACAACATGCTTTGATTTCACTGGGTTTTCAAACACTTCATGATCAGGGATCATCCTTGCTGTTCAGAATCTGGGATTAGCCCAGATCTAGAGTAGGGATTATGCTGGGATCACCCATGTACAGACCTTGGGATTACCCCAGGTCAGTAGAATATTAGAATAAAGGGTATAGTAAGACTGGGATCAACCCGTCTTTGGCAGCTTCTGGGAGCTGCCCAGCTCTGAAGTAGGGATTATACTGGGATCACTCAAGTACAGACCTTGGGATCACCCCAGGTCAGTAGAATATTAGAATAAGGGGTACAGTAAGGTGGGTCAACCCGCCTCAGGCCAGTTTCTTTTTCTTCAAGTGAGTAGCTCCCAGAGAGAAGCCAAATTTATTTATGTTTTTATATATGTTCGGGAAGGTTGTCCAAACTCTAGAGTAACCACTAGAATGCCTATGTGTCTCCAAACTCTAGAGTAACCACTAGGATGCCTATGTGTCTCCAAACTCTAGAGTAACCACTAGGATGCCTATGTGTCTCCAAACTCTAGAGTAACCACTAGGATGCCTATGTGTCTCCAAACTCTAGAGTAACCACTAGGATGCCTATGTGTCTCCAAACTCTTGAGTAACCTCTAGGATGCCTATGTATCTCCAAACTCTAGAGTAACAACTAGGATGCCTATGTGTCTCCAAACTCTAGAGTAACCACTAGGATGCCTATGTGTCTCCAAACTCTAGAGTAACCACTAGGATGCCTATGTGTCTCCAAACTCTAGAGTAACCACTAGGATGCCTATGTGTCTCCAAACTCTAGAGTAACCACTAGGATGCCTATGTGTCATGATGTTTAGAATTATATAATATTGTTTACATTATTAGGAAATTATAATTCTGTGTGTGTGTGTGTGTGTGTGTGTGTGTGTGTGTGAGAGAGAGAGAGAGAGAGAGAGAGAGAGAGAGAGAGAGATATTAATGAACATAACATTTTTATGTAGGTAATCACATAATATACCAATTTAAACAGACTTCTAGTCTTGAGTTGTGTATAAAAGAGGTTTTATTAGAATAATATGAAAAGGTCAATTCAATAATAATAATAATAATATCGTTTAGCTAAAAAGCCAAGGTGTCGAAATAAATGCAGCCAACGTCATATCTAAAAAAAAGGGGGACAGCGAGTCTCTTTGAATTAAACGGACCTTCACAAATAAGCTATGGTTCATTGAATGTGGTATTCTTCTTCATAGTTTGGTAGAATGGTTAGATTCCATGGTGGTATGTATATATATATATACATACATGGATATGGTTTAACGGCACGTCAGCACGATACTGGCTATATAGTGCAGATTAAATGTTAACTTCTAATAATGTAAAGATTTCTTTTTTAAATTGCAAAGAAACTTTAGGATACCAAAAACTTGCAAATAAACGTGAACATGTAGTCTGCAAGATAAAGGATAAAAGGTGAAGATGTTACATTTCTTTAAAAAGTTTAAAATAAAAAGCAAAGGTAAAAAAAAAAAATCCTTCAAATATGGGTTCCAAATTTGATATATAGGCCATATTTCTTTAAACGTCCGATATTTTCTGTGGTGGTACAACAAAAAGCTTCCGAGAATATTTCCAATTCTAGTTTTACAAATGACCTTCCGCTGTGGAATGAACGACATAATTAAGCTCTGCCAGGAAAATGGGGACAACGGCAATCTTTGACTCGGTTCTTGCACCATACTGGGTAGGGTCTATTCATGTTTAACTCTGTATCAAAACAAAAACCAAAACATTGAAATATGACACGACAGCACTGGGTATATGAAATTTCTAGGTCTGTAAAGACTTACAAGGGCGATGACGACGACAATAACAATCAGCAGAAGAAAGGAATGAAAAAGGAAAAGAGGATGAATGAAATAAATAATAGATGGAAATTGTGTGCAACCGCTGAAGAGCCATTAACAACAGTCATTTTAAAAGATCAGTAATAATAATAATCACCTTTTTGGCTCTTGAGTATGTTCACAAAGTTGCTCTCAATCCCTCAGGACAATGTTTGGGGAATACCTGTGTATTCACTCTAATCATTCTGCTAACAAACTGTACCTTTTACATTCTGAAATATTGCAAAAAGAGACACGTACTTTGTCTTTTTCAATAGGCAGGTAATATATCACATGATCTGGTTCTGGTATAGGTACGTTATTCGTGACATAAGGCCCTATTCACAGTTCTTTCTGGCAACATCTGCCAAACCTGCTGTGTATGTTTTACCATCCACGTTTATATCTATACTAAAATAAGCACCCTATATACGTTTGTTTCTCACAATTATTAGACATACAAACAATTCAGACTTATTTTGATCGACTTCCCTTCATGAACATGTTAAAAAATCCTTCGCCGTAAAATGATTCATAACCAGATGCATTTTCTTTCACACACTGCGTATGGAGAAAAGTACTTACCTGATTATTCTGAGTAATGAAGGCATCCTCCTTTTAAATCTCTATCACGGAAGAGCTTCTAAGGAATGATCATTTAAGCAAGTAAACTGAGCGTCGATATTTTGATTCTACCTGTACATCCATTGACATTTCATGGAGTGAATCATATAATAATCTGAAATGTGATCCAGGTGAAACTAAACACGTTGCTTGTAAAACATCGCCATCGAACTGAGGAGCTAGAAGGGTGCATCTCGCGTAGAAAACTAAATGCTCATCTTTACTTCAGTTATCCTTCGCGGCAATGTCCTTTTTTTTTTTTTTACAGAGGTTCAACCAAAGAATAAATGTGAAAGGTTTTGGCTTTGAGGATAAACCGTGACCTCTGTTATCATTTCAGTATAATTTAATGAGTCTCCAGGCAGAGAGTGGCTTAGTCGTATGATGGCTGACTCGGATGGTAGGTTACAGCGGCATCTACCTACTCCTAAGGGCAAGGTCACTCATAGGTCTTTCAACACTTCAGTGCCAAGGGTATCAGCCAGAGACGCTCACTTTGTAGATTAGGAAGGATTTTTAAATATTATTTAGGGGTCAAAATAATATGTTTTTTTATGAATAAGAGATTTCTTTTTCACCAGAAATATTAGTCTAAATTAGTATAAAAGATATATTACTGTCAAAACCATGTAGAACTGATGCTGAGTGCCACTATTGTCGGTGAATATGTTGTCATGCCCAAAGATACAAGGTGTGTAAAAACTCTAATAGTGCAAGAGTCACTCCAAGCCCTCACAACAGTAAAATGCAAGTGTACACAGAAAATACACAGTAACAAAAAAGGAACACAGAGAAAAAAAATGCTAAAGATTTGATCTGATCCTGATTATGATAATGAAGAGGGGGAGGAGGAGCATCATTACATACTACAACAATAACAACATCCACAACAACGGCAACAATAAAACCAACAACAACACCTATTACTACTGATAATATCCACAAAGCATAGATTGATATCATTCCTTGGTGGTGGTGGTGATGGAGGGGCGGTTGACAAATATCCCTCATTAAAAAGCTGCTTTATGGATTGTTATTATTATTTGGTCGTATGATGTGAGCAGTTTTTATATGATGTAATCAAATCAACATTATTTGGTGGTTTGATGTGACCAATTTTATAGGACATAATCAATTCAATATTATATGGTGGTTTAATGTGACCAATTTTTATAGGACATAATCAAATCCAAATGTATAAGCTGTGATAAATGCCATACCCATCAAAATTCAAAAACGGGTTTACCTAGTTGCCGAGGGATCTTTGATAAGTATTAGTGCTTCAAAATGACATCAATCAATCAATCAGTCAACCTATCTATCTATCTATCTATCTATAGATGTATAGTATATACACTACATATTTTTTAATTGAAAGAGAAACTGAACTTTAATATGTAAAAAACAGATGGAACATCCCCTTTTCTTATTTTCTCACATACATTTGATTGAGAAATATGATGTAAGTTTCGTTTTAATCAAAGTGTACAGTTTATTTTGTGTTTCTCCACTTTTTAAGTAATTGGACAGTGAATAGCTTTGGCGAAAGATTTCGACATCGATTATTTTTGTGTCATTATATATCAGTTTATTTCATATAATCATATATTCATACATACAATGTGGGATCCAGAGATATGAGTTTCCTCCCAGTTCGGTGTTGTATGTGTAAAGTTCTAATTATAATTGCATGTATATACCTTGCATTTTAAAATAGAAATTCAGTCTTGCTTAGCGACTTGTTTCACGTGCGCCTCGGGCCATTTCTGTTGTCCTTGCTTCATCCTTTTTTTCTTTGCGGGGGGGGGGGGGGGTAGGGAGATGATAAATGCGCTGGTGCATGAGATATCTTGGTGATGGGTGCCGTAATTAGAGGCTCGTTTTAGAAGGAATTATAACTTTCTAACCTGTCTGTTTATATGTGTGTCATTCTATATAAGAGCAAAATAAAGTTCCAGTTTGAATTTCAGAACCATCTGTCAAATTATAAAAGAGGAAAGTAATTTGTTGCCTTGTAAAGATAAAATTATATGTTAATTGATGGGAAATGCTTTTTCTTTGACTTTAAATATCCTGTTTCGGAATCTAATTCATATCACGACAAAATGACACTAAACTGATGAAATTTTTAGATGTGCAATCAAATTCTACACATCTGTGAAAACCATTCGACCAAAACATTCACAAAATTACTCCAGTCTCTGATTGTATATGCAGAAAATGTATTCGAGCACGCACAAATAAATCATAATCACGAGGATAGGAAATAGTGTAATGTTTGGGATGATAAGGTATCGAAATCCCTCTATACAAGCGCGCGCAGACATACGGTAAAACTCGTATGAACGTATGCATTTATATATGTATGAATGCACCTCAAGGTATCGATTAAGAAATTATTTTAGGAAAAATATAAGAGGGTTTTCGTCCATCGCCTTTTTGCTCCACGCCAGGTCGTGATGTAAATTATTTTGAAATCCCACCATTTTTATTTAAATATACCCGTAATCCATGTGAGAAACCACACATAGTCACAGACAACTAATTCAATTTCCATAGACCGTAAACAAAGCATGTCTACAGCCCATGAATTATTCTATCCATGAGTACATTTAAGAACGATGAAAACGATATATGCTGCGCTGCTTGTTTTTGAGAAAAATACCTTTATAGGTGCCCTCTATCAAAGTCCCGCCCGGTGAGATCTCCCAGTTTACATCCGGTAGTACTAGTGCCCAGGGCGACCGCCCGGGGCACCAGGCTGAGGGGGCGCCATTTCGCGGAGTTTGTGGTATTTTTTCCGAGGGGGGTGGAGGTGGACGTTGAAGGCGACGCTCGCTCGGGGCGCCATATCGTCCAGCGCAAACGTGCGACGGCCCTGCCAGTGCCTCCACAGCGATAAAAATGGTTTTAGGTTCAAGCCTACTATTGTGTACAATTTACCCATACGTTGGCTTCTTCTGAAGAAAAAAAAATTGATTTTTTGGGGTTACAATTTTCAGCCAGTCGGCGACCTTCAGCGTTTTAAATACAGTATTTAATATCCATCACACGTAGGCTGGTTCTGTAGCTCGTAAAATAATTAGTTGTGACCACCTGATTACCGAAGTGCAAAACTTACAAACACGTGCAATCATGGCCAGAATAAGACCTTTAGAGGCCCTAAGCACTGAAAAGATGATGGTGCCCCCCCCCCATATGTAATTTAAAAAAAAACAGTAATTTCTCTTTTGTGTGTGTGCCCCTGCTTTGCTGGTGCCCTAAGCACGTGCTTAGTCTGCCTGTTGGGTAATCCAGCACTGCGTGCAATACCAGAGTATTGTCTGATGAAGGTGTTGACGGAGCATATGGGCTTTTTATTACAAGTTTCTGTTGGCTTAAAAGGTGTCAATCGCAGACCGGTGCCAAATTATATTGTTACTTGTGCATTTTATTTCATACACCAATAATGCTTATGCTGTTATGCATATTTATGAATCCATGTGACGTCCATTTAGGCTGCATTTGGAGATTTAAAAAAGTCTTATGTAGGATGATTCTTAGTGCGATTAAATTCACAGGATCTGCATTGGGAGAGTTTTGGCAATGACTTTAATTGCGTGACATGTAATATTAATTCAATCGGGTATGTTCAATAGCAGTGTAAGTGAAGGCAATTTGTGATAGTACTATACTGTCTAAAAGCGTATGTATGTGACGCGTTAGGATACATGCACTTTGGATGTAAATCCAACCCGGCATTTCACGATATAGTAATTTCCCAAGAAATCAACAACGGCCAAAGAAATTCCCAGCTTAAAAATTGTTCACCAGACAAACATTTTCTACCCTAAAAGTACACTAGTGACAAGTAATAACCAAGAGAAATGAGTCAAACTTACTGCTTGTTGCAAGAAAAACTCAGTCTATTAAAGTTATCTCTCACTAGAGAATGACAACGTCTATCAAAAGATGACAGTGTCTTCACCTTAACAGTAATAAATAGTGTTCCTAAAGCAAAAGTCCACACTTGCTCAACAATCGCAAGAATATTCCTGCTTTAAAAAAATTTGGCTGTCCTATTTCTACTAACCCATGCCACCTAAATTCAAAAGTAAATTTATTTTCTTTCCAAACCAATCATTTTAATTAAATATAACTGAGACTTCAAGTTTTTGGAACATTAATTCTTATTATTACTATTTGGAACACTAATTCTTATTATACTATTTGGAACACTAATTCGTATTATTACTATTTGTAACACTAATTCTTATTATTACTGTGGATTCATACAACCGCTTAATCTCTGTACGTTATTCATCCTGCTTAAAGGGGACCCGGGTGGCCGACTGGTCTAAGGTGTTCGCCTTTACCGATCACTGCCATCTCACCTCTGTCCGCGTGGGTTCGAGTCTTGGGCTCGGCCAATGTGGTTAGGTGAGAAAGCTCGCCAGTAGCTTCCCGTGGGTCGGTGGTTCTTCCCGGGATTTTCCCTGGTTCTTCCTCCGCCAGATATACTGGCCGCCATGTATATATCATGTGCTGAGAAATGGCATTAAACCCATAAAACTAAACCATCCTGCTTAAAAAAAAGTTATCGTCTTTTGAGCAGACGTAACAAATATATGTGCAAGTTACCCATCCCACTTATTTAATCTTTATTTGACTTGACAGCGCAGGCTGTGACAATGAAACTGAAATGCGATAGAGGGATACAAATTTATTTCAGAGGGTCAAATTTGTCACGTTTTTCTATACTTTTACACTTGATTTTAAGAACCGGATCTGTTACGCACCTATAAGTTGTTACTTTAGATTGTGCGCAATTTTAGAGTCGTTATTGTTTTGTACTAAGGCCACAGAATGTAACACAGGCCTCTTTCTTTACTTCCTCCTCACAACGGGAAAATAAATTTCATCTAAACCTGTACCACCATATCGAAATTATGGTGCAGTTTTTACCGAGCTTCAAACATAGTCATCATCAAACCAGTTTAAGTAACTTTATCTGAAACATGTTTCAGGTAAACAGAAAAATAGGAGAGTCGGGGTGGTGTTGATGCTTACACACATATTTACCTAATTCAGTAAACAGTAGCATGCGTACAAAACAGACACAATTTCACGTATCATCAATGCAACTCATCACTTCCATTAAATATTTTCATAAGTTTCGAATAATTGCATTTAGACACTATTTTCTATCCATAGCATGTTCACATGCATACTCTGCCATATGTATGTATGTATGTATGTATGTATGTATGTATGTATGTATGTATGTATGTATGTATGTATGTGTTCGAAATAGGTCTACATACGTTTTGAGCTATAGATGAAATATATCAATAGACAGATAGATAGATAGATATCGAATCATCTGCTCATGCAATGATTAATAGAATAGCCAATAAGTTCTATTTTTGATAATTTCGACTCGACAAAAGTTTATCTATTTATGGACAAGGAAAATTATTTGATAATTTAAATATCAATGTTATTTTATTGCATTTAAATTCGTGGTTCAAGATTGGAGGTATTTTGCAAGCTTAAAGGAAAAATAAATAAGAAGCCAAACATTTTTGTGTGACGAGCATCAGCATTTGAATACTGTCACACAAGGTATAGGCAACTTGCCGACAATGGGCACACCTCATTGAAAGAAGACAATAAGAAAAGGTATTCTTCCCTGATTCTTATACATGTGCTGTGCTTTTGTCACTGATGAAAGAGACAAGTGCTCACATAGAGATGTCAATCACAAAACAATATGCCAGTTATTAAACAAGTTTAAATCACAATAAAAAATATCGAGACCGATGAAATAGACAGACCTGTACTATATATTTACCACAGCCATCTGAGGTAATATTGAACAGCATCTTGTCAAAAGATGAATTTGGAAAATCAACATTGAAAGTGTGATGTTTATATACTAGTGCAAGACAATATCATTGTGTTAGGTTATGAGATAGGATTTTCTTGGTTTCCAGAAGGAGCATGGTTAGTGTGCTCTGTCATCGTCAGTGGCAGCGCGAGGGTTTGAGGTGCCCGGGTCAACGTTCTTAAATGGCGCCCCTACCGAGGCGCCCGGGGGCAATGTTCTTTAGTGGCGCCCCTACTTTGCCACAGAGAACAGTTTTTATGTCAGTTGCCAACCTCCACCCCCACCCCCACCCCAATCTAAGCCCTGAAACAGGGGGTTTAGCTGGGGGGGGGGTGATGGCCCCCTCCTCGCCCGGCGCCAGGGGGCACTTGCCCCCCCCCCTCGCGCCGCCACTGGTCATCGTAACTAAAATATAAACATTACCCTATAATAAAATAAATATATAAAGAGACAATGTGTAAAGCAACTCATATGAAAGAGGAGTTTCCAGTTATTAGCACATATTCGATAGCAGGGGCCCCGGGTGGCCGAATGGAGTGGACATAACAGATGTTTTTAAAGTTACCTGTCAGTATCAAAGTAGAAGCTACTTCTACTGAGGATAGTGGAGATATGATCACTTTTCAGTCAATAAGTACTGAGCCTCGCATGTTCAAATAGGTATTAGGACCATTATGACACTACTTCTCCAAGTCTTAAAAAAGAAGGGTATGATGTTATATGCTGGACTGTGCAGAAACAGCTGTGATGATTTTGTTATGTTCATATATTATGCATTGATTTTGTTGTAATGCTCCCTAATCATATTTTAAATATAAATATGTTCTAATTATTTTCATTATTGCTATTTTTGTCATTTAAAAAATACTAAAACATGGGTCGATGAAAATCCTTCTGATTTCTGTAGTGTCACAACCAACTCTCTCTCTCTCTCTCACACACACACACACGCACGCATCGATCGATAATATTAACTGAGCACAAGATTTCATTGAACCTGGAATTTGCAGAAAAAAGAGAAACTTAATTACTTTACTACCCCTTATCGTATCTTCTACTTATATATATATATATATATATATATATATATATATATATATATATATATATATATATATATATATATATATATGTTTGTGTGTGTTCATAAAAAGGCACTTAGCTCCAAATTCTTCGAAATGATATGGCCAATAATGTGTTAAAAGTGCCGTTAAAATCGACACGGAAGAAACAAAACAATGATCATAGGAAACACTGGACTCCAGCAATGTACTGAGATATTGATCCTTGCGGCACTCATTTTCCGAATTGTTCCATAAGTCTTCCTATGCTGGACCCACAAAATTATGTACCAATATAAAAAAGCAAGACATGTTTAGTTGGAGAGAGAGAGAGAGAGAGAGAGAGAGAGAGAGAGAGAGAGAGAGAGAGAGAGAGAGAGAGAGAGAGAGAAAGAGAGTTATTTACGTACTCAGTCTCATCAACCATAGGATCCGCTCATAAGAAATGGTGTGTGTCTGTTATAAACCCAATATATCTTCCTTTTATCGGCTAAATGATCTAGCTTGCGTCGTCCTCAATACTGGAATTGCTTGAATTAAGTCACGTAAAGAATACTTTAAATTGCCCTCACATAAACATGTCACGCATGACTTCTTTTATATGGATAAACGAGTCATGGTTTATTTCTGTTGTTCGTCGTATGACTTAAAAATACCTGTCAATAAAACCTTGTTCTCTAAATCCAAGTGCATGACAGTGGTATTCCGTTGTTACTATGCTTAATCCGCAAAGTATGAAAATTGCAGAGTATGTAGAATTAATTGGGAGTGTGTAATCGTGCATTTTATCGATGGAAGACGTGATATAATGGTAAGGTTGATTCGGTCCTTTCTGTCATTGTCAGACAGAGAGTTGGATATCATTATAAGACTTTTCTCTTGTATAAGAACATTTTTTAAAAATTCTCTCTGTCTCTCTATCTGTCTCTCTCTGTCTGTCTGTCTGTCTGTCTGTCTCTCTCTCTCTCTCTATATATATATATATATATATATCCCACGATTTATATAAAGTACATGCATGGGTTTATTTATTTTATTACCTGGCATTCGTTTTTTCCTCATGTTGTAGAACATAAGTTCATTTTAGATACCATATGATTAATTAATCTGATGATTACCATTTAGATGCAGTAGTCGCGAGACTGCATTAGGACAGAAAAAAAAGAGGAAAAATCCCACTCTAAATGTATACGCCAAAATTAGAATCCATACTCATATTTCTTGAGCAACTGTAAACTTTTGCAATTATGTAGAGGGAACAATATTTAGATAACAGAAATTTTAATTAATTATACCTCTTTGTTTCAAAACTATTTCCCGTACATGGGTAACAGTGGGTTGGGGAGCCATCCTAAAGACTACCTTTATAAATGTTATTAACATACATGCATATAATTACTAAGGCATATAATAAAGGCAGTTTGTATTAACATATATGCATAGAATTACTAAGGCGTGTAGTAAAGGCAGTTTGTATTAACATATATGCATATAATTACTAAGGCGTGTAGTAAAGGCAGTTTGTATTAACATACATGCATATAATTACTAAGGAATGTAGTAAAGGCAGTTTGTAAGCTTGTATTTGGTGTATTATTCACTGTATATAATAAGTACAGGAAATATATAGACATGTAATAGATATATGCATACCTTTGTAGATAAATGAGGAAATAATTGTACAGTTTTTTTCTTCTTCAAATGTACTTTCATATGAGACCAGCCCCGAAACATTTGCAAATTTTGCACCTTTATCTTTCCATACAGCTAGGAAAATATTGATCTTTCTGATTTCATCCACGACAGATTTATTTCTTAAAAAATGCTTTAGCAAAAAAGTTATTAAAAGAAAGTTTTCATTTTACTCAGTTTCTACTACACTTGAAACAAGATAATTTATCTCAAGTACTTCATACATATATGAACTGTTTTCCAAAATAGAGTAATACAGAGTAACTGAAATTCTCCATTGCATTACATTATAGGTGAAAGGAAACATGAAGAAGAACAATCCAACCAAAACTTAAAAGAGAATGTAATCAAAAAACTACAATGTATACATATATAAGCAAATATGTAATCAAATAACTACAAAGTATACATATATAAGCAAATATGTAATCAAATAAATACAATGTATACATATATAAGCAAATATGTAATCAAATAACTACAAAGTATACATATATAAGCAAATATGTAATCAAATAAATACAATGTATACATATATAAGCAAATATGTAATCAAATAACTACAAAGTATACATATATAAGCAAATATGTAATCAAATAAATACAATGTATACATATATAAGCCAAAATGTAATCAAATAATTACAAAGTATACATATATAAGCAAATATGTAATCAAATAAATACAATGTATACATATATAAGCCAAAATGTAATCAAATAATTACAAAGTATACATATATAAGCAAATATGTAATCAAATAAATACAATGTATACATATATAAGCCAAAATGTAATCAAATAATTACAAAGTATACATATATAAGCAAATATGTAATCAAATAAATACAATGTATACATATATAAGCCAAAATGTAATCAAATAAATACAATGTATACATATATAAGCAAATATGTAATCAAATAAATACAATGTATACATATATAAGCAAATATGTAATCAAATAAATACAATGTATACATATATAAGCAAAAATGTAATCAAATAAATACAATGTATACATATATAAGCAAATATGTAATCAAATAAATACAATGTATACATATATAAGCAAAAATGTAATCAAATAAATACAAATTATACATATATAAACAAAAAATGTAATCGAATAAATAGAAAGTACACATATATAAGAAAAATTAAACTAAAATTTCAGTTAAATAAAGTAATGCAAATAAAAAGCTTTTTCAACACTATGCATCAAGTTGCAATACAAAAGTAAGAAGCAATAAAAAGCTTTATCAACACTATGCATCAAGCTGCAATACAAAAGTAAGAAGCAATAAAAAGCTTTATCAACACTATGCATCCAGCTGCAATACAAAAGTAAGAAGCAATAAAAAGCTTTATCAACACTATGCATCAAGCTGCAATACAAAAGAAAGAAGCAATAAAAAGAGATTAATTACTTAAGAGTAAAATATCTTGAAAACTGGAAGTACATGTATAAGTGACAATTAATTTCAGTGCTTGAAGTACATTTTATAGTATTATAATGATATAAGTCTATATACAACCAAAATACCACCCATTCAAAAACTGTCCTCTTCCTCGTTCTTTTCATTACTATTATCATCCTAAGATTTAACCAATTTACTATACTGATGTTAGTTCATCAATTTACTATACTAATGTTAGTTCATCAATTTACTATACTAATTTTAATTCATCAATTTACTATACTAATTTTTCTTCATCAATTTACTATACTAATTTTACTTCAGTTTCAACCATCATATTACTCATTACATTACACTAAAGATCTGACTTCTCAACATCCCTGATATATATATATATATATATATATATATATATATATATATATATATATATATATATATATATATATATATATATATATATATATATATATATATATATATATATGATTCTACCACCATACTGTCATTATTATCTTTATTTTCATCAGCATCATCGCTAATATTTACACCTTCACATCAACTACATCATTCTGAAACCGCAATCACCACATGAACATACTGACTAGCAACTATCTACCTATTCTTGTCAAAAGTTTATTCAGGATATATTTGCCACTTTTCATTTTTCTCCCTCATGGTTTCCAGCCTGACTTCCAACTTCTTTTCTACAATCCTTGTGTATATTGTGTCAGTCTTTGTTTGGCACTTTGTCTAAGTTCATATATGCAAGCTTAGATAATCTTCCCCATTCTTATTTCATCGGTAGCGATATGTCAGTGGCAACTCCTTCCTAGTGACATAAAGATTAGGTGCACACGAGAGAATCAGCTCTCTGTCATTAAACGAAGCTGAAGCAAAACGCACAGGGATGGGTTTGCGCCCAGAATATTGAGTCGTATCTCTGTGTACATTTACAAAATAATCGATTCACCATGTATCTACCTGATGATCCTGTACTAATAATTCTCTAATAATATCATACATATTTTACTTTTTTTTTCGCTGATGCTATACAGCAATAAGTTGTATACTATGTCATGGTTCTCAAATAGTAACAACATGTTTTCTACATCTTCTCCTAATTTGTCAAATTTTCATTTTTTTATTGAATACATTCCGACTGTCGATCTTCTTTCTTGTGTACCTCTGTTTTTAACTCTATTATGGATTCAAATTTAACGTTGACACTCTCTTCCAGCGCATCACACTTTTCTGCTACAGCCCTCACGTCAGTCCTTCCTGTCTCCACTTCTGCTTTCATGTCTTATCTGAAGGTTTGAAAATTTACTTTCTGATTGGTCTAATCTTTCACACACATTTTTGTCAAGACTTTCGAACACGTTTTTCATATCCTTCTGTATCGTATCCCATTCTGCTTACGTAGCCTCGGTGTTTACATGAGCCATGTGAGAACCATTTCCAGCCTCATATTTGGATTTTGCAGCACGGGAACTACTTTGATTTCAACCACTTCTGAGTACAAAATAGTATTCAAATTCAATTGGTCGGTTATTCGTTTCAGTTCTAGGTTGGAATTTTAACGTTGTATGTCAAGAATTCCAATTTAACATGTTGAATGAAATTGATTGTGCTGAAAGTTCCATTTTTTATGTCGAGTTTTAGATTGTATCTGTTGAATTACACAGCGGTGGTTGAACGTTTTATTGTGCTCGTCAGAATCGCTATTTTTATATGCTGGAATGATATATGTGTGTTAAAAGTTACATTACACGATGAGAATGTTCACTTTAACAATTCAAAATAATATCAAGTATTAGGATGTATCATTTATGTATTCAACTGCAGTTTATGCATTTACAGTTTGAAAGTTATCATTCACTGGTCGAGAATTACTATGAATTTCATCTCTAGAGGTCGCTCTCGTGAACGGACCGCGTTATTTTTAAATATAGAAGCTTCCCGTTGATTGTTGATAATGGTGACTGTAATACAATGAGATATCTCCAAATATTAGTTATCTTACTACTCTTTATTGAAGAAACTGTAACAACTGAGCTGCAGGACTACATTTTAAGCATATATCATGATATACAACTGTTACAAAATTGTGCTGAGGATGATTTAAATATCTTGGAGTTCCTGGAACGAAGATTCGAGGACCGACCATGGAAGGTTGATTGTAATCATCGTTGGAATATTGCACGAGATCAACACCCAGGTTATTATTATTATTATTATTATTATTATTATTATAAATTAGGTGTCGTACATGTACATGTATTTACAATTGTGAGAAGGTGGATATGAACAACACTGATACGCGATTCTTCATCGGATAATGATAGAGATGATAATTATCGATCCCTTCTCAGGCCAAGGGGGTCGGGTGGGGAGGAGGGGGGGGGGAGAGAGAGAGGCAATTGCCGAGGGGCCTGGTCATTTCTAGGGGCCCGCCGTCAACTCAGTTATAAAAAAATTGATTGTTCTTTACAGAAAATATTAAAATGTGTTCCTTGCAAGAGTCTAAGTTATGGCAGATAACTACACAGGGGCTCGTATTGTTGCTGACAACTTATCTATCAGTCATACATGTACTATATAATACTAGTACATGTATGACTTATAGATAAGTTGTCAGCAACAATACGAGCCCCTGTGGATTACTATATGTTTTTTATATATGCAAAACTGTACACAGGTTTTTATATATAAAAAAATTGAACTGGTTTTGTGGCCCAATGACTGCTCTGCCCAGGGGTCTGGAATTTCTGTGGGCGGGCCTGACCCTACTCCACTATCCTGTAAATCATATTTAAATGTTGCGGAGGAAATAAAAAAAAAAGCTGGATGAAGTTTGCTAAATATATATATATATATATATATATATATATATATATATATATATATATATATATATATATATATATATATATATATATATATATATATATATATATTCCAGTTCATGTTAGAAGGTGTGGAGCCTAGTCCTACAATATAAGACGTGGACCCAGATATTTTTGACCGAGACCGACTCTATCATAAATATCCAAGTCCACGTCCTGCATTGTAGGATTGTAGGACTAGTGGGGAAACTGTAACATTTACCCTATTATCTATGTTATTTGTGATACTAATTTTCCTTTATACACAGCTGCTTTCATGATACATGTTAATTTTGTTGAAGCCTTCCGTTATGATGTGGAGAATGGGATCTTTGATTTGCCAATTATATGGCGAAGATGAGAGTGGGTGGGGGTGGGGGGAGGGTATTTGCTTTTTTAACCCATGGACTTCTATATCATTGTTGAAACTTCAACTTATACCTATTAAAGCCCAGAAGTTAAATGCTGTAGATGCAGTGATCTCCCCAGAAATTTTCAATAGCATCGGGGTACGCGTGTTTGGGTCATAAAATGTTTTACAAAGCGCGCGTTAACGTCATAAAAGTGAAACAAATTAATATCAATGAAATAAAAAGAAGTGCATATATTTACATAGTATTTTTTATTTACCTAGGTTATAACAGTAACAACAATGCATATCTCATTTATTTCTTAATTTAAATACATGATATTCGTCTTTTCTTAATTTCACCATATAAACTGACTGCAACATTACAATTAAAGTCTTTTAAAGGTTGTCCTTCAGTACTAATTGTCACAACCTGTTCCTTAAAACACTCTTAATTCTATTCATTGAGGAGAATGACCTTTCACAATCTGAAAAAAATGGAACATAAAATTTATTAATGGATGTAAAAAAAAAGAGACAAATATACCTGAATCCTAATTAAGTTAATTACCATGGAAAAATTCTTCCGGCACAATTTACACAGCATACCTGCAAAATATATATGTAATTACATAGTCTTATTTTCAAGAATTTGATATAGACCGGGTGGAATAAACTTTTGAGGTCATGACTTCACTGAATAATAAGTAAGAATATGGATGAAATTATTTTAGTTATATTTATAAAGGAATACTTTTTATTTATATCTTTTCAAAAGAGGTAAAACTGGAAGATAAAAATTGTTCCGTTTATTACTTGGATAGACAGAAAAGAAATTAATAGGGCAGCACTCACTTAAGTTAGCAATATTGAAAACTTACCATCCGATCCAACAATTTCCACCCAAGGGAATAACGTCTTCCATTCATTATTAAATCCCGTTCTTCGTTTCTTGATATCATTCTTTTTGGAAATCATGCTGGTGCTAACGGAATCGGAATCACTGCCACTATTCGTGACGCTAATTTCTGATTGTCGTAACCAGGCCAACATGGGGCTAACCGGGCGCTGGGTAATTTTTTCGCTTCTTGGAATGTGGTGTGTTCATTTTTCTTTTTGTGGTTCCTCCCTAGTCCATCCCAGCATATATGGCTGGTTAGAAACTTTGGAAAGAATCCCTCTAATCTACATAATTAATTAATTAATTCTTTATGCCAAATGTAAGTTCTAGTTTAGAGTGAGGTTTCTCTTGTTTAATCCTATTTTCCAAGTTTTTTTGTTCTTGGGTTCCAGGTCCGTACTCACCTCCCTTCAGGTATTGCCTGTCGGTCGGTTTTCCTTCCCTTTCTTCCCTAGATTAGTTATTGGTGTTTAGTGACCTTTGCCAGAGGTCTAAGGTTTTTTTTTTTTTTTTTTTTTTTTTTTTATAATTTGGAAAGTTTTTTTAAGTGTTGATGTCTTTAGGTTTTTTTTGTGGTTATAAAGTTTTAAGCTAGTATGGATCAAATTTTCTGAGTTTCTATTATTTCTTAAGTTAAATTATTTATATTTATGAGTGCGTGAGTGTTGAGTGAGTGTTCCTGTTATTGTTAGGAATATTAGTTGTTATTAGATCTTGTTATTTGAATAGTGATTATTGCATGCATGTCATATTGAGTTTAATTTTTTTTTTTTTAATTTCTAGTAAATATATTAGTTTTCCATAAATAATGTTATGTTATTATTGTATAGTATACTTTTTGCATATTATTATTAGTTCATTGTTATATTAGTTAGTTTCATATGTTATTAATGGTTATATTGGAATATACATTTTTTTTTTTTTGTAGGGCTGAGATAGTGCCTTATTTTTTCTTCACTGTTGATGTTGGTTGCAAGGGTGAGATATTCTTTCTTTTCCCCTGCTCCATCTTTGTTTGTCTCGGTGTTGCTTCCTCCATATTGCTACATTCCAATCTGTAATCGTCTTCTTCTATGTTGTCCTCCTGTTGTTTGGTTTTATTTCTCTTTTGTGTTCCCTTCCAGGGTGGTATAGAGCAAATCTCTTTCACTTCTATGTTTTCCTCCTGTTGTTTGGTTTTATTTCTCTTTGTGTTCCCTTCCAGGGTGGTATAGGGCTAATCTCTGGTCTTTTAGGCATGATTTGTGTTTTCCCCTGTTCTAGCTGTACTAGGTCTTTTTCTTGTATCGTAATAGTTTCTTGTGGGTTTTCCATCTGGGTGTTTTGTTCCGACATGACAGTTAGTACAATTTTATGCAAGGGTTGTTCAGGTGGTTTCGTACTTCCCATTGTAGTTATTTCTTGCCTTTTACATTTTGAAGGGCTGTGTCCTACTTCTCCACATTTAAAGCATTTCCTAAAGTGGATACATCCTTTATACCATGATTTGGCCCTAAAGCCATGTACATAGAAAGGGGCGTGATCCTCTCCTCCAATCCTTTTTCAATCGTGAAAATCCTTGCGCCCGTTTGTATGTTTGGATAGTCACTATATGTCGCCATTTTTGCTTCTTTAATTTCGATGTTGAACTTGTCCCTCATTCTCATTGCTGTCGCCTCTATTTGAATTTCTGATGGCACTCCTGATACGTGTACGTCTACGTACTTTATTTCCATTTCTCTCTCTATGGCAGGTGCCTCTCTTTTTTTCGCCATTTTGTTTCCAATTTTTATCTCTTTTCCAAGCCAGAGAAAGTTTCCTATCCTTTTGGGTTGTAAAATATATACTCCATTTCCCTCACGCGTGAGGGTTTCAATATCTTCCAACTAAATTTGAAGCTTCTTTAAAGATTCCAACACTTCTCCATAGGTTGTTTCTGGGGCCTGTATTTCTAGGGTCCCTGGACGTCTGCTCACCACGAGCTTCTTGCTCTGCCCGGTTCGCACAATTTCCGTCACGAAGTATTTTTGTAACGATGTCATTTTCAACTTTCAATGATATTCAAAATGTTTCCCTTTTCTGTCAGTATTCTATATTTTAGTATTTCCACCGTTTCACATAGTCAGCTTTTTTCGATTCTTGTATCTGATACAAGGAATTTTTTTTTCGTCAACAACTTCCCTTCGCAAGTATCAATGGGACTAACCGGGCGCTGGGTAATTTTTTCGTTTCTTGGAAGGTGGTGTGTTCATTTTTCACAATAATTTTTTATTTAATCGGCGTAACTGCTTTGGCTGTTAATGAAAATGACTGACATATATATAACACACTACCAGTAGACTCCATTGTTGCTGGCCAATCACGTGACTAGGTGCAGACGAAACCCTCACCAAAGGTCGCGCAGCTGCGGTCACGCAAGCCAGGTACAATAGATAATGCTTAAGTGAGTGAGCAATTATCCTGGATTATCTTAATAAAATACCCCAGAAGAGGTAAGAACAGGTGTCATTTGAGTGGGGCTTTGAATTAGGTGACAGGATGTTTGTTTAACAGATTAATTTTATAAGGGTAGTGGGAAACATCAAAGCGTAGCGGCACAAGAGCATAGCGTAGCGGCAGGTTCTAAAGCGTCGGGGTTATCGGAGTTTGAAACGATAGCGTAGTGGACCCGCTACGGTAGAAGGCCTTCGGGAGAACACTGAGATGGTGTTTTTTCCTCACAAAATTGCTTGAGTTCTAGGGATATAAGGGACTGACATATATATTTTGGGTGGTGGGCTTGGGATTTTCTTTTGAACCAGGAATATTTTTTAAAATTTACCTGAAGATATATATTTTTTAAAGGAATATAATTTTTTTTCTACCAATCAGAGAAAGAATATTTTTTCAAGCTATTTGTGATTTGGAAATTTTGTTTAAAGGAAAATATTATAAATGGTAGGTACATAATGGACTATATGCTGTTTTCCTGTGACACAAGTTCATTTTGGTAAAGTCTTCCATTATTTCGGGGGGGGGGGGGGGGTTAGAGAGAAAGAGAGATAGAGAGAGCCTTGTTTTATTTATCCCATATATCATTCATTTCTGGATCTTTAACTTACACCTGTTCTAAGCTCAGGAGCAAAATGCGGGGGAATAACTGGAAATTTGAGCAAAATGCTGGATAGTTGTTTGCATTCAGTTTGAGCTTTATCTGTATGATTTAAATAATAAATACACACAAGGAAGAACAAACATGTTTAAAAATACAAATCTTTTCAAGTTTACGGTCTGGCCACCTTTTTTGACATATGGTGGAGTATATCTCCCTCACATGAGTGCTACAGTTAGAGGGAAAATGAAGAAAACTCCAGCAAATAGTCTGCAGTGTGCACCGTCCTGAACTTTTTATGATATAGGATGACTTTAGTCAGTGCTTAGGTATAACTCTGTGTTGGGTTAACCATTAGGACTAATAATTATAATGCACCATTACATTTCTTGAATTTTGTTTTAAAGATGATGCCTAACTTAACCATTATGACTAATAATTATAATGCACCATTACATTTCTTTAATTTTGTTTTAAAGATGATGCCTAACTTAGAAAAAACCTTTGTGTCTGTATTGGTGTGTATTCCGCAAGTGTTAGCCACTCTACCCGAATGCCTTGTTCAAGACCCTACTCTACCACACTGATACTACCCAGGCACTTAAAGAACTGGTGGGAGACCAAGGTATCCTATTTCTCAGATAAGCCCATGTTTGATGATGAGCCCTACCCCCCCCCCCCCCCTTGCAAAATGTGGAAAGTTTTTCGGTACTAAAGTCTCGTCAGTTGATAAACTACCCCACACTTTTACAAAATTGTTAAGTAAGGTCCCATGGATCATACTAACAGAAATACTCTGTATAGATGTTATGTGCTTTGTTGCATTTTTAGCTATATAGCTACATCATTTTTCATACATGTGAAGAACAGTTCATGTGAAGTGTGATGTATGTAATTCTGCATTGTTTTCCTTCTGTTTTCATCTTGAAATTTCCAGATAGGTTGAGTGACGTTTCTGCCTGGAAAATATGGTCTCAAGGCTAATGGTTTCATTATAGGTAATATCACTAAATAAAAAGTTATTCTGTGCATGGAGAACCTGCTCTCTTGAGGAAGATGGTCTCCTATTGCTGTGGTTTGCCAGACAGGTTTGACTGCATTTACAATTTATTTTACAGATATGTTATTTCACGTGATCAGCTATGTCAGTTGCGGGAAACTGGAATGAGCTGGAAAGCCATTGCTGCCCTTCTCGGTGTGAGTGAGAGGACTCTCTGAAGACACAGATTAAGAACTGGTGTCCCACCTTACAGATACAGTGACATTTCAAATGATGATTTGGATAGAGTGATCTGTAACATTTTGAGCCTCAGGCCAGAGTCAGGGGAAACATATGTGCAAGCAGTTTGAGAGGCAAGTATTAAGTTTGTGGGAATTGGTGTTGACACAGTGTTTAGGGTGCATGTCCTACTTGAAACAGGCTCAGAATCCTCCCCAGACAAGGCCCGAACTTGGCTGTTAAAGTGAGATGCATTAAAGTCAAGGCATTAAAATCCCATTCTTTTGGCACTTTATAGGCTTTTATGCACCAAAAAAACAATCAGATAACTCAGTAGTGACCCAAAAGGAAATAAAACCACATTACTACTACTGCTACTAATACTTGCAGTTGTTATGGTAACTGGAGGACATCCAGTAGTGGTAGTGCATGTACAAGTAGTTGTAGTAGTGGTAGCATCCTACACAAAACTTGTGAAAGAAACCTGCCACAACTTTGGGAATAGGAGTATTTGTACTCACAAACACTAATATATATTCCATTGATAACTGAAGAATGTTCTTTACTATTAATGTTTTCATCACCTGTCTGAAGTATTATATCACAGGAAATGCTGTCTAAAATGCTTCAGTATTATCTGATGTTCTATAGAGATTACCGGTATAGATAAATCTGGATATTTACAATGTTTGCCATGCAAATACCCCTAATAATTGATGTTGCTAAGTAAATTATGTGCACAATTTAACAAGAAGATTGATGTTATCAGTATCCCCTGCTCCAATAAAATGTCTGTTAGGAGAGAGAATTTGTTGAAGGTGCTCACTTATAGGAAGTTAGTATTTACAGAAGTAATCAGGAAAGTGATAGACATGAGTGTGTGCTTGTTTAATTTGTGTCAAATTCATTATTGGTATATTAGATACTGGTGATGTGGATGAGTAACAACAAAAATAGTAGCAGTTATTTGTGTAAAGAGATATGGAACAAATGTTCAGGATATTGAGTTGATGATTGGACCAACCGATAGACAGAAATAAAAATAATTCAACCAGAGAAATCCTGTTATCTAAAGGCATATCTACACCTCTATTCAAATAAGTTTATGAAGTCTCATCAAGATATCTTGAACAATTTAGAGTACTGCTATGAACGGAAGTGTGAGTGATGGATGAAAAAATGGACGAGATTAAATATACTGAAACATAAGAGAACTGTGAGTAGCAAAAGTCAGATCTACACCAATAGTCTAATATGTGTACCAAATTTCATACAAATATATTAAATGGTTTTGGAGTTTGCCCCAAGAAAGAAAGTGTAGATAATGGATTGATGGATGGACATACGCACAAAAACTTTTAAAAATATATTGAGAATAAAGATTTGTTATTCGTAAAATGGCTCATTTATTCCACTTGTCTAATATGTGTACCAAGTTTCATGAAGATATCTATAACGGTTTTGGAGTTATGCTCTGGAAATGAAAGAGTGAATAATGTATTGATGGATGAACAAACATGTGAAAGGATAAAAATGATACTGTAAAATTGTGAACAGCAAAAAGCATTTGATATGTGTACCAAATTTCACACATATCTTCAATGGTTTTGGAACTTTGCCTTGGAAACAAAAGTGTGGATAATGGATATGTGGAAAAAAAAAACAAAAACATAAAAAATACAGAAACTAAAGAATTGTGAACAGCACAAGGCACATCTACACCACTAGTCAAATATGTGTACCAAATTTTATGAAGGTATCTTTCACTTTTGAGTTATGCTTCAGAAACAAAACTGAATGATAGATGAAAACATTGAAACTGAATGATTGTGTATAGCAGAAAGTACATATGTGGCACTTGTCTTATATGTGTACCAATCTATATGACTAGTCTAATATGTCTACCAATTTTTATAGAGATATCTTAAATGGTTTTGGAGCTTTGCTCCAGAAACAAAGGTGACTAGTCTGATAAGCTGACCAAGTTTCAGAGAAGTATCTTTGATGGTTTTGTAGTTAATGCTCAGAATCGACAGTATGATGGACAGACTAACTGACAACTGCTTGGAACCCATGTCTATATCCCCCACCAATTGTATTGAGTGGGGTGTAATAAATGTTCATAGCACCTTTAAATACAATTCCTGGTAAGGGATAACTGTTTCAACTATATTATGTTTGTAAAACACAAATCCCTGCATTTTGTTTATTTTAACACTTAGCCACCCCCACTACAATTGCTTCCCAGGCATGACTCAGAGCATCTCATTCTGAGCCACCCCCAACTATAATTGCTTCCTAGGCATGACCCAGAGCATCTCATTCTGAAACCTATCTGAAATATGTTCACCTGTAAGTCATTGATCACAAACTAATTCTCAAATATGTATAATTCAGTCAAGCTATTTAAATTTTTATGTAAAACCCACCCACTGCATACCCTATACCCTAGAGGTTGCATCAAAATTCTAAAACCACTTCGCACATATGTAGATACTACCAATCATATTCCATGATTTCAAGTCTCCGTATCAATGTAAGAGGAGTTGTATGACATCACACACTCATGAATGCATGCATGCATACACACCTGTACATATAGGCAGGATAACAATATGTCTACCTTTTCTGCAACAAAGCACAGGATAATAATGATAGAGTGAAATATATCTGATCTTAATATTCTACCTACAGGGCATGGTATTCATGTTTGGAGATGGTGTGTTACAAAAAGATTACGCATTATTGACCCTGTTGGTTGAGCATTGAGACAGGAGAGCGCAATACATCGGAGAAATTACAACATCACAGTACCTAACCAGCTTTGGTATGTTTTTGTGTACGTTCCTTGACATGATGCAAATAATGCATCAAGCCTTATTAAAATTTTGTTGTTGTAAATTATTTTAAGGAAATGTAAAAATGGGCAAGTTCAGCCAATTTATGTTCCCTGCCCAACATGTTAAGAATACAGAAAGTATCAGTGTGCAAAATAGAGGATATTTAGCCTTCACAATATGACCAAAAGTGCAGTAAGCTCTGCACTCTATAGTGATGATGTACATGTGAACCTAGTCTCATCCCTTACTATTAGATGGCTTCAAAGTTAATGAACATAAGAGAAAGTGAAGGAAAACACAAAACAAGAACGTAACCTTGACTTTGAAGGTAGTACCCTGAATGTGGTTTACAACATGCCTTCTTGTGATGATTCCACAATTTTCAAGGACTTTCAAGTTATAAATCTGGATTGAAAGAGCAGTAGACAGACTGACAGATAGAAAGACCAATTGAAATGTCTCTTGCTCTTCTTGAAATGGCAGAGTACAAACACTTAAACAAAGTTACATACCTTTTTTTTAAGAATTATCTTTCATGTCAAAACATGAATGTCTTTGAGGTTTAATGTAGAATACCCTGAATTTCATTGACTTGTTATTTTTCAAAGAATCAAAAAGCCGTAACTTGTTTTGAGTGTATAGCATGTTATCCAGATGTTGCAAACACATGCTGGCTCAGTTGATGGTAGGATATGCTCTATCATCGGGATAAAACAAGAGGCCTTGGAGAATTTAACCATCTACTAGTATCTTGCTTACCCCTTAACAGTATAAAACCCTGGGCAATGGATGCGTTGGGTGAGATTGCTTTTAATTAACTCGGAAAGGAATAAGCTGTTGATATAAAATTACAGTTATATGAATAAGTATTGACAATTGGTTGAAATTTAAAGATCTATGATTGGTTCACCATAACCAATCAATGATCGATTTTAATCAGCTGCAGATATTTTCTATGTTTTAATTAAAGGTCATTTTTGCATCCTTCATAATCGTTTTCTTGCTTATACTCCGTACAGTGGAATGGGTTTACCTGCAAAATTGTCATCTGCCATGTTGTTGGCACATGGGTTGAACTAAAAATAAAAAGGCTATATTACTTTCAGTTTTTCACATATTTGACTTTTCCTGACAAATTTGTCACAAAAAGTTGAACAATTAAAGGAGAAAAAAAACACCAAACTATAATCAGTTATAGTCTATTATGGCAAATCATAATCAAATGCTTGATAGTTTGACTATTCTGACCGATCTTCGATTATTTTATTGTTTTATTGTCTGACTATTGTTATAAATAATGTATTAAAGTTGCATTGGAAACAGTTCCAACTCAGTGACCAAAATCTATACATATGCAGCTCTTCCATTCACATGGAAGCAAGTCTTAATTTGGCTGCCTTTTGTTTCATTTATGCAAAAAATATCTGTAACACTTTCCTATCTTCCTGTACTATTGGATTGTACCAAGTGTATTGGACTGAGAGCAAATTAGCCAGTACAATTGTCAAATCATGTAATTTGACATTCAAGTTTTTTCCATTTTTCTTTCAGGCATATGGATTCCAACCAGAAGCTAATTTCTTGGTGTGTTGTGATTCATGGCTGCATTGATTGATCCAGCATATGCATCAATTATCTTAAAAATGTTCATTAGATAAGTTGGCTAAAACTGTTTTTGGCTATTTTCAAGAGGGTGTAAGGACATTTGGCATGCCATCACGAGTTTGAGCAGAGATGGGAGTTGACAATATTGATGTAGCTTGTTTTGTCATTAACATGAAAGGTGTTGGTAGAAGAAATTTCATTACAGGAAGGAGTGTCCACAATCAACGCATAGAGCAACTTTGGGCAAGGACAAATATTGTATTGTCTAACTACTTAAAAAGACTCTTCAAGTTCATGGAAGACTTTGGACTTCTCTGCAGCTTGGACGAAGTAGATCTTTACGTCCTCCATTTTGTTTTCCTCCCCCGAATTCAGGCGAATTTCATAATCAATGGAACTATCATGGACAGAGTTCAATGGGCCATCAATCTCCTCTTGCCCTTTGGATGCAAGGAGTCCTCCTGAACTCTGCCAATTTAGGTCATGATGCTGTTGATGTAGAGAGTGTTGGTGTAGACCATAATGGACCAATTGGAAATATCAATACTGAAAATAATGTCCAGGTGCCATTCGTGAATATATTTTTACCCCCAGATGCATGAAACCACCTGCAGGCCATGTGTGATCCTTTGTCTGATGATTGTAATCATGGCATAAACCATTTTGTGCATGTAAAATGTGTGGTTACACAATTGCTGACTTTATCATGAACACATTCTAACAAGTATATTTTCTTTCCTCTGAAAATAAAGTTTAAAAAATATAAGTTTAGCGATTACATATTTTTTTGTTTACATATTAGGTCATGATCAATGGTGAATATGTGCTTGAACAAATGCCTTGCTGTAGTATACATCCATATGATATGCCACAAACAAAATAATGGAATCAAAGGGCAATCTTCAACAACATAAGCCAAAACAGGAGCCATAACTGGTGTAAAATTAGTTCTTAAGTGTTGACAGTTGAGTTGTAGGTAGTTCTAAGCGATATAAAGATTGTACCTAATTTGGTTCTAATCCATGAAGCCTTTGATACATGTTCAAATTTAATCAGATTCATGGCTGGAACTACTTGTAACAGGAGTTATTGGGGGCATGACGACCATGATGGATTACAAAACCACAAGAATTGTTAAGGGAAATGATGTTTACCCTACCCCCCCCGCAATGAAGTAAGATTTCAGAAATGAATTTTGTTTCACGGGGACAAAAGTTGCTTATAGCATTTTACCATCAAGGTTAGGTTCAAAATAACCAATCACATGTTTGTGTTAGACATTGCATAAAAGCCCTAACAAGACAAAGAATTTGTTAGAAAATCATAGTAATTGAACTTACTGGTACCCTATGTTTTGTAAATCTAAATTCTTATATACAAGTTGGTTTCAATTCATGCGATACTTCACAAATTAATGGGATTTAAATTTGTGATGGAAGAAGATGGAGGAAGAGACACTGTCAGACATGTCTAACACTATGCTCCTTCTAAAAACGGGTGTGTGGGTGTGTGGCAGGGCTCTAAATTAGCAGTAGTCCTCTAGCCTGAGGCTAGTACATTTTCTGTCAGACTAGTAGTTTTCATAATTTTGATAGTCGGATGGCTAGTAAAGTTTCAGTTGTCAGGAGTTGGCATGTATTTACACTACCATGCATAATTTTCAAAAGTCTGAATGATTGGACAATGTCCAAGTTCTCTCAGAGCTTATCGTATAAACCCCCAAGATTCAGTTGCTCCCCTAGAAGATAAGAACAAAAAGGCTGTTTAAATCTTTACCGATTTTGCTCGATTTACAAGGAAAAATTTTAGTAAAAGACTGCTGGTCCCAGTTTGCGCTGACTTTTCCTATCCCATTTAGCGATATTTTGAGATTTGTGTTGGAGTGTTAGTTTAGTGCTCATTGCCTACTGAAATGTTGGAATTCGCTGAAGCCACGCTGTGCTGACATGGAGTAGTCACTTTACTATTGGACCTAGCAAACTTAAATGACCTTATATCGAGGCCTATCCACATGAAATCGATAGAAAGATGATTTATCTTCTCAGAAATTGCAAGTACCAACTTTTCAATAGGCAACGAGTTCAGACTTCACACCCCAACATAAATATCAAATTCTCTAAAATGGGGTAGGAAAGGTCAAAGGAAACTTGGGCTATAAATGAATGTAAACCAGACTTATGAATTTGTCAAACTGCCATGGTCATCATAAATGGCTATTATTACTAACTATTCCATCTTTAAAGGATTAGCATCGTATTTTGCTCAAAGTTTTGTATCTGTTTGTGAAAACCTGCACAATACTTATACTGCTATAATAAGAGACCATTTCACCCTGCTTTCACTGTAGTACAATGGGTACTGCCTTAAATCGTCTGTCTGGGGAGTTACAATATGTAATGACCAGAGTGATTGAGTTCTTTGTCTTTTTATTTTATTTGGTTATTTGTTTTTTTTCCACATGACAAGACTCCACAAAATGTTTTCTGAGTCATCTTTTGTTACAATTAATTTCTGGAGACTCATTCATTGCTTTTTCTTGCGAACTTTTAGTGAATATTTTCAAGTAACCTTTGTGGTTTTCTAAAGCAAGATGTTTCTGAATTACGAATGATGGCGACATTTAAAAAATAAAAGTGTTGTTAATCCAGATACCTGTCTGACATTGTTCTGTGGGAAGGACAGGGAAAGATGCAGCAGGACTAGTAAATTTCTGAATATACTAGTGCTTCTGGCTACAAGGAAATGTTTGTTCAATTCTAGGCCTGGGTGGGGGTGTTAAAAAAAATCTGAGATATATAACATTTGTAGTATTTAATACATAACGATAGCTTTTATCACAAAATTATGAAATCATAGGTTATACGAAGATGACTTGATTGAATGTTTTGACTTGGTTGTATTGAGGCAGGTTCAAACAAATTTAAAAAGAAGGAATGAAGCTGTCAGAAGACATCAAAGCTAGTACATGTACGTGAATAAAGTAGCTTGCATATGATCATGTCAATTTCATGGATACATTCATCAAGTTTTATAATCAGACAAGCTACAAATATGATCACAGAACACAAATATCCAGCCACCCACTCATTGTATGAATCGGAGATTAAAAATGTCTACAAGCCAAAGTCAATGTTACATAAGCTGGGTCATATGTGTTACATAGTGTTGCACTCTCCAACGCCCATGTAAACACCAAGTAGGATGCTTATGATACATATAATCCTGAGAAACTGAACTAAACACGTGAAGGCTAGGGCCTGCATGTTGAGCACACAATCAACACATTGCTGCAAAACACGTGACCTTGACCCCAAGGTCAAACGGTTGAGTTAGCATGGTGCAGAATTAATGGTCTTAGTTGATATGATTCATCCAACTTAAAATAAAACATTAACTCAAATTTTCTACACAACTGTGACCCAAATATCAAAGATGCAAGAGTGCATGTGGTAGAATGGTTTTAACATCATGATGATTCCCCCCAAGTATGAATAAAACTCGTCAATGGGATTAGGAAATATAAGCAAATGAAAAAATAAAAATTAACAGAAAATAAATTCTGTATGACTGTAAAGTCAAAGGGACAAGTATGCACGTCAACAAATGAATTGTATTCGTTTTATAATGGCTCGTACCAAGTATCAACAAATCCATCAAGAAGTTAGAAAATATAAACAAATGAAAACACTATATCCAAAACCTTAGGGTAAACTTTATATGATCGTGACCTTGTTTCCAAGGTCATAGGGGTGAACAAGCATGTTGCAGAATTAATGGTCTTAGGTTTATATTGATGAATGGCAAGTATGTTGAGAATCTATCAAGGACTTTAGGAAATATTACCAAATGAAAAAACTAACCAAGACTGTAACACAATTTCTGTGACCTTCACCTAGTTAAAAGGGTCAAGTGAGCATGTTATAGAATGAATTGTTGTACATTCATAATGATTCAAGCAAACATGATGAGAATCTATGAAGGGGTCTAAAAAATCTATGCAAATTAAAAACAAAACAAAACCTTATCTGTTCACAACACAAGCTGCCATTGGAAAAGTGACTGATCTGTCTTGTTTCTCACTAACATTGGCTTGAAAATAGAAATTGAGAGAAACAATTAAGGATAAAATAAGATCACAGTGACCTAATTTAGCTGATAGTTGTGGTACTCCTCGAGATGCATCTACATACAAAGTTGCATTACTCTGACTAACAATGTTAGAGGAACTGAACTAAACGAAAAACTAAACTGAAGTCGCTTAATCTATTTTCTGGAATTCAAGCAGCTTCTCATCATAAGGATTTCATCTATGTCATGTAAAATAAATATAAACATAACAAAAGTCATTTAAGACCTTGTTTATGGAGGTTTTACAGGGAGTCCCAGTCATTTCGCCTGATCTTTGGCAAGAGTCATCACATGACAGCCTTTCAAAATACATGTTATGTAATCAACATCACATAGAATAAAAACGATGCAAGAGTAAATACAGGAGGAAACATAAAACAATGTCTTTATGCTTTTGGGGATTTCAATATACATGTATTTAGATATAGAAGAGAAAAGGGGAGAGAGAGAGAGAGAAAGGAGACCAAAAGAGAAATAAAGAAAAGAGTAGAATAGGAGCTATAGATCCTCTTTTCTTGTGCATACATGTGCTCATTTTGCATTATTGTAGTAACATTTGTACAAATCATTACTCAATGATTAAACAATAAAGCATTTTTTCTACAAGCTACGCCATATGCAATGTACTTTCCGTTTTAATAGTTCTGTTTTAACGATCTTGTGATCAGTCCTGCATTCTCCAAGCCCATTATAATAAAGTCGAACTGAAGTGGTACTTTGTCATGTGAGGAGATAATTAACTTTACATTAATTGGCTTAAAGGTATTTTGTTTTCATGTGAAACAAGACCTTATCTCATTGTCCACCTCCACTGCCTCTTGTTTATTTAACTGAGCAATCAACTGGACCGAAAACCACTCATGAATGTGTGACTCGAGAGTCCCCTTGGATAACTTGTTCGAAGATAAATCTGGGGGTTTAGTTCATGCTGCTGGCAAAAAGGTATGAGGCAATTTGGAAATGAATGATGGTATCATTTTTGATATATATATATATCTTTTATAGAGATTGTCACTCTTATATATTTTATACTGCTTTTTTTTTTAAAATTAAAAATCCACAAAATGAAGTACCCACGAGTACATATTGTTTTTAAGAAAGCCATGATATTTGATACCCATGAATATAAAGTGATTCACAGTAGTTGCCTTGTAATTAAGGAAAACTGTTTACTATTTTTGGTTTAGTGTTCACTGATTTGTGAATGTAGCAGTCATAGAAATGGCAGCTGCCGTAGTCCTTTGGAATGTGATGTAGTCATTCAATACTGGTATCTTCAGTTCCATACTGCATGTGTTTGCATATGGAAAACCTGCTGTAATGCACTGTGCCTCATCTCTTAAGTCCTCCTGGTGTATAAAGGAGAGCTGAATTGGAAAGGTGAAACCTAGTGGAGGCACCTCGTCTGCTCCAGTTGTGAAGGCAAGAAGATACTTCAGGCTCAGAGACATGTTTCCTTGACCTTCTAAAACATGAAAGAAAATAGTTTTACCATACATTGTCAAAGTAGCTGGTATAATTCTGAAAGATATAGCATGCCCAGATAACTTGCAGCCCTGCTTATAACATGGAGGCAGGTTTAGATCCCATTTTTTTCTTCTTATAGAAAATGCCAATGCATAATGCCCCAGCTTGTTGAATGTGAATAAAATCGAAATCAAAATTAGTAAATGAAACCTTGATATATCGCTCATTTTATACTCGAAAATGGCAATTAGTATCCAGAAAGTGAAATAAACATCATGACATTTTAAACTTTTAATAGGAATTAATTTTCTTTAAAAAAAAGATTTCAGCTCACTGTAAATAACAATATACGATGCAATTCTGTCAAGTGAAATTCGTGTTTTAATCTTATCTTTTAATTTGGGTTTCAGTGTAATCATCAATAATGTGATATGTCCTCTTGCATTTAAATGTCACAGCGATGCCCGCAAGCGTTTCTGTGAGAACCTTATTTAGTAGTGACTGTGTTTTGATCTGACTTGTGAAAGATCTGGTTGCATTGTTACAATCAATTAAAAGTTGACCTGCATAGTATTATCACGTTAGTTTTTTGTCTCAAATCAAGCAATGGGGGTAGAAGAAAAGGTTAAAAGGCATGCATATCCTACCTTCATAGGTAGCATTCACAGTCGTGTGTAAAGTCAAGTCATTTCAATTGAATAATCGAACACTGAAAACACTGTAAGTACATGTAGCATAATTAAAATATCTAATATTATTCAGTACTTTATGATACTCATTGGCAAATGTGATGAAAGATGGCAAAGAAACAGAGTAAGAGGTGTACTAGATGCATTAAAAGACCTGTTCACAGATAGGATTCATTATGGAGAAGCGAGTTCAAAATTTTATTGTGACCTTAAAATTCCAAAATTGACACTCAAAGGTTTGTTCACGGATGAGCAGAAATTTTGCTGTAACTTGCAATAAAATCACAGCATCAGTATTTTTCCAATATAGGAATGAAAAATAACTAGAGTTTTGACGTTATTGTATCTCTAAATAACTCACTCTTTTTTTAAATAAAGAATCTTGTTTTATTCTGAATCTACAGTAACACTAAAATGTATTCACATTCACATGCAAAACACATGGATGTATTACACAATAATTTCGCTGGTACAACTGTGATGTGTTTTGAAACCACTTGGAGTAATGTTTTAAACGATCTTTCAGAGATTGGATATATGGAAAATAAAGATAATTTACACAGAAAATCAACGAACTTCATTAGAAAAGCTATTTATTGACAATTATTCCCAATGCAATTATTAAACAAGTATTCAACCACTTAAGCCACTCCCCACCTTCACAATGTTGATGTCCATCCCTTTCTTAATTTTTTCAGAGGTCACTCTGTAACTTGCATAGTGTTTTTTGAGCACGAGTTATCAAGGGAGAGGTGTATATCAGTGAGATATTGTTTAAACATACCTTACAGAATTTTTGGCTTCATATTCTATTGGAAAAATTATTTCATTTGCTGTTAACTCGACTCTGAGAATACCATTTACTATTTACCAATGTCTAAATTAAAAAAAGAACTTGCGTGTAATTGGTCTGTGATATTTCACCAGTGTTAGGGTGAAAAAAAACTCAGGTGGGTGGATTACACAGAGAAGGACTAACTCTGAAGACGCTGATCTTGAGTGATTGTCAGACTTGAAAAAATTGATTATTGTTGATAGTCTAGATACCTAACAATACAAATTTACTAATTAACAAAAGGATTAAACGTGCTACATCAGAGCCCAACAAATTAAATTGGGTAAACAATTCACTTCTGTACTAAAAACTATTCTGCTTGTGGAAAAACACATTACTTACCTAAGAGTCTTTTTACCTGATGCTTAAGATACACCGCTTTTATGTTGTTTAATCACTTGCACCTCAACTTGAAATCACTATTGTTTGGGGGGGGAGGGGTCACCGAAGGCTGCACCTATAGTGTTCACTCAATTTATGCCACCCTATGGGAACATACCTGTGAACTTCAATTTATTTTCATAAGAATTTGTGATACTTTTTAATATATTTGTGAGAAACTGAAAGGCATTTATGCAGGGTTCTGCCTAACTGCGGAGAAAGGAACATTCCTAACAAGTTTGATCAAAACTGTCTCCATGATTCTGTAACAGAACAAGCAAGACATGTTTTTGACCTGGTTGTTACATAATTCATTACTATAAAAGAGAATCAGGAAATAAATCTGATACTAGATGACTATTACTCAACATGTTTAGCCATTTCCAGAAGTTGAAATTACATTTTTACACCCGGTTACCATGGAACCTACACAGTTGCAAGGGATGCCAACTTGGACACAATTTTGGCAGAGATGTCCTGACAAAGACTTTTGTCGAGTTTGATCCCAAAATAAGCCGAGTCATCCTGGAGAAGCAATTAAGCAGTAGGTTTTACACATAATAGCTATGGAAGCTATATGATGCACAACAGAAGACTGGCCACACCAATATAGCTTGCTTGACCTTATGGCCAGCTTGGTTGATTTATTGTCACTTTTAACACATTATTGACTATGGTAGGCAATACACTTTTTAGTCATGATATACACTTGGGCAAAGTTTCATTAAAATATCTTAAGTGGTTCCAAATTATATTGCAGACAAGGATACAAAATAATTATATTTTACCTTGCCATGACTTTAAGGCATGGTGCATGTTTAAGATATGTGAAAAACATTCTAGTCATGATATATAATTGGACTAAGTATCATAGAAATATCTTCAGTGATGTAAATGTTCTGGACAAGATACAATAATATTCAGAGAATTGCATATTTTCTTGTTCTGACCTTGACCATGAGGTGTGATGGACAACTGGGGTAGCTATGGCATGTGGTACACTGTCTGTTTCAGGAAAATCTCACCAACCATTACAAAGTTATAGGCCAGAGAAGCAAATGTAAAAAAATGGAAGGACAGACAACTTAAGATGGACGTATATGAAAAGGGATTAAGATGGACGTATATAAAAAGGGATCAAGATGGAATACACACATGTATCCCACCCATAAACACAAAAATTCAATAGCTGACAATTTTTAGAACAGATAACAGGTACAATTTGCAAAGAAAATGCAAATGGCTCCTAAATCTAATCGGCTAATCTACAGATGCATAAAAAAACTAAAAAATGTAATTTGCTTAGAGTAAGTGGATTTGTATAATTGTGCCAACAAGGTATCCGCCTAAATGAAATGTCTAAATCCAACAAGTGCATAAAAGTTGTAAATGAAATGCTGAATTGACATGAAAATCTTTTCAGCATATTTATATATCAATAACAAGAGACTCTTGTAGGAGCTGGTGCTCTGCTGGTCGAAAAGAATTTCCTGGAATTCAAGATAAGATAATTTTTTCTTTTTAACTCCCGAGTGTTGAAACCATCTCTAATATCTCTAATATTTTGGAGCATTAACAAGATTCTCAAATCAACCACAACGGCAGCTATATTGGATGTATGATTGGCACAATTTTCATTTAGGACCAACTAGACAGCATTAGAAGTCTTTTGGTGAAAAGCACGTCACTGTGACCATTCATTCATGAGGAGTAGCAATAACAAGATTTTCCAATTCTCAAAATGCCAAACATGGCAGCCATATTGGATGTCAGATTGGCACAATTGTTAATTTAGAACCTATGAGATATCATAAGGAGTAGTCCAGTGGAAACCCCATGTCAATATGACTATCCGAAGAGGAGGAGAAGCGATAAAAAGATTTTTAAGATAGCAATTTTGGTGACCATTTTGGCTGTCAGAATGGCAGGTCAAACTAGATATCACAATAAGTCTTTTGGGGAAAACCAAATGTTGATATGACCACCCAGCTTGGAGGACTAGCAACAACAAGATTTTGAAGATGGCTGTTGTGGTGGCCATAATGGATGTCAGATCAGCACTATTTTTATTTATGACCAACTACACGTCATAGGAAGTCTTCTGGTGCAAATCACATGAAGATACGACTTTCCGCTCAGAAGTAGTTATAACAAGATTTCAAGATGGCTGCCATGGGGACCATATTTAACATCAGATCAGCACCATTTTCATGTAGGACCAAGTAGACATCATAAGAATTCTTTTATTGAAAACCCCATGCTGATATGACCATTCATTTAGGAGTGATAACAAGATTTTCAAGATGGCCACAGCAGAATCATTTTCATTTAGGACCAACTAGACCAATCACCATTGAATAAATGTGTGTGTAAAGTTTCATAGCAAGCATTCAAGTAGTTTAGGAGTAGAGATAATAAACTTGTGTTAACAGATAGATGACAGACAACAGGCCATCCCATAAGTTCTTTCATCTATGACCAGTAAAGCTAAAAACATGCCTAGAAAATTTTGATTAGTTATTGTATGACTGTAAAAAGCTATCATGGTTTTCACCAAATATGTCCACCATGTTAAAGAATTTTTTTTTAAACGAAAAAAATTGGCTGCTTGTCATATAATTATAATCAGGTGATGTAAATAGCAATAGAAACAAGCCTGCACATTTTCATTTCTCTATATCATGTAGTTTTTGTGTTACCATGCTACATAAGTAGGCAAATCAAGATGCCTCCTCTTTACTTGCTGTTGGGGCAAGTCCTTACATTTGAATTATAGCAAGTCCTTACATTTGAACAGCAAGTCCTTACATTTGAAAGTTCTGGGACATCTCTGCCAAATAAGGAATGGACAACTTTGTTATTGTTGAATCCAAGCTATAAAAAAAAAGAAGAAAAAAAAGCAACATAAATTTTTTTCAAATAATTAGAATACTTACTGGTAAATTGAAGATAAATAAACATCAGATATTAAAACTATATGGATAAATTGCTGTTGGATTTGTCAGAAAGAAAGGATTTTTGACAAAAAACACTGAAGAAAACAATCCTTAATATTTAAGAACTTCTGGATTCTAGTGACTTCCCTTCATGTACCCCCGAGTTCATTATCAAGGAAACTGTCTACAAAGATTATTACAACTAAGTTATTTGCATAAATCATTACTGATGTAAACAGAGACACAATACAACATTTGGATTTGGTTGGACTAAGCCCACTTTTAAGGTGTTTTATCTTGCAGCTTTTGGATAGTTTTTGTAGAGCAATGAAAAAAGTGTCTTATCCAGTTTTTATACCCTATGAGTATTATGTGGAATATATATATATATATATATATTTTTACTAGGCAATGCACATAACAATACATACCACAGGGAGGTAAATCCATTCAGGTAAGGGAAACAACAAACACGATAAAAAAAGAGTGGTTTATGTCAACCATCTGTCAACTTGTGGGTCACAAAGACCTTGATCTTCATTTCCTCAGATTACAATGGTTATTATAAAGTGACCAATATGTGAAATTTGGTTAAGTATCAATCAGTATAAATTAGTTTAAATGCAAGAACTTAAATTCCACTTGCTGCATCACAGTGACCTTAACCTTTGGCCTTTAGATACCTTTATTATTAGGTTTCTTTGTATAAGGAACAACATAACAAGGCTTAGTGGAGATGCATTAAGTTCACATCTCAGATCACAAACACAGTGAAGTTGCTGTGTCGCAACTTGGTTGTGACTGTTGTCACAGGAACATTTTATGTACGTCTGTTTCCCTATAATGATCAAGATACATGTAAAGATATTTGTCAAAATTAGGAGGACAATTGCAGTTTTAGGTGACAGATTGTCCCCTGGGCTCGCTCAAGGTGCAACACTGCTTTAACTTCTGATCACACTAACCAACAGGGTTATGTGGCAATCTACAAATTGTGCAGGGTAATTGGATAATGGCAACCTATACACTAAATTGGAAAAGGTATGTAAGACAACTCTCACATTACCATATGGAAACCAAACTGTTATTAGAGTAACAGACAAAAAAGGGTGAACATAACCATAAAATAATGTGCTTCAACATATGTTACTTAAACAAAAAGGAAACAAAATACATTGAGGTATTGTCATCTGGACTATATATGTATCCAGATGTACTGATATCCAAATTGCTATGTCAGGTATCCCCTTTCTCGGAAATGATTAATCCAATTACTTTATTAATAAGTGTAAAATGGCTGGGGTAATTAAAGTGTTAGGATTTATTAGATTTTACTATAGGATTTATAGCATTCTTGTTAAAACATTCTTAATTGACAAAATGCTGGAATAAAGCGGATGTTCATCAACTTGTCTCCTTAACTGCCTCTTCAATCATTCAAGAGTGGACAGCATACGTATCTTATTTATTTTCAACAAACATTTCTGTAGGTTTTGACACAAATAGCCTTTACATTATTTACTTTCTTTTACTGATTGTATTGTAAATCATGTTTACTTGCCTCTGTTGAAGTGTGCAATACACCAGGACTGACATGTTGCAGAATCTGAAATTATAAAGTAACAAGTTCATTATTTTAAAAAAATTGAATGACTAAAAAAACTTTTACTGCCTAATAAGTTTCTGAAATGTAATTCATTCAATTCAATAATGTTATCTTTCATAAACTGTAACTGAACCACGAAGCATTTATAATACCTTGAATATTTTTATCTTTTTGATGATTTTCTTTGTCCACTAAAAAAAAAAAATTATGAACCAAAACTTAATAGCACATATCCATACTAACAAAAACAAATTTTAAGAATTCCTAATAATCATGCTGTCAAGTCTTTAATGATGTGATTTAGATTCTGATTCCCTACAACACCCATTCTTAAGACATACTATTTTACTCTTGCCTACTTTACACATAAAATAGTATGATTTTAAAATGTTATTTGGATTAATGTGTGATATTTGAATTCCGTCATAATGTGACAAGTGACACTCTTCATTCTCATTAAAAAGCATTATTACTAATGTCACGTAGGGTCTTTTTTTTTAAAAGAGCATTTGTGAGTCTGCTTATATCTGTTATACAAAAGCTCTATGTATGCAGGTGTGCATGAATGGATGTGGTTTAACAGCACATGAGCTATACAGTGCTGATAAAAGTTAATTTCCAAAAATGTAAAGGCAAAAAAATGAAGGAAGATAAACTCCTCAAAATTTATGTATACATGAAGTCCTCAGAATATGAAAGATAAGCACACATTCCAACACACACACAATAAAATCTATCTATGGAAAGAGAGAGAGAGAGAGAGAAACACACATACCTTGTTTCCATCTGAAAGGAGGCCAACAGATGTTCTTGCATACAGTGGCTTATCTTTGCATATCTTTGTGATAAAATATCCTGTCATCTGCTGGCCAGCCTCCAGAGATGGTGGTAGAAGTCTCTGATGGACAGAATGCAGACACTCTAAGCTGAAAAAGACAAATCTTCTATGTAATTACTACTTCAGCCTTGAAGTAATTATATTTTTTAATTTCATTAATACAATAAGCTTTGAAGCTATTCCATTGTGTAAGATTCACTAAAGGATTACAACACTGAGAATCATGATTCCAATGAAGCAATGAATACAAATTTACTATTTTCAAGCACACATTACAAGCATTTAACATGCCCTGTTATTCCAACACATTTGTAGAAATTGTTGGGAATACTTATAAGTTCCATCTGTATATTCATCCATTAGCAGAGATGCTGCCAGGATTTTATTTAAAGGGGGGGAGCTCCCTCCTTGTCACCAAAATAATGGGGGAGTAGAAAAAAAGTGAGGGGGAGGAGGAAACAGCCATAGTTAAAGATTTACCTGATCCATAAATAACCATCTCTTTCTTTCTTTCTATTCTATTGAAATCGAAATCCTCAAAAGATGTCTCCTCTAGTTGTATAAGCATTAATCTGTTAACCATTTCTGAGCTTAATTTGTATCTTATCTGCGTATGAATATTGCTCTGTGATGAGAACCACCTTTCACATATGCATAGCTAGCTAAGCCAGCTTGAACAAGTTGGAAAACTGTTCTTTATGGTTATTATGTACAATTTTCAACAGCTCATTGGTATTGTCTCTTGGATATCTCTGCTCCAAAATGATATTTTTCACTAACAAGAGCTCAGCCAAAGTTTCACTTTCTTAAATCAGTGCTTAGCTGACTACTATGCCAGATATCTTATCTGTTCCACAATATTTTATTAGCGTTTTAAGTCCATCAATGCCATATTAACTTCTCCCCCCAGACAGGTTTTACCAAATTGTACTCTTTCTTTATATAGAAAAATCCACTCATCGTTCTTGCTCTACAAACCATTTTCTAGGAGATGTATGTAAAGCATCAAGTTTATCACGGCTTGAAATTGATGCTAGCATTCTGCTAGTTACAATTCTGATATGCCAGTAAATTGCTTGCAGATAATAAAAAAAAATTTTTTTTTTTTTAAATAACTAGAAGTGTCTTGCTAGTGATACATGTACATTGTATTTTGTATTCAAAATACAAAATATGCTACTGGATATTGAAAGCAGCCCAACTATCAAAATACCGCTTGTATAGAAAAAAAAATATTTTATGGGTCATGCATTTAGCAGAAAGTAAATATTTTAATATTATTTTGTTTACATTGTGAATTCTGAACCATTTTCCAGATGAAGGCAACAAGGCGAGATGTAATTATGCAATGCCTAATTAGTCTATATGGATACAACGTAAAACCTGCTAAATCACATGAAATTCAAACAACAATTCACAAGATAATCATAATGTCAAAATTCTCAATAGTGACATTCCTCACAATATTGTCGTTTCTATTCAGTCAATCAGGAGCTCTGTTCATTAAGAACATGGGATAGAACTGGGGTTGTCATATCAAAGTCAACAACACCTGTATGCATCAAGGTATCCAAATTTAATTCAATTCAATTGTCCACATTTATGTGATTTTCCTTGTGAACAAATTACTTCTCTGGTGATTTTGTGGAGATAATCCCCACCGTGAACTGAAGTAAACTTATTGTTACTGACTTGCTTTACCTATACAGCCTATATACAGTAAAGAATTCAATCTTTAGTATAGGAACGTTTTTGGTCACACTGAGTTTGATGATAAACTGCGAAAATAACACTTGCATTCACCTGATTTTTAGCTACTTACATTTAGATGAACGAGTTCACAGTCCATCAATTTTGGCGTGGCAGGGAGCGATGTGGGGCGGGGGGGGGGGGGGCACTCAATATAATAGTACATAACAAATAAGCATTGATTTTATAGCGTTATTAACATAGCGGAATATTCGAATTTTATCCGAATACTAATCTTCAAACAGAAAAATTCGGTAGACTTATTCCTTTCAGCTCTAGCATTGTGCGTGTATCCATTACCTAAAGAGACTCCAGACTTCGTCCTCAACTGTGGTAGGACCAGTGACTCTAGAGCTAGCAGACGACCGATCTAATTCGCTGATGTTTGACTCTACTGCCCTTCTGCCTCCATCCAACAAGCTAGCAGCTGACTCCAATCAATTTGTGTCGGCTACTAGATTCATTAGACTGTCACCGAAATTAGGGTTTAAGCTTACCCACATTGCCATCTTATCATCAGCGGAAACACAAAATTTGTACGTTAATATATATAGTTGGAATTAAGTCCTGCAGCTCATGACTGCTGTTGATAAAAAAAAAAGAGTAGGATCAATACTTTCAGCAGAAGTGTACTCGTATTAACGCGCACCATGATCAGAGAAAGCGTTAACAACGACATGCAGCCTCCATGTTTAAAAATAAAGCTCTCCGTTTCACGAGAGCGGCCTCTAGCGAAGAAATTCGTGGTAATTCGCGACCCTTGAATGGTAACTTTCAACTGTAAGTGCATAACATGTAACGGTGCCTCATAATTGAATACACAAATGATACATCTTAATACTCGATATTGTTAAAGTGGATATCGTCATCGTGTAATGTAACTTTCAACACCCATATATCATTCCAGCATATAAAAATAGCAATTCTGACAAGCACAATGAAACTTTCAACCACAGCGGTGTAATTCAACAGATACAATCCGTAAAACTCAACAACTTTCAGATGCAATCCGTAAAACTCAACAACTTTCAGCACAAACAATTTGATTCAACATATGAAACTGGAAATCTCGACATACAACGTTAAAATTCCAACCACAGCTGTGTAATTCAGCAGGTAAAGCCTAAAACCACGATACAGGAAATGGAACTTTCAACCATGACTGTGTAATTCAAGAAATAAAATCTCAAACCTCGACATATAAACTGGAACTTTCAGAACAAATAATTTTATTCAACATGCGAAATTGGAATTCTCGACATACAACATTGAAATTTCAACCTCCGCTGTGTAATTCAACAGATAAAATCTAAAACCTCGACCTAGAAAATGGAACTTTGAACACAAATAATTTGATTCAACATGTGAAATTGAAATTCTTTACATACAACATTGAAATTTCAACTGCTACTTTCTCATTGGACAAACTTTTGTCCGCTACGGCGCCTCATAGACGTGGTTGTTGTTTGTGATCGTGTTTGGTGGTAGCTATATTCAGCTGATATTTAGCAGAATCTCATTTTTCTATTTCCTGTATTGAACGAACAGGAAGTGATTCGCATTGTTGTAAAAAGTATACAATGGAAAGAGAGACAATTGAACGACGACGTTGATATATGTCCACGAATAAGGTTGTGTCCCTTTGTTCACACATGTAGGTAAGTTTTCCAAGATCAGATAGATATACAGGTAGTGTCGTTGTAAATATCACATAGCAGCACATTATACCTGTACTGAATAAGACACACCTTGTTATTTATTAACAGATCATTGCATTTCAGTGCGTAATGAACCCATATTTCTACTCGCGTTTTGCCATACTGTGAGGTGTATTGTCATATGATGTCTTACTCGTGGTCATATGCCAATCATTTGCAATGCATATATGAATTATGTACAAGGTTGTCTGCTCGCATTTCCAGCAGACAAGGGTTCAAATAGGGAGTTGTTGTAAATTAATCGACAACCTCAAACCAATTGTTAAGAAGCCATGTAAAATTGGGCCTACTACTACTGAGATGAGACGTTTCATAATGCATCTCGTTAAATTGTCCATTAAGCACACGATTCAATATGTAAAAAAAAAATCTTAAATGTACATATTAAATTGTACATATACAAATCAATATCTTACACATGAATAATGAGTAGATTGTCTAGATAATTTTCCATCCAAATTTGTAAAGTCTATGCTGCAGGTGCTAACTATTTATCAAAATTGATCACTAACGTTACGAGTGGCGCAATGACCAGTACTATACGCATCTGAAAAAGCTCTTTAACACCCCAGTGTACTCGAGTAAAGCTTGTATACATATTTAATACATAAATAACATGGACAGTCCTTAATAATGATAATGCCCTCGTCTTAAAAAGTTTAATAAACGCTAATGTTTTCCACCAGATTTAAAGCCTTTATGTAAGTAAATATTTGGGACTACATCTAAATTATGCCCTCTTCTGCCAATATGCCAGCGTGTTAATCCTCCCGAGAGCCCTCAGCTGTGGCGGACTGACTTGAAGTAAATAAGCATGTGACTCGGCAGCAGGGGAAATCCGGAAAGAAACTATTTGCGCTCAGAAGGACGAGAAATATTAGACTGAAACTATGCCTGGAAAAACTGTGGGTTTATTCTCCCTGCTAGTAGGGGTCGTGGGTGCCGTACTGCTTACTGTAGGGATGGCGACGTCTCACTGGTCCAAAGATGGTACCGGTGTGTGGATGGGATGCTCTGTGGACGGCTGCATAGGTAAGTTGGATAGCCCTCTCCCCCATTGATGTTGGCAGTGTTTATGCATGTATCTGTATTTTCTGCACACTACTTTATGGTGTATATGTTATGTTAAATCTCAAATCTAGATTTTGGTCTGTTAATGAAACGAAGACAGTTTATACGATTGAAAAATTCTCTGAACCCGTGCAAAGCAATAATTGACACCCATGGTATAATGTCCTCAGGTCCTTTCTCTATCAAATAGTATTGTGACGCCTACCAGCATGGTGACTGACCCCTCTTTGGATAGAAAGTGCCCTGCATAGAGGAAGGGGACCGGGGATCGTTGGACTATCACCATTTTAAAGGGACCACCATAAATGTTAGTCGATTGAGGAATCCATCATTATATTCCTAAGCTAATCGTAACTTAAGAAACAGACCTCTCCCACTCTCCAATCAAGAAACAATGACACATATAATCCATTCACATGTATATAAATATATGTGAAAATTTCCTCGTTGAATAATCAATAATGCGGAGTTTTGCCTAGCTGACAAAATGGTAGTTCACAAGTTTGAGCATTATATACATTAACATTAAGTATTATCCATGTCGATAGAAAGGGTTGACCACAGTTGTAATTTTTATAGCTAGCAAGAAATTGACTAGAATAAAAGGTATACGCACCACAAAAACAAGAAAAAGGATTACTCCGTTACCAGCATGGAAATTTCAAAAAGTGTGTGTGTGTGTGTGTGTGTGTGCGTGTTTGTGTAAGCAAATAGGAAAGGGATCTGTGGGACGGCGAAACCCCGGGAAGCTCCTGCAATGTAAGCCTCTCCAGAGCATAATTTGTACCTTCTAACTGTAAGGAAAACTTACTCTAGGAAACATTCAGGTTATTTCGTGCTCATTTTTGGAGGAGTGAGGAGGGAGGGAGGCCGCAGGCTTCGCCCCCCCCCCCCGCCCCCTCCCCTCGATCCGCCCCTGGTATGTACAGAATAATAAGTGGGGTTTACGGATGACAGTCTAAAGTCAATGACCCCGGTCCTGCCTGTGTGGGAGAGACTTTGTTATGGTGCATGGTAATATGACACCCATAGTCGAATGACCATAGTCCTTCTTCCCTGGAGGCAAGGCCGGTGCATACAAACATAATACTAGTAATCAACAGATTTGAAGAGATGCACATGAAAGATTTTTTGTTGGTTTTAACGGAATCTTCAACACATTATTGGCTATATCATGCCGAGGAAATGGGAGCTAAATGCCTTTCCCAAGGACACACCGAGGCAGCCGACCCGGACTGGTCCGGGTGGGTATTAAAACCGTGACCCTTGGATTACTAGTCCGACGCTATACCACGACTCCCGCGACTACCCCATCATGAACGAGCTCGGGAATACGTTGAAATGGTTGTTACGAGGTTGAAATACACGGAATATGTGATAGTCACCTCGTACAGTTTTAATCTCGTATCTAGACATAAGATTTAAATCCCTCGCTTTATATTGCATCGAAGATGGTTCGAAATGCATTGGTTTTCATATTTTGACCGTCGCACTCTGTTTTAAACTCGGCATGAAATATTAAAAATAAAATATTATGGTCACATAGTTTTATGCTAAATTTGTGAAGGGTCGAATTGCTATGAATGTAGTATTTTGAACCTTTTTAATTTTACTTCTAGATAAAAGGACAGGACCAATATAATGTTTTATTATATGACTTTTCACTTTCCTGTAATCTCATTGATTAAATCGCCAGAAGCTCTTGTTGCTAAAACATTGTGTCAGCCTCACGTGTGCTTGCCAGAGGGATATAAATTCCAGCGGCTTGCCTGACGTCAGACGTCAATTCGCCAGTGTTCAAGATTGTCCATAGAATCAAAGCACCGCTAATCAGTGTCGGAATGTCTTTCCTGTCTGTTCAATCCATTAGTCTGTCCGTCGTGCTGCCCTCCTTCTGTCTGTCCGTATTTTCGTACTGTGCAAATTATATATATATATATTATATATATATATATATATATATATATATATATATATATATATATATATATATATATATATATATATATATAACTAGCCTGGGTACAGTCGTCGAGATATTCTTTGCCAATATATTCTGTTCTTTTTATTCCCCCGCTGATAATCCGTTGAAAATAGATTATCATTAATTAATGGCACCCTACTGAGATTGTGTATCGACGCCTGGGGACACGCAGATCATTTTGCACTTTCGTCGTGTTTCAGCTGAATTTATTCGGACATTTTGATAACAAAAACGTGAACAGGTTGTTTCTATAGAATGTGGATATAACATTAAAACGGTCTACTTCGGGACAACTTGATCAGAGATATCGAACGTGAAATTATTTCATTTTATACGAGGGGTAAAGCAGAGAGTGCTGCGCTCAATTTTCGCATTTGCCTAAGCCGTCAATTTTGAAAACTAAGAATTTAAGAAAATTGACCGGACTGAAACCCAGGCTAATATATAACATTTCCTGTGCATATTATTTATATAGAGAGGATATTTGCTTGAAACGAGTGAATAACGGATATATTTCATCGAGTGGGTGAAAAACTGAGTATTTTCACGAGTGGCGAACACTTCAGTTTTTCACTCACAAGCATTGGCGGCGCGAGGGTTTAAGGCGCCCGGAGGCAATGTTCTTTAGTGGCGCCCCTACTTTGCCACAGAGAACATTTTTTATGTCAGTTGCCAATCTCCAACCCCCCAACCCCCTTCCATCTAAGCCCGGCTCCCGGGTCAAATTGCCCCACCCCCACCCCTCGCGCCGCCACTGCTCACGAGATGAAATATATCCGTTAGTCACCCGGAATAATGGATATATTTCATCGAGTGGGTGAAAAGCTCAGTATTTTCATGAGTGGTGACGTCACGAGTGAAAATACTTCAGTTTTTCACCCACGAAATCAAATATATCCTTTATTCACTCGGAGCAAGCAAATTTTCATTTTATTTTATGCTCAAACGTATTGGCTAACAATATGTATAAGATACTGAAGTAGCAGATTTCTTACTGTATCACGCGCGATAATATCAGTGGTTTACCGTTCATGTTCTGCTATGTTTTGTGTATATTCGCACATAAAATATCAGTAGTACAATAATGCTACTTCCCAATTCAAGGTAAAACAGCACATAAAAAAATAATAAAAAGAAAATATTTTCATATTGTTGAATTTGAACTCGGTTTGTCTGGATACGAAGCGGCCATACTTACCTCTAGAGCACGCAAGCGTCATAAAGTAGCTATAAATTTCTTAGGCATAATGTTATCCATGTCTATTGACTGGCAGTGAAAAATTATTTAGTGTATTTCACTCCAGTAAATTATCAAGATTATTTTACTTGGAAAATCCAGCAATTCACGGCCTAGCATTATATATATATATATATATATATATATATATATATATATATATATATATATATATATATATATATATATATATATATATATATATATATATATATATATATATATATAAGTCCTAGAATTTAGCAAACATTTCCTAGTAGCCTGCAGGACTAGTAGATTGATAAATTCACTAGTCCTGCTGAATTTTCACTAGTCCTTCCACAAAACAATGTCAGACACGTATCTAGACTAACAACACTTTTATTTCTTAAATATCACAATCATTCATAATTCAGAAGTACAAATCTTGCTTTAGAAAACCACCAAGGTTACATAAAAATATTCGCTACAGGTTCACAAGAAAACCAATGACTGATTCTCAAGAAATTAACTGTAAAAAAAGATGACTCAGTATACATTTTTAGAGCCTCATCCGGAAAAAAACAAATAACTTAATAAGAGAAAAAACAAAGACCTCATTCATACTCGTCATTACGTATCGTAACTCCGCAGGCTTAAGACAGTACCAATCGTGCTCTATTGAAAGCAGGGTGGGATGATCTCTTATTATATCAATATAGGCATTGTGCGGTTTTGCACATGAGATACGAACCTTTGAAGTAAATGTGTGTCTCTATGATGCTAATCCTTTAAAGACAGAATGGTTAATCATTATACAAACTTGGATGACCATGGCACTACAACAGCGGTTTGACAAGTTCATAAGTCTGGTTTACAGTCTTTTAGTCCAAGTTTCCTCTGACCTTTCCTACCTCAGTTTAGATCTTCTGACATTTATGATGGGGTGTGAGGTCAGTTGGTATGCGCCGAAACCGCGCGATGACTCAGACTTTTTGCAGGTTGCTGCAACTGCGACAGGTTTCTGGTGGTTGTTCTCGGAATAAAGATGTTAAAAATTAAGTTTTTTCTTTTTTATTTTTTTATTAAAAACATTACGTGACTTTTATTTAATATTTGTTAATTTTAACTTCTAAATCTAACAAAACCGGTAAAGATTTATACAGCCTCGTTTTCAAATACAATTTGTAAAATCCTCATTTGTTCTAGCCCTCTATGGGAGCAGCTGAATCTCTGGGATTTACGCGATTAGTTCTGGAAAACTTCGACATCGTCTGATCATTCATATTTTCGAAAATTACATATGATAGCGTAAATAAACGCTGACTGTTGACAGCTGAAATTTTACTAGCCATCGGACTATTAAAATTATGAAAACTACTAGTCCGATAGGAAATTTACTAGCCTCGGGCTAGCGGACTATTGCTAATTTCGACCATGTTATATATATATATATATATATATATATATATATATATATATATATATATATATATATATATATATACTTATGCGTGTGTGTGTTTATCATTTCGATTTCTATCAGTATGTTTTGTAATTATTGTAATTAATGAAAACGACAACTGTTGGTGAATATATATATATATATATATATATATATATATATATATATATATATATATATATATATATATATATTAAGCTTCATTTAGAGGTGGCCTGGTACTGTTCCAGCCAAAGGACATCATTTAGAGTTGACCTGGTACTGTTTCAGCCACAGGACATCATTTAGAGTTGGCCTGGTACTGTTTCAGCCAAAGGACATCAGGAAATCAGAAGCTATATAATAGAAAAATTACAGACATTTGATTTCGGTTGAAACTAATGCGTTGTTTAGTATAGTACGTTGATCATGAAAACTGTGTCATTTCGAGTGTGTGTGTGTGTGACATCAGCGGATCACATGACGCGAAACGTCGCTGATGTCAAATAAGTAATGAGAATTCAGAATAAAATGTCCCTGATATCACGAACACATTGTCGTTACTTAGGAAACATAAAACTCGTAATATATGAGATCTCGACACCTCTACCTTTTTATTTGAGAACAAATTTGAGTTATAACATTTTTGCTCATTTTGACCCTCGTAGTATTGGATTACAAACTGTGTGTGGTAAAATATTTATCAGAATAATATTCCGACTCCTCTCTACCGAAAATAAAAGCTAAGTGTGCGCAACAGATTAGAGCATTACTTTTTAGACGTAAAAACCTGTCCAGCTAAGAATGAGAACTAAGGTGGTAGATTATATGATGTCGATAGTATTTCAAAAGCATCCATCCTGTGTTTCTCAAAATTGCTAAGCGTTGGTTACTTACTATAGCCTACCTGTTTACTCGACTCTGTAAAAGGGGAGGGATCGAAAGTATTTTGATCAGGATATTTCGTCATATTTCCGTATTAGTAGAAACGCTGACGTAGTTCAATACGATATAGTCTTTATATTTGTATCCCCTTTAACTCGAGATAAAAATCGTATATGTGACAATATATATTATATGATATCAAGAACTCCATTCCCGGATAATCCAGATAGGTCAACTCGAAGATTTAGAATCCCGCCTCCACAAAGTTTGGTGATCTTTATCTTTGACCCCCAAACAAAGAGGTTTTTTTCTTGCCCCATCTCACTAACCTATTCCTTACATGATCTTTGAAACTACAATGTCAATTTTATTTCTTTACATATGTAAACTAAGTGTAACAATGGCTTTAAATTTACTTTTATGGAATGTCAGAGGCATAATGTCATCGACAATATGTCTCGGCAATTTATTGGATCAGTATGACTGTGACATTGCATTCATAAATGAACACAAGCTTCGTCCACAAAATGCATCGTTTATGGATTCCATACATTCCAAATATGCAACTTTTACCTGTTGCCAGGAGACATCAGATCATTTCGGGCCAATCAAATGTGGCAAATCATTGGTCTCAATTATGTTCAAAAAACAACTGGAACAAAAAATGGTACCAATGGAAAACATAAACGATAGAATTATAGGTGCAAAGCTTGTTGGTCTCTCTCACAAACCTCTATACTTAATCTGTGTCTACATGCCCTCAGAGAACGATATTAAGCACTACCGTGAAATAATTGAGATTCTTGATGACTTGTACGAGCACCTCTCGGAAGAGGGGCATGTCATTATTACAGGTGACATGAACGCAAGTTTGATAGACTGCTCTAGAGTTAACGCCCGTAAATGTAAAGAATTAAAGGACTTCGTGGGCCGAAATCAGATAAAGGCGATAAATACTGCACCAAACTGTATCGGTCCAAAATATTCATATGCCCCTTTTCAAACCATGCTCGATTACATATTGACTGACAGCATCGTTAGTTCCAATATTAAACGTTGTGAAATAATCCAGGAAGGTAAAATTTCTACAACATCAGACCACTTACCTGTATTCTGTTCAGTTCCGATCCAAAACAATATAATCCCAAAGGTATCGAAACTGCACGACCTAACGGCATGGCACAAAGTCGGCAACAACGAGATTGGTCACTATCAAAACGCACTAGCACGTAACTTACAAGACCGCCTAACAAGAGAGATTAACGGTCCGCACGAAATAGACCGACTGTGCACTGATATAACTGAATGCATGCTACAAGCTGCACGAGACGCGCTTCCCATTAAGCGTTTTAACCCACACACAAAGCCATACTGGAATGAAACATTAAAGCGGAGTCATAAAATAGAACGTGAAGCACGCATAGTCTGGGTGAAACAAGGCAGGCCAAGAGGCTTGCAACACGAAACATATGCTCTATATAAAAAAGCAAAGCGTGAATTCAGGAACGCTCAACGAATAGCTAGTGAATCTTTTCTGAATAACTCCCTGAATGAAATTCAAGAAGCGGCCGAATGCGATTTACGCCTTTTTTGGCATCTAATTAAAAAGAGCAAACCGAACAAACACAAATCTTGTGTTGAAATTTGTTATGGTGGTAAGACCTATTCTGACCCACCTTCGGTAGCTGGTGCTTTTGCAGATTATTTTTCTGAATTGTACACACCGAAAGATTATGATATTTATGACAAAGACTTTTATAACTCAGTAGAGAAAACAATCTGTGATCTCAAACATTATTCTAAGAAGCACGTACATAGACAAGAAACTTTAGATGATGAAATCTCTGAGCAAGAACTATGCAGCGCACTTCGTACGTTAAAAAAGTCGAAAGCTCCAAGTCATGATCACCTTCAAAATGAGCACCTTATCTATGGTGGTCCTCAGCTAAATAAAACAATCCTAAAATTGTTCAACTAGATATTAAAGCATGAATATATACCAAGTACATGGAGAAGAGGTCTTACCGTGCCCATCTACAAAGGTAATGGGAAAAGCAGAGCTGATCTCGATAGTTATCGGCCAATATCCTTGTTACCGGTGCTGTACAAATTATTTGAAAAAATTATGCAAGCAAAAATTAATAACTTCTTGGTGACGAAGGAAACCATATTCCCTAATCCACAACAACAAGGCTTTCAAAAGAATCTAAGCTGCCTCACGGCCTCTTTTTATCTTCAAAAGGTCATTAATTATAACTCTGACTGTGGTAGCCCTACCTATGCTGCCTTTCTCGATACTCAAAAAGCCTTTGACACCGTTTGGCACGCTGCTCTACTCTTGAAACTATATAATTTGGGAATTCGGGGGAAAATCTGGAGAATAATAGGGAATACATATCAAAGTGTACAAAGTGCAGTCGTAGTTAGCAAATACCAGTCTAGATGGTTCGATATCAAGCGAGGCGTTAGACAAGGAGGTGTCCTGTCCTCATTTTTGTATCTGGTATTTATAGACGAGTTGCTACAGCAGTTAGTAAAAAGCACACTGGGATGTAAAATTGGAAGTTTAGAGTGCTGCTGCCCTACGCTTGCAGATGACCTCACGTGCCTGTCAAATTCTCCAGATAACTTAGCTAAAATGCTAGAAATTCTTCTCAAATATTCTAAAAAATGGAACTACAAACTAAACTCTGCAAAGTCATATATTATAATATTTGGCAAGAGAAGAAATTCTAACTATAAGCTGTCTCTAACACTTGACGAAGAAATAATTACTGAAACTGACTCCGTCACTCACCTAGGAATACTACAGGATAGATCACGTCGTTCCATCAACCGCACCCGCAACGCTTGCAGAAGAGCAGGGCAGGTCTTTTTTGGTCTTGCAAACGTTGGGATGGGTACCCCAAACCTAAACCCCAAAACATCCGCGAGTTTATATAAGAAAATCGTGATTCCAACCTTACTATATGGCTGCGAACTTTGGAATGAGCTTCAAAAATGCGATCTACTGGAGCTCAACAAGTTGCAACATTTTACAGCAAAAAGAATTCAGGGATTTCCTGAACAAACGCGGTCAGATATGTGTGAGTCAATGCTGGGACTAATGAGAATCACAACCGAAATTAATCGACGTAAACTTCTCTTCCTAGGTAAACTCTGCACCCTGTCCAATAACACCATCTCTAAACAAATATTCCTCATACGTCTTCACATGTATTTTGATAGTACCCAATCTGTACAATCTGGTTTTATTCCAGATATTTGGAATTTACTTCAGAAGTATGAGCTTACAGATTTCCTCCTGAACTTCATTAATCAATCAATTTTCCCTAACAAATCTCAGTGGAAACAATTGGTCAACATGACTTTACTTGAAAAGGAAGAGACTACCTGGCGCGACAGAATCAATAGACATCCTGATTTTTCTAGATTCCAACACTTACAAACACAAATCCGCGCTTCCACTCTGTACCACATTGCGAGGAATAATTATGAACGCAAATTAACCAGGTTTATAGCATCCCTGTGGGTATTAAAGCCAGGCCATGACGTTACTCACTGTCAAAAATGTGGTCAACAGTATACCGACCTCCTTCAGCATGTGGTCACATCATGTATATTAACAAGACAAATTGCCAACGACTTTCACTGGTACGTGTTGGACAAGTTTGGACTTGAACTACACATAGAACTTACCCAAAGTAACGACGAATCACAGTTGCTAAAACTGTTAAGAACTGACATTGAAAGTAGACTTGACAAAACACGATTTCACCAGTTTCAGATCTGTTCATTCCAATTTCTCGTCCTTGTATCACGAGTGTACTTCATAGCCTGAAGACCAAACATGTGTCAAAGGCAAAAATTCCCAATTCAGCTCCTGGGGGTCTTTATCTTTGACCCCCAAACAAAGAGGTTTTTTTCTTGCCCCAAATGCAAGTCATCACTTTAGTTTGGTGAAGGTATAGGAAGTAAAACTAAAGTTTTCATGTAAAATTCTTGTTTCCATGTCATAGTGACTTTGACTTTTGACCTTTACCCTCAGTATCAATAGGTTTCTTGCTTGGAATCATTTAGACAGAAATCGGTCTGGAGAGGTAAATGCCAAAATATTCGCTCTAAAATATATTATGAGTATTTTATGGATTCTTTATTGAGAAATCAAGAAAAGAAAAGACGTGTACAACATTTATGATCGAGATGAATGTAGGATACCGTAAACTAAAAAATTAATTAGAATATATTTTTTTATGAATAATAGCTACCTTGTCAAATGAATTAAAATTTAGGCTTTATCATTAGCTTGTTCAGCATGTATTTTCTACATCTATCAGTATTAAGGGTATTGTGAGTCTGGTATTTCGAGAGTTAAGTGATATATATGATGAAACGATTAATCGATATATCGATCTATCGATTCTTTTTCAAATTCGATACCCATATTGATATAAGAGGGGAAGAATGGATACAAAACGATACTTACTCAATGCAAGTTACCTTAATCTTCAGCAGTCGCGAATAATTATTACTCATTTACCTTTTCATTCTTTAAATTGAGAATTCATCTGAGACAGTCGTAGCAAGTACATGCACTCATTTCTGTCAGTAAAAAATAAAAGCAATTGACAACACCCACTCGCCTTCTACAAATTAACACAAGGTGACTAACTCACGTGGTTCGAAATCTGCCCCTTCTCCCGCCCTAATTCCATGCTAATTAGTTTATCTCGTCTGCATCTTCAGCCACTGATAACATATATCAACTGAAAGAAGACATTGCAGATTTCTTCTCTATTTATGATTTAAGAACTTTACTGATCATTTAATAACCACTTTTACGCGAAATGTATCTGTTGCATCGTATCTTGTCTACTTGGATCGAATTGAAGGCTACACATCCGGTATGTCACGCTTGCATTACATGCAATTCTGATAAGTGGTTATTGTCTGTTCAAGTCCAGGGTGAAACAATAACCACCAATCATAACTAACTGTAGCGTGTTAACTGAGTGACATACAGGAAATATTGGCATCCAAAACTCTATCCAAATAGATACAAAGCAACATAGAAACTTCGCACAAAAGTGACTATTAAAATGGTGTGTAAAGTACTTAAATGTAATCAGTGACCAAACCTGCCGATGGGATAAAAAAAAATAGCACAGAATCGGCAAGGGGGCAGATTCCAAACTGCACGAGTTATAACCACCTCGTCAATTTGTAGAAAGGGAGTGGGTGTTGTTAATGATTTCCTTTTTCACTGACAGAAACAAATGTATGTGGCCGCGGCAGTTGATTTGCATCTGTAGGAAGTACAATATGAATTATTTGGCTATTAGTCATCTCCGCTCCCACACTCGGATTTGTTCTAGATAAGAATTTCCTTGTACAAGGAAATTGCACTGTTTCTTCTGTTATGTATGATGTTTATATAATATTATAAATATTTTAGGAAATTATAAATGTTTCTTCACTTTAATATTTACTTAAATCTTAATGTTATCAGGAAAAACACGTTTAACTAGTGTCCTTGAATTAGGTTGTTTTGATCAATATAATATTTTCTCAATTTGAAGGTCAAGGTTGATTTTTGTTTACAAGTAAAATTCCATTAAGATGACACACATTCTAGAACATTCTGTCTTGTGACCAATCTTTATATATACCATGTTTGGTGGACATTTTTTCAGTTTTGACATTACCATCAGTCTTGTAAAGAGCTATTACAGTTGTGAAAATTCATTCCAAATTCTAAGAGAGGAATTATTTTAAATATTCATTGGATTATAACGGTGCTCGCAAACTTTTGGATTTTGGATTTTTAATTGATGATTTTGGAATTTATGTGAACTTATTCAAAGATTTTGGAATACTTCATTTTGACATCAGCACATCAAGATTTCTAGTACATCAGGACTTTGGAGACCATTGGCACATAATAACATTCAAGGACACAGCGGTGAATTCTAAACATTCTATATTTAGGACTTGTGATTAGAACAATCATTCTTATTGGATTATTAGGATTTCAAAACACATTACTGTAAGTGACTTTTTGATTTTTCATTTTAATTATCTTGTAATAAATTGCTTGTTGATTTTTTACTTGATTTGTTGGTTTCACTTTCTTTCTTAGACCATAGAGTCGTAACAGAAATTGGGGGCTCGTCTGGGATCTGAATTTCTTTAAATAGAGATATTAAATTTATCTTTGAAATTCATATTGATTTTGTCTTGGAATTTTTTTTTTTTTTGTCTTTGGCAAAGATTTTTAATAGAGAAATTTTTTTTGTGTGAAACCAACAAGCATTTGCAATGGCATCTAATGTTCAGAATTTCATTTCAAAACCTACCCAGGAGGGGTTAGAGTGCATGAGAAAGGATGAGTTGCTCGAGCTTGCCAGAAAATACAGTCTATCTGAGGCAAAAGTATCATTGACAAAACAGGAGATAAAGATTATTTTGATTCAGTATTTAGTAGGAAAGGGAATTTTTGAAAATAGTGCTTTAAGTTTGAAGAGAAAGCCTGTATCTGGTTCTGACAGGAAATTAAGGGAATTAGAGTTAAAGAACCAGATGGATTTAGAATTGGCAAAGCTTCAGATTCAGAGAGAGAGAGAGAGAAAGAAGAGAGGCAGATACAGATGGAGAGAGAGAAAGAAGAGAGGCAGATACAGATAGAGAGAGAGAAAGAAGAGAGGCAGATACAAATGCAGAAAGAAGAGAGGCAGATGGAGAGAGAAAAAGAAGAGAGGCTTGTTGGAGAGAGAGAAAGAAGAGAGACAAATGCAGATACAGATGGAGAGAGAAAGAAGAGAGACAAATGCGGATACAGATGGAGAGAGAGAAAGAAGAGAGGCAGATACAATGCAAAGAGAAGAAAGGGAAATGCAATTTAAGTTAAGAGAATTAGAACTGGCAAACAGAGCACACTCCACTCCTTTAAAAACAAGTTCAGGTTTTGATGCTACTAGATATATTAGGTTAGTACCCCCTTTTCAGGAAAAAGAAGTAGATAAATACTTTCTTCATTTCGAGAAAATAGCTGAAAACTTGAAATGGCCCAGAGAGCATTGGACTTTGTTATTACAAAGTGTACTTATTGGCAAAGCTCGTGAAGTCTACACTTCACTGTCAGTACAACAAGGCACTGATTATGATGTGGTTAAGGAGTACATCTTGAAAGCTTATGAGTTGGTACCAGAGGCATATCAACAAAGGTTTAGGAATTGTAGAAAAGAAACTGGACAAACTCATGTCGAATTTGCAAGGGATAAACAACAACTATTTGATAGGTGGTGCTCAGCCAAGAAAGTTGATCAAGGTTATGATAACCTCAGACAGCTCGTATTAATTGAAGAGTTCAAGAGGTGCATCCATAGTGATGTTAAAACCTATCTTGACGAGCAGAAAGTGGAAACTTTGGAAAATGCTGCTCGAATGGCTGATGATTATTCCTTGACTCACAAAATTTCATTTGGCAATAAGTCGTCCTCTCAGCAGTTTTCTGGTAAAAAAACCATTTCAATCTCATTCGAGTACTTCCAAATTTCACAACAGCACAACTGTTAGGAATCAAACATCTGATAAGACTGATCAGAAATCCTTATCTCTTCCTACGTGCACTTATTGTAAAACGAAAGGGCACGTTATTTCTGATTGCTTCAAGTTGAAAAATAAGCAACAGAGTAAAGACAGAGCTTTTCCAAATGCTCTTATTTCTACGAGGTCAAGGTTGCGGTCTTGTATTGAAAGCAATACATTTGTTGGGTCAAACAAACCCCAGTCTGATTCTATTTTGGAGGCTTATGAATCATTCATGTCAGAAGGTTCTATATCACTTATTGGTGATTCTGCCAAGCCTATCCCAATTAAAATATTAAGGGACACTGGAGCTTCTCAGAGTCTTTTATTATCAGGTACTTTGCCTTTGTCTGAGGAGTCTTCTTCAAGTGAAAGTGTTCTTGTTCAGGGAGTTGAGTGCGGCTTTGTAAATGTTCCTCTTCATTGTGTAAATTTGGCATCAGACTTAGTTTCTGGACCTGTGACTGTTGGGGCAGTGACTTCTTTACCCATAGAGGGTGTTCATTTATTACTAGGCAATGACCTAGCTGGAGATAAGGTTGTGGTTAATCCACTTGTAACTGACAAGCCTTGTTTGGATCAGAAAGTTGATCCTGTCGAAACTGAAATCCCTGATTTGTACCCTGCTTATGCAGTTACTAGAGCTATGGCAAAAAGAGCTCTTGAGAGTGATGTTGATCAGGATATTATTCCTTTAGCTGACACATGTATTGGTCAGTCTTTTGATGAGGTCACTTTTTCCTCAGGTATTGATCAATCAAACGGTATTGATCACAGTGATCCTCTTTTGGCAACTCATTCTCTTTGTTCTACTCAGGGTGACAAACGACAATCTCTTGTCGTTGAACAGGAGCAAGATCCCGAGATATCTTGTTTGTTTCAGAGGGCTATTAGTGAAACTGAAGCCACACAAGTTCCAGTGTGTTACTTTGTGAAAAATGGGGTCCTTATGAGGAAATGGAGACCACCTGAGGTACCCGCTGGTGACGAGTGGTCAGTGAGCTATCAAATTGTTGTTCCTAAGTCATATAGACAGGAAATTCTTAATTTAGCCCATGAAACTCCTTTGGCCGGTCATTTAGGAGTCCGTAAGACTTATCACAAGATCTTGAATCATTTTTATTGGCCGAAACTCAAAAGTGATGTTTCTAAATACTGCAGATCTTGTCACACTTGTCAAATGGTAGGAAAACCCAATCAGAAAATACCTAAGGCTCATTTACAACCTATTCCTGCATTTGATGAACCATTTAGTAAAATAATGGTAGACTGTGTTGGTCCTTTACCTAAAACCAAGTTAGGCAACCAATACTTGTTGACCATCATGTATACATCTACAAGATTTCCAGAGGCAATTCCTCTGAGAAATATAAAAACTAAAACTATTGTGAAAGCTTTGGTGAAGTTTTTTACACTTATTGGCCTTCCCAAATCTGTCCAGTCGGATCAAGGGTCAAATTTTATGTCTGGAATTTTCCAGCAAGTTATGCATGAACTAGGCATCCAACAGTTTAAATCTTCTGCCTATTACCCTGAAAGTCAAGGTGCTTTGGAAAGATTTCATCAAACTTTGAAGAATATGATTCGATCATATTGCTTTGATACAGAAAAGGATTGGGATGAGGGTGTTCATTTGTTGTTGTTTGCTGTTAGGGAATCAGTTCAAGAGTCGTTGGGTTTTAGTCCCTTTGAACTAGTTTTTGGTCATACTGTCCGTGGACCATTGAAATTATTGAAAGAGAAACTTCTTTCAAATGAAGATTCAGAGATTAATCTTCTTGATTATGTCTCTGATTTCAAATACAAGTTGTCAAAGGCCTGTGAAGTAGCAAGAACTAATCTTCACACTACCCAGTCAAAAATGAAATTAAGGTATGACAGAAATTCACAGGAAAGGAGTTTTAAACCTGGTGACAAAGTTCTGGCTCTCTTTCCCATACCTCAGAATCCTCTTCAGGCTAAATTTTTTGGTCCTTATACCGTTGAAAAGAAAGTAAATGACTTAAATTATATCATTAACACTCCTGGGAGACGGAAACAGAAACAACTTTGCCATATAAATATGTTAAAGGAATATTTTGACAGAGATAGCCCAGCTAATTATTCAGTTAATTTAGTTGTACATGTCCCACACAGTGAAGATATCAACGATGGAGTACAATCAGACTATAGTGACTCTGGTATAACCAATCTTCGGAATTCAGAAATATTGAACAACCTAGACCAGAAACTTTCACATCTACAACAACAGGAAAGAAATGAACTAAAACAGCTATTACATGACTATGAGCACTTGTTTCCTGATGTTCCAACACGAACAAGTAAAATTTATCATGACGTTGACATTGTAGATTCTGCGCCTGTGAAACAGCATCCTTATAGGATGAATCCTCTCAAACAGAACTATCTGAAGAAAGAAATTCAGTATCTACTGGAGAATGATTTCATAGAACCAAGTAAAAGTAACTGGAGTTCACCATGTATTCTTGTTCCCAAGCCAGATAATACATTCCGTATGTGTACTGACTATAGAAAAGTCAACAGTGTCACCAAAACTGATTCATTTCCAATCCCAAGAATGGACGATTGCATTGATAAAATTGGAAATGCGGAATATGTCACCAAGTTTGACCTTTTAAAAGGATTCTGGCAAATTCCACTGACGGAAAGGGCAAAAGAAATTTCAGCATTTGCAACTCCAGATGGACTTTATCAATATAAAGTCATGCCGTTTGAAATGAAAAATTCGCCCGCAACGTTTCAACGTCTGATGAACATGATAACATTTGGTCTTGATAATTGTGACGCTTATATCGATGACGTTATTATCTACAACAACACCTGGGAAGATCATTTGGAGACCATTCGAAAATTCTTTGATCGACTCAGCAATGCGAATCTGACAATTAATTTGAGCAAAAGTGAGTTTTGCCATGCTTGTGTCACATTTTTAGGACATATTGTGGGACAAGGTCAAGTTAAACCTATAGAAGCTAAGGTCAAAGCTATCTCTGAATTTCAAGTTCCAATTTGTAAAAAGCAACTGATGCGATTTCTAGGTATGGCTGGATATTATCGGAAATTTTGTTCCAATTTTTCCAAAATTGCTGAACCTTTGACAAGTTTATTGAGTAAGAAAGCCAAATTTTATTGGTCTGACAAGTGTCAGGAATCTTTTGACAAGTTAAAGGCCATGCTTAAGAATGCACCAGTTCTTTCTGCACCAAATTTCAGCCAATCATTTAAATTATCTGTTGATGCAAGTGATGTAGGGGTTGGTCGAGTATTGATTCAGGAAGACAAAAGTGGTGTGGATCACCCTGTGTGTTATTTTTCTAAAAAAACTAAACAAGCACCAGAAAAATTATTCCACAATTGAGAAGGAATGTTTGGCTTTGATATTGGCTTTACAGCATTTTGAAGTGTATGTTACCTCAGCTCTTTCTCCAATTATTGTGTACAGTGATCACAATCCCCTTACTTTCATCAACAAAATGAAAGATAAAAATCGGAGATTGTTGAGATGGAGTTTGATATTGCAGGAATATAACATTGACATCAAACACATCAGGGGAAAAGACAATGTGATTACAGATGCACTCTCACGTGCCTAGAAATGTTATATTGCTTGATGTAATTAAGTCCAGTATCATAAAACATGTTCTTATGTATTTTTGGTTATTGTAGTATTAGATGTATATTCAAAAGAAAGCTTTATTATATAAATCTTTCTTTTTCTTTATGAGGGGAGGTGTTATGTATGATGTTTATATAATATTAGAAATATTTTAGGAAATTATAAATGTTTCTTCACTTTAATATTTACTTAAATCTTAATGTTATCAGGAAAAACATGTTTAACTAGTGTCCTTGAATTAGGTTGTTTTGATCAATATAATGTTTTCTCAATTTGAAGGTCAAGGCTGATTTTTGTTTACAAGTAAAATTCCATTAAGATGACACACATTCTAGAACATTCTGTCTTGTGACCAATCTTTATATATACCATGTTTGGTGGACATTTTTTCAGTTTTGACATTACCATCAGTCTTGTAAAGAGCTATTACAGTTGTGAAAATTCATTCCAAATTCTAAGAGAGGAATTATTTTAAATATTCATTGGATTATAACAGTGCTCGCAAACTTTTGGATTTTGGATTTTTAATTGATGATTTTGGAATTTATGTGAACTTATTCAAAGATTTTGGAATACTTCATTTTGACATCAGCACATCAAGATTTCTAGTACATCAGGACGTTGGAGACCATCGGCACATAATAACATTCAAGGACACAGCGGTGAATTCTAAACATTCTATATTTAGGACTTGTGATTAGAACAATCATTCTTATTGGATTATTAGGATTTCAAAACACATTACTGTAAGTGACTTTTTGATTTTTCATTTTAATTATCTAGTAATAAATTGCTTGTTGATTTTTCACTTGATTTGTTGGTTTCACTTTCTTTCTGTTACATTTTTCTTAGACCATAGAGTCGTAACACTTCTGTTTTGAAGATAACACCGTAATCTCTTTAAAATTTAAGTGAAGACATGAAACTGGCAATAAGGTGTTTTAAAAACATTCATTCAATGTAAAACAACGGGCGTGGTGACCAGGATGAGTCATGCATATGCTCGAATGGATCAGCCTGAAATGGCCTAAAAGGGTGAATACAAATCAGTAACAGCTAGTCTGTTTAGAAGTATTTTTTTTTAAAATCTTGTCAAGGATGAGAATGGCATATGAACAGATGGTACGTTTATGTTTGTTTGTAATCTGCATACTGGAAATACACCCAATATGTCAACACATAAAAAATGGCACCACACTACCACTGACAGACATTCTAAATATGAAAAGACCATCAAGTTGATATGTGTATCGTTAATGTATCGTATCGTAGCCTGTATATCGAGAATCGTATCGATGCGTGGCAGAGGTGTATCGTTTCACCCATATATATATATATATATATATATATATATATATTTATATATATATATATATATATATATATATATATATATATATATATATATATATATATCTTCTACGTTTTTTCCAATGGAACAATCAATGATTTTGTCTTTTCTTATATTTGTAGTAATTATGTGCATGTGTATATGGCGTGTATATGTGCACACCGGTTTCTATGATACAGATACCACAGAAAGGAACAAAGAAAATGGAGGGAAAAAATGAGAAGGATTGAATTGGGTGGTTAGATATTTACCAAATTTGTACTCGTTTCACAATGTACGAATGCAGTTTTAGGAAGATAAAGATTATGGTTAACAAACTGTTTCCTGTGTCCCTGACGGAATTACAGAACTTTGTTTTTAATGAAAACCTACACGCTGTACAATTACGGCTTTAATAAGGACGTGATTTAAATGTTCGGCCACAACGGACCAGGGAACAAGTTTTCATTATGGACCACGGAAATTGAATACTATAAACTGGGAACGCATTTGCATTTGAATGAGTTAAATTTGCCTGCTTACCGTCAACAAGTGATGCCATATTTCTTTTATTACTCCATACAGTACTTGTATGTGGTCACTATGATCGTTTGACGTAAATTTACTAACAGGTATTTAATTTACAGTTCCATCAAACGACTAATGTTTCTCTCTTTAAGGACTAATATAGATATGTTTCACACAATGCACAGCTTAATTTAAATGTTAGTTATTTAGAAATAAAACTTTACTGTTGCGGATATTAAACGTCAAAGGAATACAACATCTGCACTATTTTCACAATATACGCAAGTGGAACATGAACGCAACATGTTGTTGTGCGGAAATCAAGGTCTCACAAATTTCTTCGGTGCTAAAACGGAAAAACTTGTATAAACGTTCAATAGCATTTATATATACTTTATAGTACATGGCGAGGAGTCGCTGTGAATGAGAGGTTAAGGTGTTGCATGTATAGTTGGAAGTTCAGAATATCAAAAATGTCGGAACCACTTCGTATTTTGGTTGTGTCCTCAGCCAATACGTTTCAATCTCCTTTATATATATAGGTAGTTGACATGTTATTGATTGTGAAAACACTTTCATAAATCAATAATTTGTGTATTTCAGATTTTTTGTACGATGGATTTTATGGCTTTGTCTGATACTTTCTCTTTATCTCTGTCATTTAGGTCATGACTGTAGCCTCTTGGTCATTTCCTTTTGATGAAAAGTATTTTTATTCGACAATCCTTGTTTTTTGTCGGTGTATTTAACTTCTTCTTTTGTGAACGATCGTCGTTGATGGAAACTTGATTTTCATGAGCCAAGTAGATGTAAAATAGAGTATAAAAAAGTAGATGTAAAAAAGATTTTTGAATTCAGCAAGTAAAGTAGAGGCCACTGTTGAGCCAAACCCCCACCCCCCTAACAATGGGTGTACATTTCCAGAGGCCGTATTGGACATTTCAGGAGGCCGGCGAATAGGCAGCGAAAGCAGCGGTAGCTGGGTTTGGTCCAACGCTACTGCGCTTGCAGTCGTTCCGACGGCTCTACCTGCTACCCTTTCGTCTGTTACGGTGACCCGGTGTACATTTGCAGATGCTGTATTGAACATTTCTGGATGCCTAGTATACGCCGATGGGTGGAACTCAAATAGGCAGCGGTAGCAAGGGGAAGTACCAGCAGTCGTTGGAAAAGCGAACCAGTGCAAACACAACAGGCAACGGTTTGCGTCCCTATCTTCGATGTACCGCTATGTGCGCAAGAGCTGCAAAATCGCAAACTGCCAAGATGCCCTGGAAAAGCCAATGGAACCCACGCAGCTGCGTTCTTGTGCCAGTACCTCTGACGACAAAGAAGACAGCAAGTGTGGCGTGAATGCGGTAATAGAGGAGTCCAAGCCGGTGGCCCAGGAACTTAGTGACCCAAACCCAGCTATCGCTGCTTGCGCCGTCTGTTCAAAAGCCTCTAGAAATGTCCAATACGGCCACTGGAAATGTACACACCTTGCTAGGTGGCTCAGCAGACATCCCCAGCTACTATATGTCTATGGCCGCCTATTTGTATACAGCAGCCTTTGGAAATGCCCTATACGGCCTCTGGAAATGTACACCCCTTGCTTGGAAGTATCGATTTTGGCTCAGTAGTGGCTCTATTTAACCTGCTGAGCCATAACCGCCTCCAGAATTGTCCAATATGCCTTCTGGAAATGCACTCCCCTTGCTAGGGGTAGTGGTTTTGGTTCAGCAATGGCCCCTACTTAACCCAGTGTGCCAAAATCGCCTCCGGAAATCCTAATACGACCTCTCGAAATGTACACCACTTTCTAGGGGTAGCGGTTTTAGCTCAGCGGTGGTCCCTACTTAACCTGGTGAGTTCAAATTGCTGTTGTCATACATGTGACAGAACCAGGACATCAGATCAGTAGATTTCAAAAATTTTGATCAGTAGATTAGTTTCTAAATCAGTAGATTATTTTCTATATCAGTAGATTAGTTTCTATATCAGTAGATTAGTTTCCATATCATTAGAATTTCTTATCGACATACATTTTGCGCGTTGTATGGCGATTGAAAAACGAAGCAAGTGCATTTTTTACCATATTATGTACACTCTTCATATTATAATAAAATAGCAAGTTTTAAACACGAAACAGATTCTGATCGCAATGTTACAATAATTATTAATCAATACGAGTCAGGAAATTGTCAATTAAATGAAAAAGGAAAAGTTGTACATATTTTTCACTGCATAAAGATTTCACTGCCGAAATGATTTTTTCACTGCAAAGGTTTTTAAAAAATAAAATCCACAAACATTTTTAGTTTCCTTCACAAATGTACTCCCTGGTGTCCACTGATGACATTCGGGCTCTCAATAGTTTTCTTATCGAGATTTCTTCTATGTGATGGTGGCTGCATATGTCTTGTGATATAATTTCTTCCTCCATACACTATCTTAAAATCCACTTTTCATGAAACACACAATGCAAACTCAAGACCTTTGCTGCTCATTTGCAGCGACGTAAACCATGATTTCCGAGCATTGTTGAACCTGTTGTAATACTTTTAGCGGATGGTTGTATAGTATTGGAAGAAAACGCATTTTGACATAAATGGACCAAAAAAAGATACGAGCTTCCTTTTAAAGCATCTTGAAAAATATAATAACAATTGAACAAGACAAAAAAATCAAAACGCTGACGCAAGTGTTTCTGCCGAAATCAATTTGGGCCGGTCTCTCCTTTTAATCTCTCCTCTGGCCGATTTTTAATCAAAGACTCACAAGCCATGATGGACCACCTTTGATCCCTTTATCATATATAACCCTTCAATAAATATCCCGCCTTTGACCTTAAACTCTTCAAATTACAACAATAAGATAATCAATTTACAGCTTGTTGTGTACACATGTCAGCCGTTGTGTTAATGTTTGGGTAGAAGGTCTAAAAATACTTTTTTTTTCTTCAAGAATGTTGTTTGAATCTTCCAATTTTCAAAAGCGGTAGATTTCAAATATAAAACGGTATGTGCGGTAGACGGCCTTTAAAACGGTATTTTTGTCCTACAGCCGGTAGAATCACATGTACGTGTTGTACATCTAATGAACCATAATGCATTTTCCTTTAAGAGTGAGAGATCATGTTACATTTCCATTGTGAAGTTTTTCCGGAACCTTAGTTTACCAGTGGCTTCGTCGAGAACCAGCTCTCGATATTTTAAAAAGTCTTTATTATGGGCTTCGGTACAGTGTTGAACTATGTTTGTCAGATTCTCTTATTTAATGCTGCAAAACGAGCACAAAAAATGTTTCCATTGCCCTGGAAGAGTACAAGTCGGTATTCATTTTTTTTTTCATTTCTCCCGTAACCTTGCTGGTCGGATGGGCGCCACTGATGACTTTGCGACAATCTCTCTCCATTTTGCCATGTTCTCCACTGCTTCTTGGGACTTTGCAAAGTCCATGCCTGTCCACTCTTTGATATTGTCTTTCCATCTCTTCTTCTGTATGCCTCGTTTTCTCTTTCCTCTCACTGTGCCCTGTAGGATTGTCTTTGACAGGCCAGTTGAGCGTGCGACGTGACCATACCATCTTAGTTTGCGTTTCTTTACAGAGGTGAGCAGATCTTCATAAGGTCCAATTGCACCTTGGATTTTAGTGCGCACCTCCGCATTAGAGACGTGGTCTAAGTATGAGATTTTCAGGATCCTTCGATAACATCTCATCTCTAAGGCATGAATTCTTCTCTCTAATTCTGCTGCTAGGGTCCATGTCACACATGCATATAGAAATATGGACATGATGAGGGAGCGCATAAGCTTGGTCTTGGACCTAAGCGTGATGTTGCTGTCTTTCCAAATAGGCTTCAGCCTAGCCAGAGTAGCTGTTGTCTGCGCAATCCTGGAAAGAACCTCAGGTTTTGAACCTTCATCAGAGGCGATAGCACCTAGGTACTTGAAGCTTGTTACTGTGCCCAGCTTCTTTCCGAAAACTCTTATTTCCTTTTGGATGCCACTCGGATTGTTTGTCATTAGGTTTGTCTTTTCAGCGTTGATCTCCATCCAATATCTTCGTGATGCTTGATTGAGACGGTTCACTAAGGTTTCCATTTCTTCTTCATCTCCTGCTAAGCCATCGATATCATCAGCGAAGCGCAGGTTGGTGATTGTTCTGCCTCCAACACTGACACTGCCCTCATGGTCTTCCATGGCGTCGGACATGATCCTTTCCAGGTAGATGTTGAAGAGAGTGAGTGAGAGAAGGCACCCCTGTCTGACGCCGACTGTGGTTCTGAACCAGTCTCCTATGTTGCCATTGACGAGAACTGTACTAGTCGCCTTGTCATACAGGGTTTTTATAGTGCTGATTAGTTTTGCGTTTATGTTGTATATCCGCATGGTGGCCCACATGGCTGCATGCCATACCTTGTCGAAAGCCTTCTGGAAGTCAATGAAGACATGATAGAGGTTCTGTTGATGCTGGAGATATTTTTTACATAGGATTCTAAGATTGAAGATCTGTTCTGTAGTGCTACGTCCTGCTCTGAAACCTGCATGTTCTTCAGCAATGATGTGCTCTGCTTGGGGTTTCAGTCTGTTGAGGATGATCTTAAGCATAACCTTGCTTGGGTGACTGATGAGACTGATTGTTCGGTGGTTCTGGCACAGTTGTAGATTCCCTTTTTTAGGAAGAGTCACGATCAGAGATTGGGTCCATGGGGTGGACCATTCTCCTGTTTGCCAGATTTGGTTGCAGATTGTTGTGAGGACATCTATCATGGAAGTTAGTCCTGCTTGAACAAGTTCTGCTGGTATATTGTCAACCCCAGCTGACTTCCCCTTCTTTAGTGCCTTTACTGCAACCTCTACTTCGTCCCTGAGGATCGGGTGGTCAACCTCTGTTGTGGTCAGTGGTACGTTGAATACAGCTTGGTCTCCAGAAGTCTCTTGGTTGTAAAGCTCCGAACAGTATTCCGTCCATCTGTTAAGAACGTCTTGGTTTTCTGTCAGACTCTTACCAGCCTTGTCCTAAATCGTATTAGATCTCCCCTGTTTCTCTGTTGTCAGGTCTTTCACCAACTGGTATGCCCTTTTACTGTCATTCTGGTTCAGGCTTTTCTCGACTTCCTTGCATTGGTCCTCTAACCAGATTTCTTTTGCTTTATTTATGCTCTTCTTAATCCTGTTGTTAATCTCATTGTATTTTTTGCTCTTTCATAGTCTCCTCGCTTACTCCTCAGTTTTCTCCTCACATCGCAGAGGTCAAGGCTATCTGCTGTGACCCAAGGCTTCTTTATTCTACGATGCTTGCCAAGGATCTCGCTGTCTATTACTGCTTTGTTGAAGGTGATGATCAAGGAGTCTAGGTTTATTTCTTCATGTCCCAGAATTGTGAGTGGTGCAAATTTGCCGCCTATTGATGCTTCAAATGCTTGTGCCACGCTTGGATCTTTAAGTTTTTCAAGGTCGAACCTGATCCTAACTTGTCGTGGCTTATTGGTCTTTCTCAGACGAAGTTTGATAGTCATCATCAGCAAGTCATGGTCGCTTCCTATATCAGCTCCTGGGAAGCTACGTGTTCTGGCAATGTTAACGCTAGACAGGAAGCTAGTTCTCACCAAGATGTAGTCAATCTGATTGTGATGTTTTCCGTCTGGGCTGTGCCAAGTCCATCTTCTGGATAGTTTGTGGACGCCAAGGGTGTTCGTTAGCACTAGGTTATTGTATGTGAACTTGAGTCCTCTCTCATTGGTCTGCTTATTACAGTATGGACCAAAGACTGCTCGCCAGTCTGCATGTGCGTCTTCTCCTACCTTAGCATTCCAGTCTCCTTGAATAACCAGAGTATCCTTCTTGAGTGTCTGGTCTATGAGAGTTTGAAGCTGGTCGTAAAACTCATCCAGTTCCACGTCATCATGGTCAGATGTTGGGGCACAGACCTCTATGATAGTGATGTTAAAGGGGGATGCACTCACGCGGATTGTAATCATCCTGTTAGACACTGGTGGACAACCCATGACTGCACTCACAATGTCCTTGTGTACCATAAACCCGACTCCATGGTAATGCTTGTTCTCATGCCCACTGAAGTAGATCCTGTGTCCGTCATCAGTTGATCTCTCTCCGAAATTTTTCCAGCGTATCTCGCAGAGTCCAAGGATGTGCCGTTGATATCTTCCCATCTCATGGGTTAGCTCCTCGAGTTTCCCTGCTGGTCTTAATGTCCTGACATTCCATGTTCCAATGGTGATATTATCTCTTGCCCGTATTTGGATGGTAGTTGACAAGTCGGTATAAGCAACTATAAAACTGCATAATTTTTAGCAAAAGACTTGTTGGAACAAGATTGGAGCAAAATGATATGTTAGTGTACCATTGTGCCGTACATTTATTTTGATAAGACCCCAATCCAAAAAAAACAAAACAAAAAATAAATAAATATATTTACCGCATTTCTATTTTAAATGTCCCAATGGTTACAAAAATAGGTTTTAAAGTACATTTCAAGGACATTCTAACTCCTTGTATATAGTAACTACTGTGGATCTCCGTGATTCAATGTGTCTTGTTTTGTGTTCATTCGTGGCCGAAAATTTAGACTACGTCCTTATTAAGGTCGTAATTTTATAGCATGTAGTTGTTCATTAACAACAAACGTACTGCAATTCGATCATGGACACACCGGACTACACAAAATGACAAAGTAAAATTAAAATAAAAAGGTTATTTATTGCAATATTACCACGAAAATTACAATCCACGTGGAAATTTTGATAATCGGCCCGTTTGACAATATTTGAAACCATTTCCTGACGTGTTAAAATACAATTTTCAGGTAAAAATGTGCAGAAGGAAACGGTTTATTAACCATAATATTCATCTTCTTGAAACTGCATTCGTACATCGATAAAAATAGATAAATATCTACCCACCCAATTCACTCCACATCTTTTTTTCGTGTGTGTGTGTGTGTGTGTGTGTTTGTCCATGTGTATATGATTGCGCAAGTATTGGTCAGAAGACAAGTAGAAATCTCCACAGAAGTAATTAAGATTTGATTCTTCACTTCACTCTCATTTGTTATTGAAGTGCTATTAACTGGACTTCTAGTCATGGTAATTACACATCCAACGTGATCCTTTAAATTAATTATTTGAGTGCTGAAATTGTCCCCCAACCCACCTCCCAAAAAAACAACAACCACCCCCCCCCCCCCCCAAAAAAAAAAAAAAAAAAAAAAAACAATGACACGCCTTAAAATTATGCCTACTGGTATTACTTATAAAACGATCACCAGATTTGCAAATAGAAAATGTGTTTCAAATCTACACAGAAGTTTAGTTGAGATCTTCAGTGTAATCATAATAAACAGGAATAACAAAAGTTTGTCCTAGTTTCACACAATACTCATCATCTGTCCTACTAATGGAAAGTGTCACACAAGACTACTACATGCTTATTTAATATATTTAAGATCAGCAAATACAAGATATAATTAACCAAAAATGTATCCATATTTTATGTTTATCAGAGTTTACACCATTACACTTCACATTAGCGTTAATCTGATACTATTCAATTTAGTCCTGTGTCTAAACTGTCAGGTAACGTGTCAGTTTTGTTTATAGAGTAGCCAGTATCGGGTAACTCCACAAGTCAATATAGTATGCAACAATAATCGCCATTGGTTCACTAACAAAGGTGCAATATTAGAGCAAGTAAATATGTGTCAAGCCGAAGATAAAATAAATCACTACCATATGTAGGTGTGTTCATTTAAAACTGGTATGTTGTAAATTAAAAAATAATTTTAAATTCATTCTCTTAACTTTTACACTTTGCATAAGACAAAAGACAAGAAAATACTAATTGTGTATGTGTAATTAATGATTAAATTACATTCCCAACCTAATAAATTTAATTATAATTTGGTCTTTACATTTGATTTAAATTTTATCAATAAATAAAATGCGTATTATATTTAAATAATCAATAGAATTATGTTGATTATCCTTTACAGTAAGACATGTTTGCACCATGACATCTGTAGCTATAAATTGTTTTTTGCAATTCAATGCGAAATAAACTTTGTGTTCTCTTTTGATCTAAGAAAAGACAAACATTCACCTGTCTTGTTATTCTAAGGATTTACCCTGAGGGTTTGGTAGTACTGAGGGTTTGGTAGTACTGAGGGTGATTACTTAATCAGATAATGAGTAGCCGACCCATGTAGATTAGTGGGGACTATTAGCGACAAGAATCACTGAAACCTCAATTACAGATTTTATGGAGAGCATACAGGTAAACTGCTGCAGGTCCCCCGAGGGACAGTTTTACAATGAGATCAGCAAAAAAAATATAATCAAACAATTTCCGTTTTTTTACGGTGTCCTGTCGTCCGTGTCTTTCCAGAACTTGGAAACTATGACCAGAAACTTGTCCATAGTATATGTTTATCGTTAATCCGACACAATCCCGCGTCTAGGCTATGAGGTAACTGCATGCTTTGTATGTGGGACTTTTACCATAAGTCAATATAGCATGCAACAACAGTCGTGATTGGTTTAATGAGAAAGCATAATATTAAATCATAGGTAATCTATGTCAAGCCGAAGATAAAATAAATCGCTACCATATATTATTGTGTTGAAAAAACACAAAATTCGCGAGTCTTGTTATTTTAAGGATTCACCCCTCGGGTTTGGTAGTACTGAGTGTGATTACTTAATCAAACAATGAGTAACCGACATCTGTAGATTAGTGTGACCTCTTACCAATAACAATCACCCAACATTCAACTACGGATTATATGCAGATAATTCGGGCATGCTGCTTTAGGTACAACGAGATCCAGTTTAAGGATGAAACTGGATTTGTGGGTTTAACGTCATTTTTCAGCACATGATAGTCTATACATGGCGCCCAGAATATTTAGTGGAGGAAGAAACCCTGAAAACACAGTGAAGAACAATCGACCCACGGAAAGCTACTGGCATCCTTCTCACATACCCACGTTGGCCGAGCCGAGACTCGAATCCACGGGGACAGAGGTGAGATGTGAGTGATCTGTAAAGGCGAGCGCCTTAGACTACTCGGCCACCCAGGACCCCCTTGTCGCTGTAAAATACATAAAATGTCATTATAATTTGTAACAATATCATTGGTTAATAATGTTTTTCAGTTGCCCTACCGGACTTTCGCTGTGAGAAAAATGGTGGCCCGGCATTAATTGTTAGTGTCTTTCCGGGCTACCGGGCAATGGATTTTTCTACTCCTAATATATATGAAATAAGTATTCATTTTTAACTTGTATTAAATCCTTTATAGATTGTGCTTAAGTCGATAGTAGAGAAGGCCTCAGAGGAGAATAGTTTCGTACTAAATGAGTTAGCATTATATAAATATAGCACTATTATTATTAAATGTTATTAATATTACTTTTCTCCTTATATATTACTATGAAAGATGTGAATGCTAATAAATTGATAACAGACGATTTATGGTCGATACAATGTATTTGTTGCTTGATAGGCAATTGTATCGTGACATTGTTTATGTGGAGCAATTTTCTATCAGTGAAATATTGTGGACATAAAGATTATCATGTTGAGGTCTTCCGTAAAAAGTAACAATATACGCTTGTATAAAAGCAGACCGCGGTCTCTGAATATTACTCAGCCTTTGCTTTTGCAGTAAATGCTGTAATTTTATTTAATTTAATTTTATCATTAATGAGAAGAAATGTCCCTTCAGTAAGCGTCGTCAATACCATGTTACTAGGTGTGGTTGTACGTGTGCTTCTTTTAGATACCGAATAATGCGTTGTCGATACTATGTTAGTAGCTGTGGTTTTACATGTACCTCTTTTAGATACAGTATAAAGCGTTGTCAATACTATGGTAATTGGTGTGGTTGTACATGTATTTTTGTTAGATACCATATAAAGCGTTGTCAGTACCGTGTTAGTAACTGTGGTTGTACATGTAATTCTTGTAGATACCGTTTAAATTTGTGTCAGTACCATGTTGGTAGGTGTGGTTGTACATGTACTTGCATAAAGCAGATGTGTCAAACTCATTTGCTGTGGCGGGCCAGATTTTATATAAATAATAATAATAAATAATGAGTCTGGCGGGCCGTATGTTTGACACCCCTGGTATAAAGCGTTGTCAGTATCATGTTAGTAGGTGTGGTTATACACGTACTTCTTTTAGATACCATATATATATATATATATATATATATATATATATATATATATATATATATATATATATATATATATATATATATATATATATATATCGCAAAATTCAAAGTATTGGATATTACTTGAGTGATGTTTATATTCTTGTTCCGAGTTTTATAACTTTAAATAAATATTAATAATACTCTGAAACACGATCTCAACATGTCAAAATAAAATGCTCATAATATTTCATCTTGAAAGAGTTGCCCCACATACACAGTGTTGTGATATAATTGCCTATCAAGAAGGGTATCATTGTACCATCTTACTTGTAGATGTCCGGGCAACGGTAGTCATCAGCACTGTGTTTGGAATCGTACACGCGCTCATTCTTCTCCTGCACGTGGCCAAGCAAGTCGGACCAGACACACGGAAGATTATCATGAGTGCATTTTTCAGCGCTCTGTTAGCAGGTACTATATCTGTGCATTTCATGTGGTCACAAAGGAAAACGTAGATTTTTTTTCAACGAGATTTACAAATCAATACATGTGTCATATTTAAAAAACCCAAAAATTTGATATGTAATTTTTAAAAAATAGTTTTCATGATTGTTGATTAACTCGACTTAAACATAATACCATAAGCAGCTAAATGGCTTTTTCTTTATTTATTTAATCATACAGAAAACATCGACATGTACATAGCGATATATATGACGTAAGTATTAATTAGAATTTTTGTACATTCATAATTTATGTAAATGGCATCATCTTCGCTTGTTCATTTTATCTGGGACTGATATCCCTTATGTCAATCTCCTGTTGAAAACTTTATTTAGTAAACTTGTCTATGTTACTTTCAGTCATCTTTGGTGTGGTATCGATCATTGTGTATGCGGTCAAATTAGAAGCTGGCCGACCATCTTTCTACGGCTGGTCCTTTGCCCTTACTTTAGTTGGGATCGGCATCATCTTCCTCAACATATTCATTATTGTGTTCGAGGGGAGCAATCAAAGGGCTGCCGGCGCCTACTCCTCTATATAACCGGACCATAAAGGCTGTCGTGTACAATGCGATATATATATTTTTGTATCATGCATCAGTATCATAATGTATCAACTCCACTATGTTAATATTTTGCATTTAGGCTCACCTTCTAATGCAACGTGCTTTTTAATTGGTCGAGCATCAGAATGAACTAGTTAAATCCACGATAAACTGTTAAACATTTTCACGCCATTGTGGCGTAATTAATCTCTCTTGGACCACAAGGAATCACGTGAGAAAATTGTTAGTATTGTGATAGAACGAGATAACTGAAACCGTATATACTCGCTCATACGTAGAGTCCAACTGCAAACAACATAGACCCTGATCTGCCGTCGCATAATGCGCCGGCAGATCAGGGTATATTTTGTTTGTTCTGCTGATTACAACTAACAAAAACTGCATATATTCAGTCCTGCCGGTGCATTGTGCGACGGCAGATCTGGATCTGTGCCTTTTGCAGTTGGACTCGACTTACAAGCGAATATAGAAGGTACGTTGGGGAATTTGATATTGTACATTTTTGTCGCAAATATTCATTTTACCAGTTTCGCTGACGCGTTGGCCGGTAAATCTAAATTATTATCAGAGCACATTAAGAATTTGTTGGAGTATGAGTGGGATGGGTTGGAGGAAGGGGGCAACCATTACACTATCTCTAGACAGCAGATTGGTGTATCTGTCTTTTCGTCGTTCTACCAGTTTCTTACACAGAGGACACGACATTAGTACGGCTGCACATCCGGGTCTTGAACGATATTCAGACAGTTTAATGTTTACATTTTAAGACTGTTTCATCCCAGAAGTAAGTACCGCTATGTTACTTTTAAACCGCTGTTACAGTTTTCATTCTCCAGAGAAATTAACTGCGCACTATTTTCATTACTTGATGGACATTGGTTATCCTAGTACCTTAGTCGCTGCAAAAATTCACTTTGACCTACTTTACATCATACTAGAGGAGCCCTATATATTAATCGTTTGTGATTGCTATTAGCTTTTCTTGGAGCCTTGGCATGTCCTCAATTTGCGTATCGTAAAATCGACTTTTAAACGTTTGTGCGAATTTTTTTTTACCGGTTTCAGGAAAGCAGACGATTTAATTTTAAAGTCAATATTTCTGTCTATATTTGAAAGGAAAACCGATTCTTATTTTTATCTGTACCTTGAATGAATATACTTCAGGTCAGTCCACTTAATTTGGAGCCCCGCCCCCATTGCATTTGACAAAGTTTTTGGTCCCTTCTTGCCTCAGAATATACATACATTATACCTGCATGATATATCTTACAAATATTTGTGTGCAATTGTTGTGTCCATAATGATACAAAGTAATTTAAAGAAGAAGAGGAATGCATAGTATGCGGCAAGTATATAAATCAATTGACACAAACTACCAAAGTATATAAATCAATTGACACAAACTACCAAAGTATATAAATCAATTGACACAAAATACCAAAGTATATAAATCAATTGACACAAACTAGCAAAGTATATAAATCAATTGACACAAACTACCAAAGTATATAAATCAATTGACACAAACTACCATAAATCAATTGACACAAACTACCATAAATCAATTGGCACAAACTACCAGAAATCAATTGACACAAACTACCAAAGTATATAAATCAATTGACACAAACTACCAAACTATATAAATCAATTGACACAAACTACCAAAGTATATAAATCAATTGACACAAACATCCAAAGAGAAGGTCTGTAATCACTCGTAGCGACCGGTGAAAACTATAACAGCAACCGTGAAAAATAATCGCCTTTATTTGCTAATCTGTTTAACAGACTACAGCGGCTACATTTTGGGTGAGAAGTCATTACAATACCTTAATTGGAGGAATTATAGGTCACCTGATTGTTTCACCTTTAGCTTCCATTGGCTCAAAATTCTCTTCGTTTCGTTTATCGACACTGATGAGTCGAAATGCTGGCCAAAGCTTCTTCCAACGTTCTTTAGTTGAACCGAACTTTTAGTGCGCACTAGATTGGTATTTTATGTATTAATGGGTAGAAATGTCAAAATAGCGTCAAAAACATGTTGTTTTGCTCTTTTATCTATCAGTGGTGCATGAACGATCTGATTACTCCCTATTTAATTACACTTGGAGTTTGCAGATGTCTTATACGAAGATATTGGTACTGAGCTTCTTGATCACATGTTAGAAGCACAAGAAGGAAACAGTATATATATATATATATATATATATATATATATATATATATATATATATATATATATATATATATACAGACACACACACGCTTGCCATTGATATAATTGTTTCCATCTATGAACGACTTTTCGATACCCATGGCGAAGTGGTTAATGTGACGGACTCAAAATTAGTGGGTTGCGGGTTCGAATCCTGCCCATACTTTTGTACAATGCACATACGGGTTCGGCTCAAATATAAATATTTATATAAATGAAGCACGGACTGGCCCACAAACAGGGACGTCATCTCGACAACAGGTAAAACGTTCATGGGTAATGAAATGATTGCTAGTTTCTGGAAACAGAGTGGGATGGAAAGGTTTGGTTCTCCATTTTCTTTTTTGTTGTATAAACCTTTCCAACATGTTATTAATAGATTTGATTTAAATCAACAAACCTTCACGACAAAATAATTATTGCATTATATGAAAGATTAACTTCCTATCTTCCCCAGTAAACTCTCCGTTTGCAAATTATCCGTATATCAGAAGACCTATTTTTCATATTTTTGTTCACATTGTCTTTAATAGATCAAGATTAAAAATTGATGTCAATATTCCAGGTTAACATTTAAAATCATCCTAGCATTAAAAATGGATAAATTAAAGAAATTAGATTAAGAAAATCGATGTCAGAAATCAAATCGACTAAAACTTAGTCTAACATAGACCAAAGCAACAATCCTAACAATTAAAAAATGGACGAATTAAAGAATCTAATAAATTTATAAATATAACTTTTTTGACTCCCGTTCGAAAATCGATGTAATGAAATTTCGGTTGATAATAAATATTATAACGTTAAAAAAATGAATGTAATGAAATTTAGGTTGATAATAAATATTCTAACATTCAAAAATGGATGTAATGAAATTTAGGTTGATAATAAATATTCTAACATTAAAAAAATGAATGTAATGAAATTTAGGTTGATAATAAATATTCTAACATTAAAAAAATGAATGTAATGAAATTTAGGTTGATAATAAATATTCTAACATTCAAAAATGAATGTAATGAAATTTAGGTTGATAATAAATATTCTAACATTCAAAAATGGATGTAATGAAATTTAGGTTAATAATAAATATTCTAACATTAAAAAAATGGATGTAATGACATTTAGGTTAATAATAAATATTCTAACATAAAAAAATGGATGTAATGAAATTTAGGTTGATAATAAATATTCTAACGTTAAAAAATGGATGTAATGAAATTTAAGTTGATAATAAATATTCTAACATTAAAAAATGGATGTAATGAAATTTAGCTTAATAATAAATATTATAACATTACAAAATGGATGTAATGACATTTAGGTTGATAATAAATATTATAACATTAAAAAATGAATGTAATGAAATTTAGGTTGATAATAAATATTCTAACGTTAAAAAATGAATGTAATGAAATTTAGGTTGATAATAAATATTCTAACATTAAAAAATGGATGTAATGAAATTTAGGTTAATAATAAATATTATAACATTAAAAAATGGATGTAATGACATTTAGGTTAATAATAAATATTCTAACATTAAAAAATGGATGTAATGAAATTTAGGTTGATAATAAATATTCTAACGTTAAAAAATGGATGTAATGAAATTTAGGTTAATAATAAATATTCTAACATTAAAAATGGATGTAATGAAATTTAGGTTAATAATAAATATTCTAACATTAAAAATGGATGTAATGAAATTTAGGTTAATAATAAATATTCTAACATAAAATAATGGATGTAATGAAATGTCGGTTGATAATAAATATTCTAACATTAAAAATGGATGAATTAAAAAGTAAAAAAGGAATGTAACTATGTAGACTTTTATACCTAAATGCTTAATCGCTGCTGTTTAAAATTAGGCGACATGACGTATATTAAGAAACCATTTTTTTTTTTTTTTGTATCTTTCTCATTTATCATAAAAATTAAAATATCACTGTCAAAATCGAAGTAGACTAAAAATAATACGAAATGAAAAAAAAGAGGATGAATTGAAGTAGATACATGTTCTTTGATAAAAAAGGTAATATTACTGTTGACATTTTTCCAATTATTTTAGATCGAGATCATAAATCCAACTTGTCTAAAAATTTTACTCCAAAAAGAAAGTAGATACATTGTCTTTAATATTAGTACGTGGAATTTTTGCCCTTACTTCAAATAATATGAAAAGGTCATGTCATAACTTCAGGTTGAATAAAGAAATTATTTTCAAATTTTCCTATTACCGCCCAGATTTATAACACTTTTACGCCGTGCACAAAAACTTATACAACTGTGTTCTTTGTGACTGGGTGAGATTTTCTGTTTACATTTTGTTTATAGCCCTAGTCCCCTGTTGATAAATACTTGGATTTGTACTTGTTATTAAACAGTGTGCCCACAGATCTGTGTAGGACTGTAGTGTGTCACTGGGTATGACACTTTTCTCCCATTATTTTGATACTAAATAGTATTTTATGCGCTGATAATTTGTTGAAGACAACAACAAAAATCCATGAATCATTTACTTTTTCTATAATATTATGCATGGCAATGGGGAAGTAGCTCTTTAGTTTACGCCAAAATGATTGTTTTTTTCCTGATAAAATATTTTAGTTACGTACTTTAATCATTTTTTTAAAAAAATATTATGTTTATAGTTTGGTTATTAGAGACGTTGAGCTTTTTAAGTGTTACTTCTTTTGTTACTCCTTCCCATGGTTTTATTTTTTTTTTTTCTTCACATTTTCAGCGACAGGTTTTTGTTGTTCAGAAATTATATATATTTTTTGTTTGATAAGCAAATGTCAAAAGTCGACATGTCATTGTATATTTATTTGTTTAAAGGATTGATGATGTTAGGTTTACAAATTTAAATCAAAACACTCCCATCGCATCCTTTGTGCAGGAATTTGAAATAAAAGCCAATTTAGTAGAAAAATACATACTGGTTAATCACAGTCAGCACCTAAACGCTCCAATGACAATAGCAGATATATAGGAATATAGAAATTAACATGGGTGATAATTTCAAATAATATGTATAAAATTATTTGAATATATTCGTTTTTTTTTTCTCGGCCTTGGCGATCAACAGATTGTCGGTCTTGGCGTGCAACAGATATAAATTATTAAACAAAGTTTTATGCATTTCATTTGAAATGAGCACAAATGTAAAATTTTGATCTTACATGTGACGATAAGTACTTTACTGTATTGGCCTGCGTTTTTGGATCAATCGTCAGTTTTTGTAAGCTCACCAGGCCGTAAGGTCTATGGTATAGGGTCTATGGTATGACCATGCGTCCGTTTTAAATGGTACGTCGTGCGTAATGCGTCGTCCGTCCATCAACAATTGCTTGTTACCACTCCGGAGTCCATATTTCTGATTCAATTTTCATAATACTTAGAATATAGGCATACATTATCAAGATCTCAGACGAGTTTGATAATATTAAACAGTGTGCCCACATATCTGTGTAGGGCTGTAGTGTGTCACTGGGCATGACATTTGTCCATCAACAATTGCTTATTGCTACTCTAGAGACCATATTTCTAATCCGATTTTGATCAAACTTAGAATATAGGCCTATATCATCAGGATCTCGAACAAGTTTGAAAATGAGCGAGATCCATGCATATCAATGATGTGATCTTGCATCTGGTTGTCTGAGTGTTTTACCGCCCTGGATGGCTCTGGATGGCATATATCTGACCCGATTTTGATGAAAGTTATTGGAATATGGACGTATATAATCAAGATCTCGGACGAGTTTGATAATGAACGAGATTCACGCATATTATTTAAGTAACATTGCATCTGATTGGCTGAGGTTCCCTTCAACAGTTTCGTACTTTGCACAGGGTTTGATTTTTAAAGAAAAATAACTTCCCCAGGTTTTCCTCACTGGTTATCCTGGTTATTTAAAGAAGACCTTGTATATCTTAGGCATTGTTAAAATAACTTTTAATTCCCTTTATTTTGGTGTATGATTGATGTGTGTAATTTGGGTTATAGAGTATGCAACTTTGCCTTACTTCAGATGTGCACCTCTCAAAAGACTGCTAGCTCCGCTTGGTCATTTACACTTTATAGATAAGTTTGAGAAAAAAAAAAAAGAAAAAAAAAAAAAACGGAACAAAATAGCCGATAGCGTTTTAAAAAAAAACTTTTGATATATTGTATAAGTCATTTTTTTGCACTTTGTCTATTCTGGTAAAATTCCTTTTCCCTATTTTAATAACTGCTAAAGTTAGTGTACTATGGACTAGTTCACGCTCATTTTCTGAGCACATTGTAGTAGCCATTTTAATAAGCTGTCTGCTTTAGATAGTGCATATTTTCCATAATTACCACATGTAAAGAAATTTCATCCACAGTACATGAAAGCAGCATAGAGGTATGCCAACATTCCCTCCACTGTGCACGTTGCGAATGCAAAGATCTTCACTTGATACCGATTCCTCTCTCAGAAGATCATAATAACTGTAGGGCGGAACCATAACAACCAAATAGGTGTTATTATTGTATGATTGAATTTTGGTTGTATAACTGAAACATTTAAGTCGCAAGCATCTAAACAGTCTTTTTGAATAATTATCATGTTTCTTCTACAGAACAGTATTCATTAGTACCAAAGTCCCACACAAGCCCAACCCACGCCCCCCCCCCCTTCCACCATTGGGAAAAGTGAGCTATTTTAAAAGGCAGATTGCATTTTCTCAACATAGCAACTAATATTATGGTAAAAAAACAGGAACATGAAACTTAACCACAAAAATTATTCCTGAGATGTCATTGGTAAATTTTACAGTTTGAACAGGGTTGGAACAGATCAGGTTCACAGAGGTCAAAGGGTAATAAGTTTGCTAATTCTTCTAACACTAATATACAGAAACAAGCGATTCTGCTTTGTCGTCATTTGTTTCCTTAATTCTATAACAAATTAATGGAAAGAAACATTTTTACTATGTTTTTCTTTCACTTAATCCTACAGTTTTAAATGTTAGTTTTGTGTTCTAAGACTTTAAATTTCCTCATAATTAAAGTTATTTCACACACAATACTGCCACAAGACATATTGTATAAGCAAGAGCAAAAGAGGCATAACTAGCAAATGGGCTTAATATACCATTTTATTGAGAAATTCATAGTTGATATGAAAAAGAGGAAAGCAATTGTACAAATGTTCATATTTGTCTTAAAGTTCCACTGTACAGTTTCGTACTTTGCATAGGGTTTAATTTTTAAAGAAAACGAATTTCCCAGGTTTTCCTCACTGGTTACCCTGGTTATTTAAAAAGATCTGGTGTATCTTATGTATTGTTAAAATAATTTTTAGTTCCCTTTTTATCCTGGTTTTAAAAGAAAAAGATCTTTTATATTTTAGGCATTGTTAAAAAAACTTTGAATTCCCTTTATTTTGGTATTTGATTGAGGGGTGTAATTTGGGTTATAGAGTATACAGCTTGGCCTTACTTCATATGTGTACTTTGAACTAGTTCATGCTGATTTTTCGAGCACATGGTAGCAGCCATTTCGATTAGCTGTCTGCTTTAGATAGTGCATAGTTTCCATAATTACCACATGTAAAGAAATTTCAGTCATAGTACATGAAAGCAGCGTAGAGGTAAGCCAACATTCTAATCATTGTGCATGTTGCCAATGCAAACAACTTCACCTTATACCTTTCAGTTCCCTTTTTATCCTGGTTTTATCCTGGCTGCTACCATATGCTCGAAAAATGAGCATGAACTTTCATGTACTTTCAGAAGTACATAATAGCTGTAGGGCGGAACCTGAGCTTGTTACCACTTTGGATGGCGTCTATCTGATCAGATTACTACTCCAATTTTCAACAAACTTGAAATATAGGCTTATATCATGAAGATCTCTGACAAATGTGATAATGAGCGAAATCCTCTCATAAATAATGGAGTCATCTTGCATCAGATTTTCTGAGTTTGTTACCGCTATGTAAACCATATTTCTGATCTGATGATCAAGCTTCGAATATAGATTTGTATCATAAAGATCTCGGACAAGTTTTATCATGAACGAGATTCACGCATATTAATGAGGTTATCTTGCATTTGATTGGCTGAGATTGTTACCTCTCTGGAAGTCATATTTCAGATCCTATTTTGATCAAACTTGGAGTATGGGCTTATATCTTGAAGATCTCAGACGAGTTTGATAATGAACTGCGCGTATGCATGAGGTGGTCGTGCAAATAATAGTCTGAGCTAGTTAGCACTCAGGAAGCCATCTTTGTGATCGTATATCGGCTTATATGATCCAGATCTCTCATGCGTTCGATAATGAGTGAGATCTACGCATATTAGTGGGTGATCTTGCATCTTATTGACCGAGCTCGTCACCACTTTGTAGATTGTATTTCTGATCCGATTTTGATAAAACTTTATAAATAGACATAAATCATGGAGATATCGCATAATACTTATGAGCTAGTAGAACCAAGCTTATGGTATGACCCTGCCTTCGTTGTGCATGGTGCGTCGGGTGTTATGCGTCGTTCGTCATGTGTAGTCCGTCCAACAGCAATTGCTTGTTACCATTCTGAAGGCTATGAGCGAGATCCATGCATATTACTTAGGTGATCTTGCATCTGATTGGCTGAGCCTGTTACCACGCTGGAGGCCATCCTTCTGATACGATTGTAATCAAAGTTGGAATATGGTCTTGTCTCCTTATGATCTTAGACAGGTTTAATAATGACGTGATCTTGCGTGTAATTGACTGAGGTTCCACTTCACCGTTTTGTATTTTACTCAAGGTTAAATTTCTAAATAAAAAGTGAATCCAGGCAATAGACATGTGGGATCATGTATTATTTAAAAATGAATCCAGGAATGCGTGAATTAGTTTTATTTTAAGTAGTCAATACGTACCAGATGATGTGGGTATATAACTCGGTATCATTACCACAGGGTGCGAATGCGAAACTATCTGCTCAGAGTGAATGCCCGGATTTAAAAAGCAGAATTGTGTGTAAAACGTTTGAGATGAAATTAAAGACAGGACAAGGACCGAATTTCGGCTATTTGTAAAGCATTTTTGATAGTTCACAAACTGGATTTAAATGGGTTGGGAATCAGTCCGACTTAAAAGTACGACAAAACCATCAGATAGACAGAGAATTTTATTTGGGGTTGTAAGAGTTGAAACAAGTCCCATTACTGGGTAGTTGTGACAGTAAAGATTGAACCTGAAGCAGACGACATACATGTGAAGATGTGAAATTTTTTGCAAACTGTGGAGCGTAACCTGAGCGTGTTACCACTATGACAGTCATATTTCTGGTCCGATTTTGAACAAACATGGAATCAAGCTCTTGACAGCTGATACGCCTTCAGGATATATCTCCGCGGTAAGGTTGTTTTGACCCCTGGATCATCTAAACCAGTGGTTCTCAAATCCCGGGTCGCGACCCAAATGAGGGTCGCGAGGACCTTCGCGACCCTATACAGGTACTGTATTTTGGGTTGCAAAAGATGGTATTTAGGGTCGTGATCAAAACAAGTTTGGGAACCACTGATCTAAACAGTTGTCAATCATCTCCGTGCATTAGTACACGAGAAAGTTGACTTGTTCCTACCTAACTTCTCTTATTACAGATTGAAATCCAATCAAAAACTAGGGAAAAAGAACCAGACTGTATGGAGGCATATATATGCTTCATTGTGACGTCATCGGTATATTGTGACATTTACCGCGTGCTACCGTGTAACATTGTCAGCCCTGTGCTAAATCACCGCAAGTAAAGAATTCCTGACTTTTTGCTGCAACGTATTAGGCAAAATCTTCACATTTTGCACAAAAACCACTGTAGAGAAAAGATCGCAGCAAAATGGAGTCTAAATTGAGAGTGATGCAATTATCAAACAGTGTGGTTTTCTCCATGTGGCATTTTATCTCAAAATTTACAGCGTTGCGGCTGTGGTAGTATCCTACCAAAGGTGGGTAACACACTCTGAGAAGTATAACATGAAATATGGATTTATATCTTCAAGATCTCAGACGATAATAGGCGAGATCGACACATATTGATGAGATCATCTTGCATGTGATTGGATGAGCTTGTCAAGACTCTAGCGACTCTATTTATGATCAGATTTTGATAAAAGTTTTTATAAAGTCTCATATCCTCAAGATATTGGATGAGTTTAATTATGAGCAAGATCTGTACATATTTATAAGGTAAGCATGCATCTGATTGGTTAATCTTGTTATCACTCTGGAGACCGAATTTAGATATGATTTTGCCCAAATTTGGTAAATAGGCTATATCATATTGGTTTCAGACAGGTTCTGTAACAAGAGAGATCTGCTCGTAATAATGAGTTGCTCTTGCATGTGATTGGCTGAACTTGTTACTTCTCTATAGACTATATTTCTCATCAGAATTTGATAAAACATGGTTAGACAGCTTATGCCATCCAGATCTTGGCTGAGTTACACATGTTAGTGATGCCTTTATTTTTGGAACGATTTGTATGCAGCCTGTAGTAAAATCGGTAAAATCTACATGGTATAAAGATTGGGAGACAGTCTACACAGGGTTACTTTCTTACAATTTGATATATAAGCATGCTTAGTGAAATTGTCATCTGTTAAATTATGTAAAGCAAGTGAGCAATATCAGGCCCACTAGAGCGTGTTGTTTTTAAGTAACATTATAACGAATTCCAAAGATTTTATAAATGGCAGTTTGTGAACAATATGTTATAAATCGTAGGATAACTATTTCTGCGTTATATAATATCTAATATCTGATAACAGAGAATGGATATGGGTGTTTTATGTGGCGTATGAATTGCAGCGTCTTTAATTTTGGTGAATAAGAATAATTTTGAGCATAGTTTAATCTCCTGCTTTTGAATAGTGAAATCTCTGGTGTTATGCTTTGTTGCGCACAACTAATGAAGTGCCACATCACTATAAATAAATTCTCCGAAACAAAGTAGTATTCGAATTATTGATACTGACATCGAGTAAATTCCGTGTTAACACAGTCATGAGAATATGTATATATGTATTGTGTATTCAACTATAGGACATTAACCTTCTTACCATATAAAAGGTATTCTACTAGTTAGTTTCAATAATTGTCTCCTTTTTAAAGTATCTCATACAAGCATAGTCTGCATCTCGTGAGATCCGCTATGAAATATCCATTTCGATCAATGTATTTATATGCCTGTCTTTTCTTTGTATAATCAGATAGATCTGCTATTGTAAGCTTGTTTACATTTTATTTCAGCTAGCACTTTACATGTTACTCAAAATCTCTATGAGCGTAAGAAGAATGCAACTTGAGAATGATGGTACTTAGTTATTGTTATTTGTATTTGTCGTACTAGTATTATATCTTACACTAGCGAAGTGAAATTACCCTGTGTCTGACATTTTATTTTCTTCCATTTTTATATTAAAGAATAGTGCTTTCCACCGGTAGATAGTGTTGTTCGAACCAAAATGCAAAAGAATTTTTAAAAATGCACAACAACCATATTAAAAGACAGATCTGTCAATAATGCACTTTTAAATTTGTATATTTACATCTTAAAATATGAGTTTATTTTTATATTACATATGCCATTTTTCATTTGTTCTGTTTATTTTAACACTAAAATGTTTGCAGATGTTACTTGTTTTATATTTGTAATTGATAATTTTACTCAAAGATTACTGCTGGTAATTTAAAGATGCCAATGCGGATGGTAGGAGAGGTTCGAGTTTTCAGTAGTCGTAAAGCTGTATATGAAAATATAATCCTGTGATAGAAAGTCATAAAACAGATATTGATATTTAAAATGTTCTCTATTAATTAAGTTCAGAGGACTATTTGATAATTTTCATATGGTTCATTGTATTGCTGTTATCTTATGTTAATATATTCACCACCGATGTCATATAAAGACGTAAATAAACACTTTGTATACAGTTGTTTGTAATTGGATATACGATCGTCATTTCCCTTAATCCCTTATAGTTCGTCGTAGCTTATAGGTGAGCGGCATACATCCCCTATCGGGTCGACATTGCTGTAGAAACGGGGTCAAACATGACATACCCTAAAAATATATCGGAATGAACCTTAAGAATTGTTGTAGGCCTCAACCTTTCCGTTGTGTGACTTAGTAGGTGATTTAAAGTCATGCAATAAGATTAGGATGTAAGCCATTATCATAACATTAAGAGGATTCAATAAAGAACAACGTAATGATGTATTAATACTACTGATGCTGGAAAGTTTGGTTTAAATTGTAGGCATTTACCACGTGGTTCACAATTTATGTCATATCGGTTATTTGATGTCGAAATCCTTTGAATGGTATCATTAAATAAAATATTTTATTGAAAACTGAAATTAAATTTATGTTTTTTTTTTTACAAACCACTAATGGTTATTCTTCCAGAAATCCCAATTAAAGTTGGGGAAAAATCTCTGACCTCTCCATGTAACTCACAAACAAGAAGATACAGACATTGCTTGTTATTATTATTAATGTCGTCGTTCCCTTGGTTATCAGATAACATTTCATAGGTATAAGAGCTCCCACATTCTTCATTTCCTTTGTATGACCACATTTCTGTGTAGGAACGATTGGTCTGACCACAGACACATTTTTATTTTGTACTGACCTTTACAAGAGGGTACGCATACGATCTTGTAGAAGCTCTGAAGTTGTTTGACCTGTAAAGAAAACGGGCTCTAGTTCACCATCAGACATATTCCAGCTATGTTACAATGATGTTCCAATATTAGGGTTACTAATGTGAGAGGTTGCCAGTGACTTTGCTTTTTTAATGGCCAACTTTAGGCGTAAAACATTAATGTCTTTGTCTCCTTTCCATTCTCATTCTATTTGTGGAAGGTTGCAAATAACCTTGCAGCATAAAATGGGGCTTCATCGTAACTGAGCGCATTTCCAGTATCTTTGAATCGATCAGCACTTTATGTTTTAGGCTAAAAATTTATTTATTTTCCTGATTTCTAAGAGGGAAGAAATATAGTTGCTTCTTTGTTTATGCACGCAGAGCAGGAACCATATTGCAGAAGTCAGATGTAAGCCAATCCCAGATGGTATGGAAATGTATGGATCGTTTCTCATCGGATGTGCTAGTAACGATGCTCGTTTTAATCTACATTTGATCCATATGTTCAAGTTTTGGGAAATAACGAACGGCAATGATTAAAACTCCAATCTATGGTGATCTATTCTCAGACTTACATGCCAGAAGATCGTCAATTAAAGCTTTAATGACTAGGCTCCTCTTCTAAAGTACGGCAACACTGATGGTATAGACTAGCACTGTTGTACTGCAGAGAGCATACGGTTCCTGAAAATAACTTGCAAACCGTTTTCTAATCTTGACTGTAATATGCAATAACTGCATCTCCCAGTTTCAACATCTTTGGGAATTAGGAATTTATATGTTTCAGGGAGAGTTTTCTTCTTATACACTTATCCATTCATTTAGTTGATAAAATGAGGTTTTATGTGACGAATGTACTGCCCAAGTAGTGGCTTTTGCTTTGATTTATCTCTAGTTGAATACTATACAAGTTGAGTGATAAACATCATCTTTAGCAATCAAGACTTTTCCTTTTATTCTGCGCAACAAAATCTTTTTTTTTTCCTTTGAAGAGCGGCTTCGGTGAGATTATTTGGTCACTCAGATGTTTCTATTATTTGTAGTTTTTTGTTTTGTGTTTTGTTTGTTCTGTATTTGTTTGTTATTTTAAGAGGGACCATACAAGAGGACAAGTCGGTATCTTTTCTCGGATTGGACGACACTCTTACATATGTCAATGAGACTGTTGTGTATGTTTGTAAGAAACAACTGTAAGACTGTATTTACGGCACATCATCCAAACCGGAAAACTAGTCCAGCAGACGTCTGTACACTTCATCTTTGGTTCCTCGGCACGCACAGCAGAATGCTGACCATCGCTTGTCGCTTTATTCATTTTCACATTTGGTTGATTTTCTTGGCAAGCGACACATTTTGAAAAATTTGTAGAAAGTATTTTTCTCTTCTTTCCAAAATCCTTTTCTTACCTAAATCCCAATTAAACGAGAGTTTAGGCACCAAAAGTGCCTGTATCATCGTCAAGTGGTCATAATAAGCTTTCAAATGATGTATGGCATGTGTGTGTGTGTAGGGTGGGTACATTCGAGTCCTTAAACTGCGCCGTAAAACACAACACTAAACTAAACTTAAATAGGGCATATTTAGGTAGTTTGCCGCTTACCTTAAAGAATCCACTGAAATGTTAGCGGGGGCATCCTGAGTTGGTCCAGTCCGTCGGTACTTCTGTGCGTATTATTCTTATTATTAGTATAATTATTATTATTATTATTATTATTTGCAATATATATCGTGCTCGCAATGATAAAATGCAAATCAAATATGAAGAAAAAAGCTTGTATATATGGATTTGATAGTTTATTATTATTATTATTATTATTATTTGGAATGGACGCCGATATATCATGATTGCTGCATTAAAATGCCCCCCCCCCCCCCCCCCCCGCCCTGAAAAAAAAAATGTTTGTATATGTGGATCTTATATTGTTTATGCGCCCATGGTATTTAAGGGATTTTTGTAGAAATTAAATAGCGACCTTTGAAACTGCCCCGAAGTGTTAATTGGCCGTCAAAGACGTTGTAGTTTAGTATGTATTTCTGCGTAAGTCAGAGCGTCTGCATCAGAATCAGTTACTCACTCCGAACAAGGCGTTGGTGTACATGAGTTAATACAATCAGATAGGGTCCATCTTTGACACATTTTGTCAATCATTCAGTTTAATGTCTCTTTATTTCTATTTATTCCTGTCATTTTATGCCCCAACCGCGATAGCAGAAGGAGACATGTTGTTTTGCTGCTGCCCGTCCGTACATCCACACGTCGGTACGTCCGTACCGAATCCGTTTTAAGCAATAGCACAAAAGCTGTCAAGCGTAGAACCCTGAAATTTAATACACTTTATTATGGTTAAAAGTTGATGACCTGATTTAATTGTCAGGCCGTTAAAGCAATATGTGAATTTTTGTACACATTTTTAATTTGTTAATTAGACTTTTTTGACAAAAACATTGTTAGCATGATCAAACAGAAACCACTTGAGGTAGAGATGTGAAATTCTGTAGGCATATTTCTATTTATATACAAATTGCCGGATTAGATTTCAGAAATTATAGCAATTTTTTTTTTTACACATTTATAAAATTGACTTTTTTTGACAAAATCCTTGTTAGCAGAATTTAGCAAAAACCAGTTGATATAGACACATTAAATTTGATTGGCATGTTTGTATGTATATACAGATTACCTGATTAATAGTAATTTTGTTTTCTTCTGCATTTTAAAACTTTTACACTTTTTGGACTGCAGTAGGGGCTTTCATCTTTTACAAACATAAGTCTAATTCATTGTTGCAGCTCTTGCACTATGGGGTAGGATTGTTAATCTTGTCTGTTTCATAAACGGTAAAGGCACGGAAAGCAAACAATTAGGCAGTTCAGAGTTCGGTGCAGAGATGCCTAATTTTAGGCCGTTATGATAACTCCGGAGGTAGATATTATCAACTTTGCATAATTATGACTGTTTCGAATAAAGCATGATAATAATTTTCCATAAAGCAGCCCTTTTCCACTAGACTAGACCACGGAGAAAAACTCAAACATAATTGCATTTTACGAGTTTTAGGTTTTAATTCTTCATGGGTATAAATAACACGCAACAACAACAAAAACAAACTTTATCAGCTTCTCCAAATGGTTTGGCTTTTCCCCACGTATAACTATCCAACCATATAATTTATTCAAGGCTTTTCCCCACGTAAAACTATCCAACCATATAATTTAGTCAAGTCCTTTCCCCACGTAAAACTATCCAACCATATAATTTATTCAAAGCCTTTCCCAACGTAAAACTATGATTGATTGATACTGCTTACATCGAAATGAATACATACTAAAGTCGTAATAATATATTTAACACGTCCAGAGTATTTACATAGTTGAATTTAAAAGAAATCACATTTGACTGTAGCTACTTGCTAACTGTATGGGGTTTATATCACATAAGAACGCACATTTGACTGTAGCCACTTGTTCTAATTGTATGGGGTTCATATCACATAATAACGCACCATTCACTGTAGCCACGTGCTCTAACTGTTTGGGGTTTATATCACATAAGAACAATTTCCTAAGAAGTATAATTTAAATAGGGCTTCACAATAAACGATTAGTTTTCGCAAACCTGATAGGCTTTTTCGTTTTTGTATGATCTTAACAGAAAAATTAAATGTTACATACATCACTAAGCAAACAATATTTAACATGGTATACATTTTAGTAGATATGTCTTCCCAATGCATGCATTTTTTTTGTTACACAATCTTTTCGTATTAAATAAATATTGTGTATGTCGGGGTCCTTTCTCAGACAGTCATCATCATCACCATCATCATCCGAAGACGACGATTATTATTATTATTATTATTATTCGTGATGATTGTGGTGGCATTCGATCAATGTTGTTATGAACCCCACGTAGCCGAGTGTGATCAAAGGAAAGCACGCAAGCCGATCCATGAAAGCTAACGATATTAAATACGATAATTGATTTATTAGAGTTAAAAATACCCCAGATTATCTTGCAAATCGATTCTTGAAAAACAAAATTGCCCTTCCATTCCACATTGTTAAGTGCTAGTGTCAAGATTTTAAAATGTAAAAGACATTCTGGCAATTAGCCAAGAATTAGATCAATTTTGAGCCATTGTCGTCCTAAACATTTTGATGAATTCAAATTGTACCTGTCTTCTTCTTCTTCCTCTTCTTCTCCCTCCTTTAACATTCGGTGAATAAATATGAAATAAGACCATCTAACGTTAGTAGATTGGTGTTTAGCGTAGGCGGTTGAACAAAGGTCGACGGCACAGACAATTGTTATAAGGCTGTATTGATATCAGTCCTTGACGATAACTGCCACCAATGAGGGATCGTAGCCAGTTATCGTCCCAATAGATGGAGCCACTGAAAAACTAGATCCCGATATTTGGTCTCTTGGACTTTATCGTTCGCCAGGTCAAATTTTAGATCTTGTATTACCCCTAAGAATGCATGATTCGTAATACATGTATCTATGAAAACAAATAATGTCTTATTTTATTTTGAGATGAATCAAAAGATATACTACATTAACACTAGAAGACAGTAAAATTGCCATTTGGTTTCTTTTTCTTAGTTAATAAAAACAGTATATCTTAATAATTTTGGACTACTTCTCTTCAGACATTAGCGCCAACCTAGTATATATCAAAATTTAATGCTATTAACTTAATTTTCTTATCCGCAATTTTTTTTAAGGATAGGGAAATTCCAGATTCCGCCGTATCCTCTCTCTGCGAAACTGTTCTATATAATCTGGGATGTGTTGAAGGGCTGTTAAACCAAAATCAAAATAAAATTCAGTAAGGACATACATGTATGTGCTTAATATCAAATCAATAAACCCATTATAAATAAGAAGACATAGCCTTCATAATAAAGATAATAATACTCTGATAGTCTTAAACCAAAATTATTTTTAAAATCTCAATTAAAGTTGTGCCTTCTGTAACAATATAAAAATTCAATAATCTCTGTACAAAGTAGACATCTTTTTTTATTATTTTAAGTCCTGATGAAATTGCTCATTTTGATGTCAAATTTCTTAAAATACTGTCTATTTATCTCATAATAAAATAATTTATATTTGAACAGGAAACACACAAATGTATTGGGATCTGAAACAAAAATTGAAAGTCCCAATATCAAACCTGACAATGCACACATTTTTTGAAAAATTCTGAATATTTATAGCATTAAAAAAAAATGATCTCACAATAAAACTAACCATTAATTACAGTTTTGCAGTTGGTCTAGTAGTAAAAAAATGTGAATGCCTGTCTTTTTACATAAAGTTTTTTTTAAGCAATTACGACTACTTCATTTGAATATGTGGTAAATAGCAAACTATCACTCTGTCACTTTTATCTATGTTTGATACATTAGAGACAAAGAAACTGTAAAAAGAAGAAACACATTTAATTATAAATGAATAGTTTCATTAAAATTAGGAATGTTTAAAGACTAAATTACCCCATCCACTAAATATCTAAATAATTCTTCACAACAAATCGTTGATTGGTATGTGGATTATATAATTTAGGGAAATGCATCTGTTAAAAAAATGATTATAGAAAATAATCACAAAGGTAATTGTGTGAAAATAACGCTTATTCCATTTTTTATGCAGATATGAGAATATGTGATTTTCCATTTTCGACAACAATTATGCTTAATATTTGCTTACGGATCGAGTCACTCCTTCTTTCGCCCAGATAACTTAGCTTCCCGTTTTTTGTTGTTGTTGTTGTTGTTTTTTTTTTTTTGGTTGTTTTTTTTTTTTTTTTTTTAAATCCTCTCCGAGCAACGATAACGTCCATGATCCATAAGACTGAGACATTTTTCAAGCAAGCTGAATGTAAAGCAGGAAGTAATGTTGGACAGCTCTGTTCCGTGCTGACACCTATCGAAATCAAACGACGCTCCTGACAACGATCCCTCATTATTCCTACACCACTATCACATTAGTTGCTAATTTGGTGCCATTTGATCATTGTTGTTATTAAAGGAAAGACATGAGAAGTCTATATCATATATTTGAATATAAAAACGACTTGAAATAGGCTATGTTTGAATAAAGAAAAATGAAAGAAAAGCAAATAAAGAAAAAATAACTTCCCTTATGTGCATTCATGCGAGTTAGCAAACCATATACATGTATAGATTGTTCAGGGATAAGAATGACATTTGTACAAATAATTTTAAACTATCAAACCCTCTAACATCATGTTTGAACAGATCAAACCCACTAACATCATTTTTGAACAGATCAAACCCACTAACATCATTTTTGAACAGATCAAACCCACTAACATAATTTTTAAACAGATCAAACCCACTAACATCATTTTTAAACAGATCAAACCCACTAACATCATTTTTTAACAAATCAAAACCACTATCATCATTTTTAAACAGGTCAAACACATTAACATCAATTTGAAACAGATCAGACAAATTCTAACAAATTTCCAATTGTGATGAGTCATCAAAAATCGGATTTGCCCAAAAAGATTCTTTTCCTGATAGACAGACAGGCAGACAGATAGATAGGTAGATGAACCTAATATGTCAGATGCTTGCATATTGTGCGAATAGATAACCGTTTCTGATGGGGAAGGTAAGACCAAACGAAACAGATGTGTACATCATTAGCTATATAAGGAGCTTCTTTTAATGAATTGTAATAAGGAATGACAACTTGTAGTATTGATTTTTGTTTGGGCGTCATCCATTGGCTGCTGCTACTCCACAGACGATGGAAAAACACGCGAAGATAGTCTCAATATGGTTTGGAGAGCAGTGTTGACGATTTCATTCGCTTCATAGACCTTGACCTTATCTCCTTCAAAAAATATATAAATAATGATTACCTGAATTTATAGGCACCGGTTAGGCTTATTTGAAATGCCGATAAAGAGCACGCAAAGTTAAGACAGATTGTATAAATGTTGTTAGTAGTTAGGGCTCGCATGTAGATGCGAAAATCCTATAGTAATCACTTTTCCGTCCGTCCGTCTGTTCACACTTCTTGTACCAGCAAAGCTCTGCAACCATTGCACACAGCTTGATGTCATTTAGTAGTTTAATTGCCTTTTACATGTGCATGTGTCTTTTTAAGGTTTCGTCTATTCAGGTCGAACTTTGACTGAGTTATTGCCCTTTAGTCATCAATATAGCCAGTACTTCAGATACTTGTAACCAGCATAACTCTGAACCAGTCAACATATTCTGATACAATTTGATGTGTACATTGCTTCATAGACCTGGATGTACGTTTATGGGTTTTGTGTCGTCAACTTCATTTTGAATAGAGTTATTGCTCTTGACAATTAACTTCGTATCTTTACATGGGATGTTGCTTTTAACCGGTATATCTAAAAAAAATCATTCAATATATTCTGATGCAGTTTGGTATGAATATTGTCTCACAGACTTACACGTGCCTTCATTGGGTTCAGTGTCGTTTAAAAGAGTTATGGCCCCATGATTGCTTGTTCTCCTGACTTTGGTTTTTGCAAGATAACTACACCGGAATGTGTTGAATTTGAACCAAATTTGTCATGTGCCTGTACATTCAGTATAACTTTACTAAGACTGTTGCATTGCAGCCAGAGTTATCATGCACCTTTGCATTCAGGAGACAGTGAATATGTTGGATTTCCAGCATTCCTCGCTATCATTTAGAAGCTCTATGGCCCCTGAATGTGTATCTTTTGCAGACTGGTTTTCCAGCAGAAGTTCTTCAGTTTAAGGACTCCAGAGCAAATTGTAAAGTGCTGGGCTCTTTGCGATACATCCTTCGCTACTAACTCTAGGCGCGACACGTGAGAGGTGAGAGAAGAAGCTTTATCACCAACTAAAAGAATAAAAAACACTATTTGTAAATTACAGTCAATCTGGACTGTTTAAAAAGATATTGCTCGAGCAATTTGCTTATTCATACCAAGGCTTTGTCTTAACGTGATATAAAAAAAAATAGTATTTCTTTAAATTGCTATTTCCATTTAATAACATTATTAATCTTGCAGTGCATACCCTCCCCCACACTATTTTCTGGACTGTAGATGCTCATCACCTGGCATGGAATTATCTTGAACTCTTGTACTTAATAAAATTTCTGTTTTTATCAATTGCTTGAGGTTCCATTGTATTAATTACTGAGTATGCATTTTATTTGAGGAACCATGGAGCATTGTATTGTTTAAATAAACACTCATATGAATTCAGGTGTTTGCTTTCGTTTTATCACAATGTGTGTGTGTGTGTGTGTGTGTGTGTGTGTGTGTGTGTGTGTGTGTGTGATAATATCTCTCACTTTCTCTATATCTATACAGTACTGCCCAATCCTTTTGGCAGAAATATGCATGCATTCATTTGTTGAAATTTGTATTCATTTATTCCATTATCTTGCCATAAAATTATTATTATTATTATTATTATTATTATTATTATTATTATCTTTATCTGAAACATGGGTACTAAATTAGAAACGAGAGTTAAAAGCACTAATATATTACATGGTTAAGACTCAAATAAATCAGTGCAATGTTTGAAACACTTCATCTAAATGATAGATTTGATTTAAAATATTACCATTTTCTTTTTGTACGTCTACATCATAAAATTAAACCGTAACAGTAAATATTTACAGATTTCTTGGCATTTGGTAATGAATGTTAACTGATTGTATGATACTTGGGACTTTAAAATTAGCACTCTTGCTAATGCAGCAAATGAACTTCTCTCTCTCTCTCTCTCTCTCTCTCTCTCTCTCTCTCTCTCTCTCTCTCTCGTGTTTACTTCTTTGGGCAGAAGGGTTTAAATTCAGATGTTTTCTTTTAGCTATATTTTGCCTTTACATTTTAACTTAACTTTCAATCGGCACTACATATATACATACATGCATGCATACATACATATGAACATACATGTATGTATACATTCATACATGCACGCATACATACATATATGCATACATACACATATGCATACATACATACATGCATGTATACATACACTCATTCATACATACATGCATGCATACATCCATTCATATACATACATGCATACACACATGCATACATACATACATACATGCATACATACGTACATACATACATACATACATACATACATACATACATACATACATACATACATACATACATGCATGCATATGAATGCATTTATACATACATAGAAAGATACATAGAAACATACATACACACATACATACATTTATCCATACATACATACATACATACATACATACATACATACATACATACATACATACATACATACATACATACATATATACATACATACATACATACATACATACATACATACATACATACATACATACATACATGGATTCATACATACATACATACATACATAACTATATGCATGCAGACAAAATGGTGGACATGGTGTATATAATCTTTGCTGAAATATATCGAAGTTTACGGATGCTAAGAAGTGTTTTACATTCCCTAGTTCAAAATTATGTTGTGTGAATGTTTTGAGAACTGAGAGGTATGTGTGTTGTCGTTTTGTATATTTTGCTTTTCAAGGAAAAATACAATTTACATGCATAAAATTGTGTAGACTCTCTTGTCTCGTGAATCTGTGAAGTGTTCTTGGGATCCATTGTGCTGCTGAAAAGATGTTGAGAGCCTGCACGAAAACACGTTTGGTGCCAACTGTGTTTGTGGCTGTTGCTATATGTTTTTCAGTTTTATTATTCATGTTATTTGACATTACATAAACATTGAATAAACAATGTACTCATTATCGACTCCATTCACTCATTTATCCAGTGAGCCAGTAGCCTGTTCCATGAATAGTAAGCGCCAAAACAACTCGTCAGTTAAAACAATGCAATGTTGTGTCGAGTCTGATGGTCTAATTCACAGGTAAGGGTTTATATTCTGAGTATCTTACACGGTCAATCACACTGTCGTATTTGCTGTGATAAGCACCCTACAAATTAGAGGTCATTGATGGCGATGAACCGTGCGCTTCTCAATTAGAACGTAGCATTCTTGTAGAAATAAGAGAAAAATATGTCAAATTAGACAATCATTTAAGCGAGAGCTATCTGGTAATCATGAGATAGCGTCCCTTCGCCATATTGGCAGTTCATTGCAATATATTGGTAGGCTCAATTACCCAAGCTATCCATCTGGTCGGCTGGTGGAGAGTGGTCCGGTTCAGTAGTCCATGTGTTCTACTAGCTCATGACACGACCCTGCTATTCTCGTCATTTAAAAACATGGGTATTCTGCTTCTAAAACCTTCACGACTTTGCAACTAAGTGCAGACTGCGATAAAAGCAATATTATCATATTTTCAAACAAAGAAATCCTGCAAGAAACCTCGTTCAAGTGCTGAGATAAGCAGATTCCTATAGTTTCGTCAAGAACATATGCTCTGATTACTCTTTCCTCAGACCTTTCTAATACTGTTGCATTGAAAAATGCTGGTGAAAAACGAAGGTCAGCATTTTATTCCCTTGAAGGGATCGACATAGGAAATGCTGGTATGAATCCAATTAAAAGTGCTAAAATCTGGACGAAAATAGTTTTGCTGCTATGATGCATGGATGCGAATTGTGGTCAAATTTGACTCAGTCACAGATATATGACCTAGAAGTTTGTCAAAGAAAAGATGCAAGAAGAATTCAAGGTCTCGATCAGAGCTCATCTAAAGAGACAACAATAAGCAGTCTTGGATTGTAGTCGGTTGAGGGGTATGTAGATAAAATCAAATTAGGTTTTTACAATAAAATCTGCAGAGCAGAAGTTCGTTAGCATGGAAAATTGTGTTCAAAAGAAGAATTCTTGATTTCCTGATACATGGTGTGAGAGCATTGGTTTTTGTTAAAGATATATACCGTGTTCTTGTGAAATACCAGCTTGGAAACTTTTTCCTCTTATACGCGAATTCCTTATATTCTGTGTTGAATCCTATTTGGAAGAGGAATATTGAAACAACAGTTCACTGTTTCGAAGAGAGATTGTGGAAATCAAAACTGGAATCGAGACCTGAACTTTTACATTATGCAAGTGTCCATACTGTTCTTCAACCATTCGCTGTCTGGAAGCTCGGAAAATGTTTACCTGATAATACTTGGTCTTTTGCAAACATTGCATATTTAACAATGTGTTCAATTTCCCCTGAGGATGAGTATAATTGTAAAAGATTAGTTGCAGACAGTGTCAAGTATATGCTTGTATTCTGCCAAAACCTAAACGATGAATGCAATATTATGTTTGAGCAAATAATAGACTCAATAGACATAAGTAGACTCACACTGGCTTTTCTGTCAGGACGCTGACACTACTTCACATCCTGTTGGGCATGAGAGTGGAAAACGTTGCCTTTATGGAAGACCTGACTTTGCAAAAATTCAGTTGTTTGGCGGCAGAAGGATTAAAATTGATGTACAGAAGAACAAATGAACTTGAACGTGATATTTGACAATATGTTTGTAGATCAGATTAACTCAATGGACCCATTTCATTTTTGACTGCCATGCATATTATTTACAACTGTTAGACTCCCAGTGTTGCAAGGAAGAGCTAACGCGATAATTCCTTTAAAAGGTGCTAGTCAAATGTAACCAATTCCAATTCTTCCAAGATGTTTGCATTTTGTTTAGCATGTTTTTCTTGATCGTTGTTCCTTTTATATTTTCCTTTCCGATGAGTTTTCTTGCTCATGTGACTATATATGTATGTTTTCCTCAAATTTGTCCATATCTAGGGTATTTTTCTACCCTTTACCTGTATATTTGCATACTTTCACGCATACATACTTACATACATACATACATAGACATACATACCTTGATCGCCTACATATATGATAATAATGAAATCTACAGTTATCAATAGCATAAACAACGACTGAACAACTAACATCTCTCCGTGCAAAAATGGAATTTCCGAGTTCGTTTGTTTCCTGCTGTGCCTCATCAAAGAAAGATAGCATTGCAAACGTATTTGAAGCTCCATACATGACTTTGAAATACAAAATACAATCCAAAATAACAACACGACATATTGAAAGTACCTCTTGCCGTGGCTCGACAAGGGTATGTACGCAACTCCATTTGTTCATTGCCTTGAACATAACTTACACACGTCATCCAAGAAATGCAAAAACGTTGCAACAGAGAAACTAAACATGTAAAACTGGCCATGGCATCTTGATTCTCGGATACGGTTATACGAGCACATGACCACATAAGGGGCGCTATGCACCTAATAATCCTAATAGTCAGTTAGATGCCCGTGAATCCTCGTAGTGATACTACAGATAAGCAAGCCAGAGAATAAAATCTATACAAATCATGACAATCTTTCGTTTTGAGCTAAAATAGCCATTTTTTTAGAGGGTTTTAGAACCTTTTGATATTTGAAACCTTTCAACAGTGTACACTATATAATATGCAAGGTTGGTAGCTCTAGAATTTGCCCTTTTCATGGAGGGAGCCGCGGTAGCCCAGTTGGTAGAGGGACGGATTTGAAATCCAAGGGTCATCGGTTTGATACCCGCCCAGGCCAGCCTTGGTTGGCTGCCTCTGTATGTCCTTATATTTAGCCAATAATGTGCTAAAGTAGATGTAAAATGGAATATTTGGATCAGGGCGGGCAGATCTTTAGGTATAGATGGGCTATCAGGGCGTACAAAAGCCTTCAGGGGCGAACATTGTTAAGCCGCAATGAACACAGCAGCTGGAAGGTGCACAGGCCGCGGCGCGCATTGTAAGGCCAAGTTACGAAACCAAGCCCCGTAGAAAGGTGAAGTGGCATAGAAGCGGACGTCTGTTTTCCGGAAGCTTTAAGAGGGGAGGACCGGGGTTTTGGGGCTGCAAGAGGCCCTGAGGGCTCCAGAGGACTAGTACCGGAGGATGGGGGGCACGCATGGTTTGCCACAGAGCAAACACCGGGGCTTTTTCGCCTTAATAATCCTCTATATTAAAAAGGATTAAAATGCTCCATTGCCTATAAAGGAAGAGATTCATGGTCTCAAACAAATGTATGTAGCGTGATGGGCGTGATAAGCGGCCATTGGCGTCGGGCATACCTGCTATTAAAACTTTAGGGCGCGCAGGTATACACCACAGGTAATATGTGCATGCCTTTCTCCCCCTAGGGACCCTGACCATTGCGTGTTTGGTAATCATAGGACTCGGGATTTACGGAGGGGCATTTTCACCTTAATAATCCTCGATACCCTGGCGGCAGAAGGATTAAAAAGCTCCATTGCCTAAAAAGGAAGAGGTTCATGGCCTCAAACAAATGTATGTGGCGTGGTGGGCGCGATAAGCGGCCATTGGTTCCGGGCATACCTGCTATTAAAACGATAAGGCGCGCAGGTATACAACCCAGATTATATGTGCACCGGATGTTTTATCATTGACGCCCCTAGGGACCCTGACCATTGTGTGTTTGGTAATCATAGGATTCGGGATTTACGGAGGGACAACAATTGAAGATGCTGTTCGCAGCACTAGTAGCTCACTACCTCCTCCTGAGGTTCCGCAGGCCGTACCGAATAAGGGCGACGGCTCGGGAGGCGGCTAACATTCTCCGAGAGGCACTAAAGGAGAGGCAAAAATAAGCCGTGGAAACGTTTTTAGGCTGTTAAACTGCATCATATACTGGCGGCGACACGCTGAAAATAGGCATCAGGCTAAAAAAATATTGCGCCAAGGGTTCTCTTTGACCCGTATGCGAGCTATTAGGTCGTATTTTTCAGCCTCGTTAAATGAAACGGCGGTGTGTGCCTTATGCGCGGCCTACCGGATATGGCTTTTATATTCCCATGCTTATCGTATTCGTTGAGGGTCAGCTTGAACTCATCCACTGAAACGGCCTTGTCTTGTATCGCACGCGAGACGTGATCCATGATTGTGTTGAGATTACTTTCGGCTAGAACTCGAACTTCGTCGTGTTTTTTAGATTTTGTTGACATCATCATCAGCATCATCATCATCATCATCATTAGCGAGCCACCTGAGGCAGCGTTGCTGTAGATGCGAGTCTATGTCAGTACATGCGATCTTGTGCCTTTTGCCATCCGGTGTGCAGTCCGAGGTTGAACTCCTTGAGGTCCTGCTCCACCATTCGGAGCTAGGTGCTGTCGGTCTTCACACTGGTCGCTTCCACCTCCGCGCTGGTTTCCAATTGCAGTTGTAAGTACCCGGTTGTGATCCATATCAGGAGGTGCTCTAACAATATGTCCAAAAAGCTGCAAGCATCTAGACCTGATGGTATCTGTGACCGCTGGTTGTTTCGTTATGTCTCTGATCTCTGCATTCGTGATTTGTTGGGTTCGTGTGAAACGGATAATGCTGCGGAGGCATCATTGGTCAAAGCTATTCATCTTTGTAGCCATCGCAGCTGTAAGCGTCCATGTATCCGCACCATACAGCAAGACTGGTAGAATGTATGTGTTTTACAGTCGGATCTTTGAAACAGAACCGATCTTCGAGTGCCAGACATATATATCCATGGTTTTCAGGCAGCCACAAGCGATTTCGTTGCGACGCCTGATCTCAGGTTCACTGCTGCCTGAGATGTGGAGTGAGCAACCGAGGTACATAAATGAGTCCAGTATCTCAATCTCGTGGTGTTTGTGCTGACGGGTGGTTTGTTTACTGTTCGTTTGGATTTTTGCCTTACTCCAATTTTTCTCGAGGCCGAACATTTTTACTTCCTCCTGCATGATGTGCAGGCTGAGCAGTAAGATCTGTAGCAACTCAGACAGTAGAACGACGTCGTCGGCATAGTCAGGGTCTGTAAAGATTTTACCGCCTATAGTTCTACACAGTTGTCTCTTCCGTGCCGTTCGTTCTAGCGTCCAGTCCATTGGTGGCAAGACAACGTTCGGGGCGATGGTACATCCCTGTCGCACGCCGCTGTTGATATGAAACCGTTGCGAACATTCACCATTGACTCTAACGCAGCTGATGGTGTCGGTATAGAGGGCTTTCATTAGGTTGACGACCTTGTCAGGGAATCCTATACTTTTGAGTAAAAGCCATAGAGCGACTCTGTCCACACAGTTAAAAAAAATATATTTTTTTTTTTTTATAAAAGTATGACAATTTAAGATAGTGACGGTTTGACCTGTCGTCTCGTAATATATTTTTGGAAATTCAAATTTACAGCTGACAATGTTCATCACTAGATAGATTAGATTATTAGGGTGTTGACTATTGAACAACTGCATCACCACTGTTAGTTTACTAGATATCTGACAATATACAACTGAACTCTGCCAAAACTTGTTTCGTCGGCGATAGCCTTTTTTAAAAAAATTGAAACATAAACGTTTGTGACATTGTTAATTAGGATGGTTGCTGTCAACGTCTCAATAGTCGGATGACAAAAACAAGATTTCCAACTTTCTGATGGTATTTTATTTTAGTACAACATGGCTTCCGTTATAAAATTAATGATATAGCGACAGACATCGCAACTAGTGTGGATGCCACTCTATCAATGATTTTACTTTTCAAGTATTTTTATTGCCCCCCACCCCACCCCACACACACACCGGGGACTTTTTAAAATGTCACCTAATAACCGCAAACAAGACATAAAATTTAAATTAAAAAAATCCCTTGACTATTTTTACAAAAAAGGACACCCTTGCGGATCTTGCTTTAACAGTAAAAACATGTGATTATCATTACTTTCATTGGATAGGTGTCTGTGTAGGTGTCATATTTGTCTTAACCAGTCATGAACATTGATCCTTTCATGTCATTGCTTTTAATATTTTATTTACATTCTCATTTTGCATAAATATATTCCATATTTTTATAAAAAGGTCAGTTTCAATATGTATGTTCTTATAAAAAGGTCAGTTTCACTATGTATGTACTTATAAAAAGGTCAGTTCCACTATATATGTACTTATAAAAAGGTCAGTTTCACTATGCATGTACTTATAAAAAGGGCAGTTTCATTATGTATGTTCTTACGAAAAGGTCAGTTTCACTATGTATGTTCTTACGAAAAGGTCAGTTTCACTATGTATGTACTTATAAAAAGGTCAGTTTCACTATGTATGTTCTTACGAAAAGGTCAGTTTCACTATGTATGTACTTATAAAAAGGTCAGTTTCACTATGTATGTGCTTATAAAAAGGTCAGTTTCACTATGTATGTACTTATAAAAAGGTCAGTTTCACTATGTATGTACTTATAAAAAGGTCAGTGTTTGTTTCGATATGGTACTGTCTTTCTTGCTCACCTTTACATTTTCTTTTGGATTATGAATTGATCATGTTTGAATTTATTTTCATTCTATTGGATCATGAATTGACCGTGTTTGAATTTATTTCCATTCCTTTGGATTATTAATTCATCATGTTTGAATTTATTTCCAGTCTTAATGTATTGTTTGAAAAGAACAAAAACATTTTTTTTTTCAAACTAATGCGTCTGTTTCTTGAAAGGTCAGCGTCTTGTGAATATGCTGAATGAGATAACAGGACCCCATGCTCATGATCCTGTCTGTGTCCAGCTTGGAATAAAATCTCTGTTTATTGAAGATAACCTGACGACCGATAAAGCAACAATCATACAATGCCTTAGAATATTTTGTACGAATCGGAAGCATTTGTCTATATAGAGATGTACAAAATATAGCATAGTTATTTTAATTGAAACATTACAGCAATATTTTGGCATGTTATGCAGAATAAGAACGCTTCACCTAGGATATCATCAACAGAAAGTTGTTCGCTAGGCTAATGATTAAGCGTGTATGCATATGAGTGGAGTGGATTATGGACAAACTAGTTTTATTTCGTTAAGAAGAAAATACCAGAGATGTATGATTCTTTATATCGAAAGTCATGTGATTTCTCATTCACAATCCTCAATCCTAACATGTCGAATACCGTAATTTGCATAGGGTGCACATCAAGATAAACGGAATGGTATGGGAAGTAAGTTACTATTTCCAAAAATTCGTTTTCCAAGCTCACTTTCCGTCAATGGAATATTAGCAGTGAGAGTTTAATACAGAGATGAGTCACAACGCAACAAGTCCAACTTCTTGAACATCGGAAAAGTTTCAGTCAAGGTTAAGAGGTCGCTTTGAAATTTAGTCAGTCTCACATTTTAAAGCTAGATGGAGGGACATTGTATATGTTTTTATTTGTGTGTGTGTGTGTGAAATACACTACGCAGACAGATATAAGAAAGCTTTTTGGAAACCAACCAAAGAATCGTAACCTTTGTTAGTCACAACAGAGTCAGTTTTAAAGGAAAATGAAAAGAAGGCATTTTGGAAGTGGATCAAAGGTTGAATGATAGGGAATAAGGTCAATAAAGGAGCCCCCTGTTAGGGTCTTTAACGAGCATTTGATCATAAAGGAACCCCCTGTTAGGGTCTTTAACGAGCATTTGATCATAAAGGAACTCCGTGTTAGGGTCTTTAACGAGCATTTGATCATAAAGGAACCCCCTGTTAGGGTCTTTAACGAACATTTGATCATAAAGGAACCCCTTGTTAGGGTCTCTAACGAGCATTTGATCATAAAGGAACCCCTTGTTAGGGTCTCTGAACAGTATTTCATCAAAAGAGCACATTTCAGAAAATTTCCGGGGTCTCCAGAAAAGTGCTAATAGATACAGAACTGACACTTGAAAACTAACAGAAAGATCTTCTAACTATTTGACAGGCATTTCCTTCGCATAATCATTTCTAAAGTTGATGAGAGAGAGAGAGAGAGAGAGAGCACTTTGGTATCTTGCTCGTCTTGTTCACCAAAAAGTGCAAAGATTTTTTTTGTGTTCCATTGAACTTATTCATACGAAACAATGTCGTTATTTTCCAGCAACTGAAATATTTGTTCGGGTACTGTAATGACTTAGTTTTTTTTTGTATTAAAAAATATAATTGAATTAAAACAGTAAATAGATCTTTGTGAGATTTTCAGACGGTGAGCTGTGTTGATTATTTATGTTTCTCACGTTTACCCCATTGGGGTCTCCATGAAATGAAAGAAATGGTGTCTCAGAAGTGTTGCTATGTGACTAAACATGATTTCTATCTTGGCCGATATTTCGTATTAAAATTCCAACAAGGGTTTTGAGCAGTGGACTTTTAAACTTGAGGCATTCCAATACAAAGGGGTTCGATTCCACTGCAAAGGGGGCTCGATTCCACTGCAAAGGGGGCTCGATTCCACTGTAAAGGGGATTCGATTCCACTGCAAAAGGGGTTCCATTTTCATATGAACTGAAATAATGTCGTTCATCAGATGAAAGATTCAGACATTTTGACCATATCGCAGAAAAAAGTTCCATATGTCATTCCCAATACATGTCATTCCGCATTGCTGCGTATAAAGTAATAACTTCTAATTAGTTATGTCACTCGTAATTATACTGCACATAAGACGCTATCATAACACACACACACACACACACAAGGCCACACCCTGGTAATTTATTTCTCTTTTTTTGTTTGTCAGTATATTCATTGTATTATTCAGTTGCTTAATATTTACTAGTATCTTTTCATGGGAATTGGTTGAATTGATATAGTTATTTCTTTCATGTTCTTAATATCAGGTAGTATATTTAATTGTACATATTACTTTATTTTAATTGTTCCTTTCTTTACAAAACACTAAATTCAACTTTACTTTGCATGTAAATAACTTGAATTTAGAATAAATAAATACTTTAAAATGGTTCCGTGCAAATTGAAAGAAGATTGTACTAGGATACATACGTATCTTTTTCTCCGAAACTTGATAGATACAATTGTAATCGGGTCCTAACCTTGAGGGACACAATTGTGAAATTCTAGTAAAATACATTTAAAAAAAAGAACTATACATTTGTATTTGTATAACACGTATGCCTCCAAATGCAGCCTTGAAAGTGTAAATCCAAAATGTAAATTCTAACCATAACATATGCAATGATGACTCATATGGAGTGAAAATCTAATCAGGTCATCTACATGTAGATAGAAACACGACTACGAAATTGCATTGCCTATGTCAAGTGGTATCTGCGTAATCATGCTAACGAGCTAGCTGAGATTGACCGACGGGCAGAACCAAACTCAAAATGCTCCGCTTTATTTGCAGTGAATGCATACAAATGCGGTAGTATATCGCATATTAAAATTAGTTTTTCAACTAAAATCACGACCAGTTTGAATGGTATTCCAAGATACCCCCCACGGATTGGACATTACATAATGACTTACACATGGCTACTGGCATCAATAGGGGTAATGACCAGGGCGAATTTAATGGACATTTGTCCTGAGACAGACAGGTTTCGTAACCCCCAAAATTTAATATCGAGCAACAAAATTCTTGGTATACATGTATTTTGCATATATTGTTTAATAAATTTCGATATCAACCAAAAAGTGAGATTGCAGCTTTAATGTGAGGACGAAAAGCATGAAATAAGTAAAAAGTATTTTGTTCATAGAATACAGACACTGAGGAGAAATGTCAGTCTTGTATACTATCTTAGTAAACGCTTAAAGTGGACTTCAAAAAGTGCTAAAACATTAGGAATTACGTTTTACACCAAGGTAGATCTATATAAATCGAACCTCAACACTAAATTGAAAGACTTTTATATATGAGTTGAAAAATTAAAGTTTCTTTGATTAGAAGAATAGTTGTAGTTGACTATTCCATCTGATTGTCTTACTAAATCATTGAAATTAGAAAAGAATTACAATTTTAGAAATCTTCCAGTTTGTATCAGGATCTAATTCGGATAGATTGTCAAGAAAAATCGCTGTAAAGAGAATAGTGAAGGGGCAGGGGAGTATTGATAGATAGATATAGATGTATTCTTCCAAGCAATAAATTAAAGTTAGGAACACAAAATTTTCGAATCAAGATAATGGCAAAGTCTGAAAAACTTCCGCATTAGAAACAATTAGGAAAGTTGGCTGGAGCACCTTCTTTACAGGAAATTGAATGGCATGTAAAATTTAGGAATTAAAACTTAACATATTTTATAAACGAATACTGGAAGTATGGTGTTTTTTAACTATTCATATTATATTGATTCAGGAACAGACTCTTTGTAATAATAAAAGAGTACAAAAAGAAAACGCTAGTAATATCTGGAATCAATAGGAAGGATTTATAGCTGATATTTATTTTTTGAAGAAAAAACGATTTTCGGTTTGAAAGAAATACGTGATCGTTGCTACATCGTTGTATCCGCCTTTAAAAAGTATTACACACTTGTGTCCTCAATTCCCGAGGGCTGTGTCCACACCCTTACAAATGAGCCTCGAGAAAAACCTTCAGAAACAGAATATTAAATAGATAAAGTTATGTAAATTAAAAGAGCATATACCTTCTTATATAGATATAAAACTATCAATTCGAATCAGAAGTAACTTCTCATAAAGCTTGTAAAAATATGTTTTAAAGTCATAACTTTAATTGAGAATAAATTTTTTGTTATCATGGATGTCATATGGTTGTTGTTTTCGGTGATAGTGTTTGGATGTGTTTGGATGTACACATATTCAGCCGATATTTTGATATCAAGGATATATTAGCCGTGAACGTGGTGGTTGTTGTTGTTGAGTTGTCGGTGATGGTGTCTGGATGTAGCTATATTCAGCTGCTATTTAGCAGCATCTCATTTTTCTATTTCCTGTATTGAAAGAAAAGAAAGCGATTCGCATTGTTGTAAAAAGTATACAATGGGAAGAGAGACAATTGAACGACGACGTTGATATATGTCCACGAATAAGGTTGTGTCCCTTTTTTCACACATGTAGGTACATTTGTAAGATCAAATACTAATATACATGTAGTGTCATTGTAAATATCACATAGCAGCGCAGTATACCTGGATTGAACAAGCCATGTTATTTTTTCACAGGTCATTACATATCACCGTGTAATAACCCATATTTCTACTCCCGTTGTGCCAGGTGAGACGGAAAACGTAGGTAAATCATCACAAGCCCACATGTGATGTGTATTGTCATATGATGTTTTACTCATGGTGATGTGCCAATCATTTGCAATGCTTATATGAATTATGTTAAAGGTTGCCTGCCCCCATTTCCAGCAGACAAGGGTTCATTTAGGGGAGTTTAGTTGTGTTGTAAATTCGTCAACCTCAATCCAATTGGTAAGAAGAAATGTCATATTGCCCCTGATAACTATTGACATCAGATGTTTCATAGTGCATATCATTACGTTGGCCATGAAGCGCGCGAATAATCAAAACATGAAGAAAAAATCTTAAATGTACATATTAATGTACATATACAAATCAATATCTTACACAGGAATAATGAGTAGATTGTCTAGAGAATTTTCCATCCAAATTTGTAAAGTCTATGCTGCAGGTGCTATTTATCAAAATTGATCCCTAACGTTACGAGTGGCGCAATGACCAGTACTATACGCATCTGAAAAAGCTCTTTAACGCCCCAGTGTACTAGGAGTCAAGCTTGTATACATATATAATACGTAAATAATATGGACAGTCCATAATAATGATAATGCCCTCGTCTTAAAAAGTTTAATAAACGCTGATGTTTTCCGCCAGATTTAAAGCCTTTATGTAAGTAAATATTTGGGACTACATCTAAATTATGCCCTCTTCTGCCAATATGCTAGCGTGTTAATCCTCCCGAGAGCCCTCAGCTGTGGCGCATTGACTTGAAGTAAATAAATAAGGCACGTGACTCAGCTGCCAGGGAAATCCGGAACCAAATTATTAGCGTTGGGAACGACGAGAAACACCAGACTGAAACTATGCCTGGGAAAACCGTGGGTATATTTGCGCTGATAGTTGGGGTCGTGGGTGCCACACTGCTTACTGTAGGGATGGCGACCTCTCACTGGTCCAAGGATGGTACCGGTGTGTGGATGGGATGCTCTGTGGACGGCTGCATAGGTAAGTTGGATAACCCTCTCCCCCATTGATGTCGGCAAGTATTGTCTACATTATACTCTGTGGTGTATTTGTTGTTATATTAATCTCAGATTTGTTATGATAATCTCTGATTTAGATTTTGGTTAATCCTTTGGTCTTTTCGTGGAACGAAAACAATTTATCTGATTTAAGACTTGCCTGACCGGTGCAAAGCAATAAGTGACAGCCATGGTGCAATATCCTCGGGTCCTTCCTCGCTGTTAATAGTATTGTGACGCCCCACCAGCATGGTGACTGACCCCTCTGTGATTAGAGAAGTGCCCTCTATGGGGGATGGGGACGGAGATCGCTGGACTATATGCACCATTATAAATAGACCATCATAGATGAAGGTCGATTGACGAATCCATTATTGTACTCCAAAGCAAATCTTAACTTAATGATCAGACCGCCTCTTACCTACACCCCCCAATTTTTTTACATTTAAGAAACAATGACACATATAACCCCATTCACGTGTATATAAATATATCTGAAAATTTACTCGGTGAATAATCAATAACGCGGAGTTTTGTCTAGCTTACAAAATGATCGTTCCATGATATTTGAATCTGAGAAACGTGTGTGTGTGTGTACATGTGTATATGATTGCACAAGTATTTGTCAGAAGACAAGTAGAAATCTCCACAGAAAAGATTAAAATTTATTTCTTCAATTCACTGAATTGTTATTGAAATTTCATTGGAATAAAATATGTAATAAGTAACATCTATTAACCGGTATCAAGTCCTCGTAATTGAACATCCAACGTGAACCATTACATTAATTATTGACACCTAAAATTGTAATAAAAAAAATTTAAAAAAGTAAAAAGTAAAACCCGAATATTACACAAATCGACCCATTAATTAATTCTCATCTAAGTACACTATCGCTCCGGATTCCTACTACAGATATAAAGGTATATAGAGGTTATTATAGAGAAATACAAATATGCACCAAACTGTTTTCATGCTTTATTGAATATGCTTGTATATTTACCTGTTAATTATGAAATAAGTCTTTTTCAACTTGTGCTAAATAATCTATGTATACTGTATATAAGTAGGATGTAGAGAAGGTCTCAAGGGAGAATAGCTTTGTACTGAGTTACCTTCTATAAATAAAGCATTATTATTATTATTATTATTATTATTATATGAATTGTCTCCTTATATATTGCTATGGAAAATATGAATGCTTCTAAACTGATAACAGACGATTTGGGGTCAATAAAATGTGTTTCTTGCTTAATTGGCAATTATATCATGACATTGTTGATGTGGGATAAGAGCTTCTACAGGTGAATAATGTGTACATAAAGATTATCATATTGAGGTTTTTCGTACAGTTAAAAAAAAAAACAGTAGCATGATACTTGTATAAAAGCAAAACCTGACCGCGGGTCTCTGAATATTACTCAACTTTTGTAATTGCTGTAAACTTTGTATTTTTATTTTATTTCATTTTATCATTAGACAGAAGAAATGTTCGTTGTCAGTAAGCGTCGTCAATACCATGTTACTAGGTGTGGTTGTACGTGTGCTTCCTTTAGATACGGTATAAACCGTTGTCAAGACCATGTTAGTAGGTGTAGTTGTACATGTAATTCTTTTAAATACCGTAAAAAACGTTGTCAATACCATGTTTGTAGGTGTAGCTGTACATGTACTTCTTTTAGATACGGTATAAAGCGTCGTCAATACCATGTTAGTAGATGTAATTATATATGTACTACTGTTAGATACCGTATAAAGCGTGTCAATACCATGTTAGTAGGTGTGGATGTACATGTACTTCTTTTGGACACGGTATAAAGCGTTGTCAATACCATGTTAGTAGGTGTGGTTGTACATGTACTTCTTTTAGATACCGCATAAAGCGTTGTCAATACCATGTTAGTAGGTGTGGTTGTACATGTACTTCTTTTAATATAGTATAAAGCGTTGTCAATACCATGTTAGTAGGTGTGGTTGTACATGTACTTCTTTTAGATACCGTATAAAGCGTTGTCAATACCATGTTAGTAGGTGTGGTTGCACATGTACTTCTTTTAGATACCGTATAAAGCGTTGTCAATACCATGTTAGTAGGTGTGGTTGTACATGTACTTCTTTTAAATACCTTATAAAACGTTGCGCAACAAATCAAAGTATTGAGAATAATAATGAAATTTGAATATAATGAATAGGTTTAAATGACTGGACATTACTTAAGTAATGTTGATAATCTTGTTCCGAGTTTTCATAGCTATAAATAATATCAATATTACTCTGAAACACGATCTCAACATGGCAACAAAATTTTTTTTAAAAAAAATGCCCATAACATTTCATCTTGAAAGAGTTGCCCAACACAGATTATGTCGTGCGCTAATTGCCTATCAACAAGGGTAACATTATACCATCTTACTTGTAGCTGTCCAGTCAACGATAGTCATCAGCACTGTGTTTGGAATCCTACACGCGTTCATTCTTCTCCTCCACGTGGCCAAGCAAGTCGGACCATACACGTGGAAGATTATCATGAGTTCATTTGTCAGCGCTTTATTATCAGGTATCTATGCATTTCATGTGGTTACAAAGGAAAATGTTGATTTTTTGTCAACGAGATTTACAAATCGATGCATGTGTCATATTCAAAAACGCAAAAATTGTATATGTAATTTTAAAAAAATAGTTTTCATGATTGTTGATTAACTCGACTTAAACATAATACCATAAGCAGCTAAATGGCTTTTTCTTTATTTATTTAATCATACAGAAAACATCGACATGTACATAGCGATATATATGACGTAAGTATTAATTAGAATTTTTGTACATTCATAATTTATGTGCACCATCTTCTCTTGTTCATTTTATCTTTGACTGATATCTCATATGTCAATCTCCCGTTGAAAACTTTATTTAGTAAACTTGTCTATGTTACTTTCAGTCATCTTTGGTGTGGTATCGATCATTGTGTATGAAGTCAATTTCAAAGCTGGTCGATCGTCTTTCTTCGGCTGGTCCTTTGCCCTTACTTGGGTTGGGATCGCCATCATCTTCCTCAACATGATTGTTATTCTGTTCGAGGGACGAAATCAAAGGGCTGCCGGCGCCTACTCCTCTATATAACCGGAACATGAAGGCTGTCTTGTACAATGCGATATATATATATATATATATATATATATATATATATATATATATATATATATATATATATATATATATATATATATATATATACTTCTGTATCATGCATCAGTATCATAATGTAACATAATGTAACAACTCCATTATGTTTTAATACTTTTCATTCTGACACACCTGCGAATGTAACGTACTTTCTGATTGGTTGAACACAATGCGTGAGGAAATCCACGATAAACTGTCCGACATTTTGGTGCCATTGTTGCATCATGAATCTTCCTGTTACATCATGCCACAAGGAATTACATTAGAAGATTGTCAGCGGTGTGTTAGAATGCGATAACTGTTACCGTATATACTCGCTTACAGTAAAGCTATCATTATCGTCCTCAAATTCTCCAACATACCGTCTAACATGGCATAATGCGCCGGCAGATCAGGGTATATGTTGTTTGTTCCACTGATTAGTCCTAATAAACTGCATACACCCAGATCTGCCGACACATTATGCGACAGCAGATATGGGTCTGTGCAGTTTGCAGTTGTACTCGATTTATAAGCGAGTACAAACGGTATGTTGCAGAATTTGAGGACGTTAATGGTAGTTTTACTCTCATATATATATATATATATATATATATATATATATATATATATATATATATATATATATATATATATATTGATCGGCTTACCTTATTGTCGCAAATAGCCATTTTACCAGTTTCGCTGACGCGTTGGCCGGTAAAACTGAAGTATTGTCCGAGCATATTAGGAATCTTTTGGAGTATGGGTGGGATGGGTTGGGGGAAAGGTGACATTCATCACACTGTCTATAGACAGCTCATTTGTGTACCTGGCTTTTTATTACCTAGAGGACGTGAAATTAGTACGGCTGCACATCCGCGTCTTGAACGATATTCAGGCAGTTTAATGTTTATATTTTAAGACTGTTGCATCACAGAATAAGGTAATACTATGTTACTTGTAAACAGCAGTTACTGTTTTTAATCTGTAGAGAAATTAACTGTGTGCTATTTTCATTACTTGAGGGGCATTGCTTATCCTCGTACCTTAGTCGCTGCAATATTACACTTTGACCTACTTTACTCTTAAGTAGTGATGCCAAGGCAAGCAGAGCCCAATACAAAAGCGTTTGTGGAGACAGAGTGGGATGGAAATGTTTAGTTTTCCATTTTCTTTTTTGTTGTATAAACCTTTCTTTGTCAATGTCTGATTCAGTTATTACCTGAAGTTGATAACTAAACTTTCCAGACAAGGCCCATTGAGCGCTGATAGAGTAGGAGTCAATAAAAGGATTCAAAATCACACTCTCTTTGGCAGGTGTGAAATGATCATCCTGGTGATTTTCTCTTCAATCAATTAAATTACCATTCGATATGCCGCTTTTTGTAAGTTAATCTATCAACCCAAACATTGTAAATTTAAGAATCTGAATAGACAAAAAAGTAATTCCAACATGTTATTAATAAATTTGATTTGAATCAACAAACCTTCACGACAAAATAATTATTGCATTATATGAAAGATTAACTTGCTATCTTCGCCAGTAAACTCTCCATTTACAAATTTTCCGTATATTAGAAGACCAAGTTTTCATATCTTTTCACATTTTCTTTATTAGATCAAGATTGAAAATTGATGTCAAAATTCCACGTTAACATTTAAAGTCACACTAGCATTAAAAAAGATAAATTAAAGAAATTAGATTAAGATCGAAAATCGATGTCAGAAATCAAATTGACTAAAAGTTAGTCTTACATAGATCAAAGCGACCATCCTAACCATTAAAAAAACGGACGAATTAAAGAATCTAATAAAATTTTAAAATATAGCTTTGTTATCTCCCTTATTAGATTACTGTCGAAAATCGAGGTAATGAAATTTAGATTGATAATAAATATTCTAACATTAAAAAAAGAATTGAGAAATTTAGATTGATAATAAATATTCTAACATTTAAAAAAGAATTTAGAAATTTAGATTGATAATAAATATTCTAACATTATAAAATGGATGTAATGAAAGTTAGGTTAATAATAAATATTCTAACATTAAAAATGGATGTAATGAAATTTCGGTTGATAATAAATATTCTAACATTTAAAAATGGATGTAATAAAATTTAGATTAATAATAAATATTCTAACATTAAGAATGAATGTAATGAAATTTTGGTTGATAATAAATATTCTAACATTAAAAAATGGATGTAATAAAATTTAGATTAATAATGAATATTCTAACATTAAAAATGGATGAATTAAAAAGTAAAAAAGGAATGTTACTATGTGGACTTTTATACCTAAATGCTTAATCTCTGATGTTTAAAATTAGACGAGCTCCCCGTTGACGTATTCCCCGTATATTAAGACACTATATCTTTCTTTTATCTTTCCCTTTTACCATGCAAATTAAAATATCAGTGTCAAAAATCAAAGTAGACTAAAACTATCATGACATGAAAAAAGGATGAATTTAAGTTGATACATGTGCTTTGATCAAAAAGGGAATATAACTTTTCTTTTTTCCCTTTTTTTTTAGATCGAGGTCATAAATCCAACTTGTCTAAAAATTATACTCCAAAAAAAAAAAAATACATGCATTTTCTTTAATATTACTACGTGGACTCTTTGACTTTTCTTAGAATAATATGAAAAGGTCATGTTATAAATTCAAGTTGCATATAGATATTATTTTCAAATTTTAAAATGGATAAATTAAAGAAAGTACATGTACTTTAATAGAAATAAAGATACCCTTTTCTAGCTATGTTATATGTAAATAGAAAATCAATATGAGATTGACAAAAAAATATCAAAATATTAGAGGATTGATGTATTTAAAAAAGCGTTGCAATTAAATAATGCATATGTGCATATTCCGCATCGATATCCAGCTGAATCTGTGTATGACGTCATGGCTGACAAGGGAACTCACTTCTACGACTTATTGACTTATTGAAAGAGTCCTATTACCGCCCAGGTCTATAACACTTTTTTAAAAAACAAGAGGTTCAAGTGGGCCTGATATTGCTCACCTGATTTACATAACTTAACAATTGACAATTTCACTAAGCATGCTTATATATAAAATTGTAAGAACATAACCCTGTGTAGACTGTCTCCCAATATTTATACCATGTAGATTTTACCGATTTTACTACAGTCTGCATACAAATCGTTCCAAACATAAAGACATAATTAATATGTAGCTCACAATCAAACAATCAATTAATATGTAGCTCACAATCATCCAAGATCTGGATGATATAAACTGTTTTATCGAATTCGGATGAGAAATATAGTCAACAGAGAAGTAACAAGTTCAGCCAATCACATGCGAAAGCAACTCATTAATATGGGCAGATCTCACTTGTTACAGAAACTGTCCCAAACCAATATGATATAAGCCTATTTACAAAGTTTAGGCAAAATCAAATCAAAATTCGGTCTCCAGAGTGATAACAAGATCAACCAATCAGATGCATGCTTACCTTATAAATATGTATATATCTTGCTCATAATTAAAATCATCCAATATCTTGAGGATATGAGACTTTTTAAAAACTTGAATCAAAATCTGATCACAAATAGAGTTGTTAACGTGTTGACAAGCTCATCCAATCACATGCAAGATGATCTCATCAATATGTGTCGAATCCATATTCCATGTTATACTCATCGGAATGTGTTACCTCCCTTTGGTAGGATTCTACCTCAGCCACAACGCTGTAAGTTTGTTGATAAAAAAAATGCCACATGGAGAAAACCATACGTTTTCTAATTGCATCACACTCGGAGTAGTAATCGGATCAGAGAGACGCCATCCAAAGTGGTAACAAGGTCAGGTTCCGCTCTACAGTTATTATGTACTTCTGAGAGAAGGACCGGTATAAGGTGAAATTGTTTCCATTGGCAACATGCACAATGCAGAGAATGTTGGCATACGTCTATGCTACTTTCATGTACTGTACTGAAATTTCTTTACATGTGGTAATTAAGGAAACTATGCACTGTCTAAAGCAGAGTGTTGATCAAAATGGCTTATACCATGTGCTAAAAAAATGCGCCTGAACTAGTCCAAAGAGCACTAACTTTAACAGTTAATAAAATAGGGAAAATGAATTTTGCCAGTGTAGACATTACCAAGTTCTAAAAGTGCAATAAATAAATTATAAAATATATATAAAGTTAAAAAGTTACCGGCTATTTATTTTGTTGTTGTTCTTGGGGGGGGGGGGGACCCCCCCCCCCCCCCCCCCCCGAATTTATCTTTAAAGTCCAGGAAGTTTAAATGACCCTGCGGAACTAGCAGTCTTTTGAGACGTGCACATCTGAAATAAGGCCAAGCTGTATTCTCTATAACCCAAATCACACACATCAATCATACACCAAAATAAAGGGAATTAAAAGTTATTTTAAAAATACCTAAGATGTAACAAGGTCTTTTCTTTAAATAACCAGGATAACCTGTGAGAACAATCTGTGAAATTCTTTCTCTTTAAAAATCAAACCCTATACAAAGTACGAAACTCTAGAGCGGAATATGGAGTCAATCAATGCAAGATTACTTCAATAATATGCGTGAATCTCGCTCAATACCAAACTTGTCAGAGATCTTATTGATAAACGCCCATATTCCAATAACTGTGGTCACAATCGGATCAAATAGACGCCATCCAGAGTGGTAGGAAGCTCAGGCAATCAGATGCAAGATCATTTAATTGATATGCATGGATCTCGCTCCTTATCAAACTCTTTCGAGATCTTGATGATATAGGCCTAAATTTTCAGTTTGATCAAAATCGGATCAGAAATATGACCTCTAGAGTGCAATAAGCAATTATTGATGGACAAATGCCATGCCCAGTGACACACTACAGTTCTACCTTAGTATGAACCTTCTTGCCTTATAAAAAGTATTCCACTAGTTTGTTTCAATAATTATTTCCTTTTTAAAGTATCTAATAATAACATAGTCCGCATCTTGTGAGATCCGTTATGACATATCCACTCGGCTGTTTCGATCAATGTGTTTGTATGCCTGTCTTTTCTTTGTATAATCAGGTGGATCTTATATTATAAGCGTGTATACATTTTGTTTCATCAAGCACTTTACACGTTACTCAAAATTTATGACCGTAGGAAGAACGCAAATTGCAGCCGCATCGGATTTTCTCGCCAGATAAATTTGGTATTACGATATTATATGGTTTATGCCATAAAACAAAGTACGTTGTGGCCCATTGTTAGAGCAATTGCATTTTTCTAAAACGTAATGTTTAAGAAAATGCAACACGTTCATGTTCGTTATAGTTAAATTCAATATGAGCATTATTGCTGGAATATGAAAGAAAAAATGTGTCAGTTCGTATAAGGTTTCTGACAAAAGAGATAGTTCTTGTTTTGTTATTGTTATTTGTATTAGTCGTATTATATCTTCCACTAGTTAAGTGGACTTACCGTGTTTTGGACTGATGTCATTCTTTTTTCCTTTTATATTAGAGACAAAAGCAGGATACTGCTTTCCAATAGTGGATATTTTTGTTCAATCCAGAATGCAAAAGATTTTTTTAAAAATGCATTACAACCATATTAGAAGACAGATCTGTCAATAATGCACTTTTAGATTTGTTATATTTTACATCTTAAAATGTGAGTATGTTTTTTATATTACACGTGCCATTTTTCATTTGTTCTGTTTATTTTAACTCTAAAGTGTTTGCACATGTTTCTTGTTTTATATTTGTAATTGATAATTTTCCTTAACAAATTACCCTTGGTAATTTAAAGATGCGAATGCGGATCGTAGCAGAGGTTCGAGTTTTCCGTGGTCGTAAAGATGTATATGAAAATATAATCCTCTGATAGAAAGTCATAAAACAGATATTGAGATTTAAAATCTTTTTCACTGATTAAGTTCAAACCACTATTTGATAAATTTCATATTGTTCGTTGTATTGCTGTTAAGTTAATATATTTACTACCGATGTCATATAAAGACGTAAATAAACACTTTGTATACAGTTGTTTGTAATTGGATATACGATCGTCATTTCCCTTAATCCCTTATAGTTAGCTTATAGGTGAGCGGCATACATCCCCTATCGGGTCAACATTGCCCTAGAAACGTGGTCAAACATGACATACCCTAAAAATACATTGGAATGAACCTTAAGAATTGTTGTAGGCCTCAACCTTTCCGTTGTGTGACTTAGTATGTGATTTAAAATCATGCAATAAGATTAGGATATAAGCCATTATCATAACATTAAGAGGATTCAATAAAGAACAACGTTATGATGAATTAATACTACTGATGCTGGAAAGTTTGGTTTAAATTGTAGGCATTTACCACATGGTTCCCAATTTCTGTTATGTCGGTTATTTGATGTCGAATCCTTTAAATGGTATCAATAGCTAAAATAAATTATTTAAAACTGAAATTAAACTTATTTTTTTTTACAAACCAATTATTTATTTTCTCCAGAATCCCAATTAAAGTTGGGGAAAAACATCAGACCTCTCCATGTAACTCAGAAACAACTCAGAAACAAAAAGATACAGACATTACTTGTTATTATTATTAATGTCGTCATTCCCTTGGTTATCAGATAACATTTCATAGGTATAAGGGTTCCCACATTCTTCATTTCCTTTGTATGAACAATCTGTAGGAACGATTGGTCTGATCACTGACACACATTTATTTTGTACTGACCTTTACAATAGGGGGACACATATAAAATCTTGTAGAGGCTCAGAGGATGTTTGACCTGTAAAGAAAACGGGCTGTAGTTAACCATCAGACATATTCCAGCTATGTTGCAATGGTGCTCCAGTATTAGGGTTACTAATATGAGAGATTGTCAGTGACTTGACCTTTTTAATGGCCAACTTTAGGTGTAAATTATTAATGTCTTTAATTGTCTCTTTTCCTTTTTCTTTCTTGTTGTAGAGGGTTGCAAATAATCTTGCAGCATAAAATGCGGCTTCATTCAACTGAGCGCATTTCCAATATCTTTCAGTCAATCAGCCCTTTATGTTCCAGGCTGAAAATTTATTTATTTTTCTGATCCCTAAGAAGGAAGAAAGATAGTCGCTTCTCTGCTTATGCACGCAGAGCAGGAACCCTGACGCAGAAGTCAGATGTAAGCCAATCACAAATGACAATGGATGTGCTAGTAAATATTCCCGTTTCAATATACATTTGATAAATATGTTCAAGTTTTGAGAAATAAATAATGGCAATGATTAAAACGCAAGTGTATGGTGATCTTATCACATATAATACTTTCCTTTCACAGCAAGCGATCCAAAATTTAAATTGGCAGAATGTAGCATGCAGAAATGCTCTAGTGTCGGTCTCTTCTTGAGTACTGGGCAAGTTTAATGCTTCTTCACTGCCATCACTTGTAACAAACTTTGTAATATATTCATCTGTAAACACACCATTTGCGAGCAGGTGCTTACGTGTTGGGCGTGCTCTTAGACATCGATGTGAATTTGAGCCATGTATTGACATAGAAATTGTGAGAGTGATTTGTTTAATCTTAAGAATTTTCTTCCATGGAGACATTCAGAATCCACCAATCAACTGGTACTGCTTGTGTCAGAGACCTGATTCTACACGCAGATGCCGTTCTGCAGTTTTCACAGAGTCACTATTGCCATTCTATGGTAACAGTGTTAGCTTTTTTCAAACCCTTTGAGGACCTGTCCCAGGTAAGAAGATGCCAAATCATCAGATGTACAGAATTTGTCTTCAGTCATCATATTCACTCCATTGTATCACAAATGTACACTTTTGCTTCTTTGCATCTATCCGGTAATGTTGGACTACCCTTCATCTAGATCCTATAGCTAATGACATTCAGATTTGTGCGTTGTTGTCATTGTATAAGCAGGATGAAAAAGGGACATCGGGACAGGCCCTATTGGATGACTAAGAATTATGGGCATTGGTACTATTGAGATACACCTTATAGAAAGGTTTTCTGCTGGATGATACTCTCTCGTGGCAGAATTGTACGCTTTGTTGCCTATTAAAGCCAAATGACAAAGTCTTTCGGCACTTTGGACACGAGAGTAGCTGACTTCCTTCACCTGGTAACGCTTGGCTTTGAATAATCCTCAGGTGAGTTCATTTTCGCCATTTCAGTACAAAGTATTGAAGCAGCATTGTAAAACAAAATCCACGTGTTCGATTTAGAAAATGCCTTTCTGACTTATATGCCAGAAGATCGTTAATTAAAGCTTTTTTGGACTTGGGCTCCTCTACTAAATTACGGCAACTCCGATTGCATATTCTAGCGCTGTTGTGCTGCAGAGAGCATACTGCGCCTGAAAAAAACTTGCAAACGGTAGTGCTTTTCTAATCTTGACTGTAATTTGCTATAAGTGTATCTCTCAGTTTCGACATCTTTGGGAATTAGAGATTTACTATAGCTTGGAAGGAAGGAGAGTTTTCTTCTTGTACGTTGATCTCTTTTTTTAATTGATCGAATGCGGTGTTATGTGATAAATGTACTGTCCAAGTGGTGGTTTTTGCTTTCAAATTTATCTCCAGTTGGATAATATACAAGTTGAGTGATAAACAGCATATTTAGCAATCAAGACTTTTCCTTTTATTCTGCGCAACATAACCTTCCTTTGAAGAGCGGCCTCGGTGAGATTACTTGCTCACTGAAATATTTCTATTATGTCTAGTTTTTTTTTGTCTTGCGTTTTGTTTGTTGTGTATTTGTTTTAAGTAGGACCATACAGGAGGACGTGTCGGTAGAGGACGTATTCGCTCTGGTCTCTATCGACGGACTTAAACATCAAACTACCTCATCTAATTCAGATTTTTTATCTTTTTTTGGATTGGACGACACTCTTATATATGTCAGTTAGACTTTGTTGTGCATGTTTGAAAGTAACAACCGTGAGACCGTATTTACGACACATCATCCAAAGCGGAAAACTAGTCCAGCTGGCGTCTGTACACTTCATTTTTGGCTCCTCAGCATGCACAGCAGAATGCTGACCATCGCTTGTCGCTTTAGTCTTTCACATTTGGTTGGTTTTCTTGGCAAGCGACACATTTTGCAACATTTGCAGGAATTACCTTTCTTTTGTTTCCCCACTATCTTAAGCTAATTGCATCCACACACACCTTAATTAAGAATTTAGGCACCAAATGCGCCCGATACACGAATGTTGTAGCAGATGAGATTTTTCCGGACACTATTCACTATCCGTGATTTTATATCCAGGATGTATTATTTATATCTCAAAGACACAAAATATATAACGCAGCGAATGACAAAATATAAAGACAAAGAACGAATGATGAAAGGAAGAAGGAAGATAGGTAGGACGAAGAAATGGTTCTGAAAGGGGGGTGGGCTTGTCAGAAATTTTACTTAACTGAATAAAACGTTTTTTTTATGCTAGATTATTTGTACAAAGGGTCACTATTTCATGGTATGTTGACAGATATCATCAACAATTTACACTCAGTGAAGAGCGTTTTAAGACATTTCAAAGATCCATTTGTCACGTTCCAGAAGGACACATTTTTTAAAAACAAAATTATGCTTTTACATTCAGACTCTGATAATAGACTACCAGTTTATGGCTAACAGCACGAAATACTTTCGTTCTATTTTACACAGAAATTTTTTGCAATGTTTTGGAAAATTATATGTTAATTCTAACTATATATGTATTATTACTGCACCTGTCGTTTGAAAGGGAAATACAATCTATCTGAAGTTAGTAAAATGTTTGCTAAAACAATATTTTTATAATTGTCAGTTAAACATTTGGACATAAGATTCAATGATGCAAGTAGCAACAACATGACGATTGAAACCGGGTGAAATTGGATCTAGCGAAAACACTAAACACAATTACGTGAATGAGATGTTTATTTATAATGCATATGAATAAATGAATAAATCTGACACCTTACTCATGCGCATCAAGTCGAACAGTGAATATAGCAAATTGATGCGCACAAAGTTCAACAATGGATACAAGAAAATAATATCGTTCCTAAATTGAACCGATGAAAGAATGGAATTTCAGCAAATATACACAAATGATCCCGTATATAAACGGATATGATCAACGTATGGAACTTGTCACCAAATATGATTAATATATGGAATTATAAACAAGAATGGTTGACATGTGCATCTATCAACATAATATGATCACTGTATGCAATTTATAAACAAGTATGATGGGTGTATAATTGATTTTCACTCGTATAGCGATATTTAATTAAATTATCAACAAACAAGTGATATTGAATTCTATTTTCATAGTGATATTGAATTAAATTTTCACACATATAGTGATATTAAATTAAATTGATTCAAAAGCGGAACGTATGATGTTATTCATCCCGTGGAGTCCAGTCGACGATCACGACATTTCCGATTCCACAGCTCCCGTCCAGTGGTGAAGGGACAACCTCATTTGGCCCACTCCTCCCAGCCTGCCGAATGATCCCTCGAGAGCCTTCTTATCCCGCAGACCCGTTGGTCCAAATCCTTTGGCCCCTCACATTGAGTAGATAGCATTGACCGCAGTATCAGGGTTATATAACCCCCCCCCCCCCCCCGAGTTCAGTGACTCCCAGTGAACAGCTATAAATATGACTGTGTCGTGTAATACATGAGACACGGTTAAGTACGAATACAATGATATTCATTACGCATGTGCGCACATGAATTGATTTCGTTATGCATTATATTATTTCATAAGAACGATTGTACGAGATTATTAGTATCATAACCACGTTCGTATATGAATCTGTCTCCGGCAAATATAATCGCAGTGAATTACAAGAACTCTAAAACTACTCATCACTGAATGCATGCAACATATAATTGAATTCAACTTGTCTGTTCAGCTATAAATAATAGCTAACTTGAAACAGACTATAGTCTATCTGATAACATGGTGTTATTGTGACATAGATCTGACTCTCTGTAAAATTTAAAATAAATTCTGAAACATCTAGTATATAAAACAATTCTATCACATATAACGGATAGCAAGAAAGAATACATTTTCATTTTTACATACCTCCTCAGCTGAAGATTGCTCCGTAAATTGGTTATTTCGGTGCATCTTTTCAGATACACGGTCAAACAACCTTGTTTTGGTTGGGCAGAGCCTGATGTAAGTTCTGAAGTTTTTCTCCCCCAGAATCCCTAATACATGAGTCCACATACTTACTGAGATGGACTCAGATATCAAGAACTCTGAGCGACTTCCGGACGAAAATCATCCATCAGGAAGCCATCCATAAAGTAGTTATATGTATGCATCTTTTCAGATACATGGTCAAAAAACCTTGTTTTGGTTGGGCAGAACCCGATGTAAGTTCTGAAGTTTTTTCCCCAGAATCCCCAATACATGAGCCCACCTACTTATTGAGATGGACTCAGATATCAAGAACTCTGAGAGTAACTTCCAGACGAGAATCAGCCATCTGGAAGCCATCCGTAAAGTAGACAGCTTCCTGACAAAACTTAACTCTATTCTGATGATGAAGAGAATTTGGGGCTATAAGTAGTAAAATCCCCGACCAGAGACCTCGAGCTAATCGGGTTTCTCACCACCGGCACTTTCTACCTGCGACAGTGGGTGAACCGAACTCAGTATTTTGAAATAGCTAAAGCTGAAACCAGTGGCGGCGCGAGAGTTCGAGGCGCCCGGGGGGCAATGTTCTTTAGTGGCGCCCCTACTTTGCCACAGAGAACAGTTTTTATGTCAGTTGCCAACCTCCAACCCCCAACCCCACACCATACAGGTTACAGTTAAAAAAAATAAATACCGACGATGTCCCCCGACCCCTTGCCTGGCGCCCGGGGGCAATTACCCCCACCCCTGCCGCCATCTCGTCGCGCCGCTACTGGCTGAAACTATATACCTCCGGGTAACGCTGTGTGCGGAAAAGAAACTCGTGTACATTTTCGCTCATATATTATACAAAGGTATTTTAGTACCCATAATGATTTCCTGACAATGATGTTATAACATGTGTCGTCTGAGGATACATACAGAGGATTCCATGTGAATGGACCATATCATGTCTCATCGTAAAGTGGTCATAATAAGCTTTCAAGTGATGTATGGCATGTGTGTGTGTAGGGTGGCTACATTTGAGTCCTTTAACCGTGCCGTAAAACACAACACTAAACTAAACTTAAATAAGGCACATTAAGGTAGTTTGCCGCTTACCTTAAAGAATCCACTGAAATTTTAGAGGGGCAATCCTGAGTTGGTCCTGTCCGTCCGAACTTCTGTGTGTATTATTCTTATTATTAGTATAATTATTATTATAATTATTATTATTATTTGCAATGGCTGCCGATATATCGTGCTCGCAATGTTAAAATAGAATTTGGAAAAAATCTTGTATATATGGATTGTATAATTTGTATATGTCCACGGTATATTATTATTATTATTATTATTATTATTATTTGGAATGGACGTCGATATATAATGATTGCTGCATTAAAATACCCCCCCCCCCCTCTCCCTTGCGAAGAAAAAATGCTTGTATATGTGGATTTTATATTTTGTATATGCCCATGGTATTTAAGGGAATTTGGAACAAAAAATAGGGGTATTTGAAACTGTGGAATGAGTATTAATGACTTTGCCGTCAAAGACGTTGTAGCTTAGGCAAAAAAAAAAATGTGTGTGTTTCCTATTGCACTGGTTTTAAAATTAGGGTAAGCATGTATTTTTTTTTTTTTTTTTTTTTTTTTTTTTTTTTTTTTTTTTAAACATTATATATAAATCAAAACATATTTCAAGCGCTTCAAAGCACGGGGCAAATCCGGCTCAATTAGATGCACAAATCAGTTTCGTTGATGTGATTAAAAAAATTTTTTTTTACCACGACCGGAAACAATTTTGTGTGTGTGTGTGGCCTTACTTAGTATGTATTTCTGCGCAAGTCAGAGCGTCTGCATCAGAATCAGTTACTGAATCCGAAAAAGGCGTTGATGTACATAAGCTAATACATCAGATAGGGTCCATCTTTGACACATTTTGTCAATCATTCAGTTACTTGTTTCTTTATTTCTATTTATTCCTGTCATATTTTGCCCCAACCGCGATAGCAGGAGGCATATAGCTTTTCCTTCTGCCCGTCCGTACGTGCCCACGTCGGTACGTCAGCACCGAATCCATTTTAATTCAATAGCACAAAAACTTTGAACCATGACATTTAGTACACTTTACGATGGTTATAAGTTGATGGCATGATTTAATTTTCAGAACATTATAGCAATATGTGAATTTTTGTACACATTTTTAATCTGTTAATTATACTTTTTTGACGAAAACATTGTTAGCATGTTTAAACAAAAACCACTTGAGAGAGACATATGGAAATCTGTAGGTGTATTTGTATTTATATACAGATGGCTTGCTTAGATTTTAAGCCATTATAGCACTTTTCGTATTATTTTGGGAGTTTGTTTTTTTAAACATTTATAAATTTGGGGACTTTTTTGACAAAATTCTTGTTCACAGGATTTAGTTAAAACCAGTTGATATAGACACATTAAAGTTTGATTGGCATGTTTGTATGTATATACAGATTACCTGATTAATAGTAATTGTGTTTTCTTCTGCAATTTAATCTTTTACACTTTTTGGGCTGCTGTAGGGGCTTTCATCTTTTACAAACATAAGTCTAATTCATTGTTGTAGCTCTTCCACTATGGGGTAGGATTGTTAATCTTGTCTGTTTCATAAACAGTAAAGGCACGGAAAGCAAACAATTAGGCAATTCAGAATTCGGTGCCGAGAGGCCTAATTTTAGGCTCCGGTGATAATTCCTGAGGGAGACATTATCAACTATGAAACAAAGCATGAGAATAATTTTCCATAAAGCAGCCCTTTTCCACTAGACTAGACCACAGAGAAAAACTCAAACATTATTGCATTTGACGAGTTTTAGGTTTTAATTCTTCATGACAACAATTGGTATAATAAGACGCAAGGGAAAAAAAATAAAAATAAAAAATAAAAAAATATCAGCTTCTCCAAGTTGCCTTTCCCGACGCAAAACTATCCAACCATATTATTCAAGGAAGGCATACTCTGTAAGGAATCAAAATCTCAAGGCTTAAATTGGTGTTTCTTGTCCCTCTATTTCTAAAGCAGTCCTTTCGTAGTTTCCTTCATCAATTTGTGATTGATTGATTGATACTGCTTACATCGAAATGAATACCTACTAAAGTCGTAATCATATATTTAACACGTCCAGAGTATTTAGATAGTTGAATTTAAAAGAACGCACATTTAACTGTAGCCACTTGCTACCTGTATGGGGTTTATATCACATAAGAACCATTTCATATGAAGTATAATTTAAATAGGTCTTCACAATAAACGATTAGTTTTCGCAAACCTTATAGACTTCTTCGTTTTTGTATGATCGTAACATATCTGGAATAATGTTTTTGAAAAATTAAATGTTACCTACATCACTAAGCAAACAATATTTAACATGGTATGCGTTTTAGTAGATATGTTTTCTCATTGCAGGTGCATGTATTTTGCATGCATATTTTTTTGTTAAACAATCTTTTGATACTAAATAAACATTGTGTATGTTACGGACCTTTTTCAAAGTCAAAATCATCATCCGACGAAGATTATTATTATTATCATTATTATTATTATTATTATTATTATTATTATTATTATTATTATTATTATTATTATATTATTGGTGGTGGTGTTGGTGATTGTGGTGGCCTTTGACCAGTGTCTTTATGATCCCCAATGAACCAAGTGTGATGCAAGGGAAACACACCAGCGATCCATTAAAACAAACGATATGAGATACGATAACTGATCGATCAGAGTAAAAAAAAATATCCCATTTTTTCATGTAAATCGATTGTTGGAAAACAAAACTGCCCTTCCATTCCACATTGTTACGTGCTAGTTTCAAGATTTTAAAATGGAAACGACATTCTGGCAATTAGCCAAGAATTAGATCAATATGAGCCATTGCCGTCCTAAACATTTTGATGAATTTAAATTGTATCAGTCTTCTTTTTCTTCCACTTCCTTTGACATTCGGTGAATACGTATGAAAAATGACCCTTGGGCGTCAGTAGAGCTGTGTTTAGCGTAGGCGGTCGAAGAAACGTCAAAGGAACAGATAATTGTAGTAAGGCTATAATGATCCAAGTCATTGACGTTAACTGCCCCAATTGGATCTAGCACGCGAATGTGTCTAAAGAAACATGAGGACTGATATACAGCGCATATCATAAACAAAATTATCCTACAGCAGTATCACATTAGTCGCTAATTTGGTACCATTTGATCAGTGTTGTTATTAAAGGAAAGACATGAGAAGTCTATATCATACATTAAACTCTATAAAAACGAATTAAAAGTAGGCTATATTTAAATAAAAGAAAATTTAAGAAAAGCAAAAAAGAAAAAATAACTTCCCTTGTGTGCATTCATGCGAGTTAGCAAACCGTAGGTTGATTGTTCAGAGTAGAGAATGACATTTGTACAAATAATTTTAAACTATCAAACCCACTAACATAATTTTTAAACCGATCAAACCCACTAACATCATTTTTAAACAGATCAAACCCACTAACATCATTTTTAAACTATCAGACCCACTAACATCATATTTAAACAGATCAAACCCACTAACATCATTTTTAAACTATCAAACCCACTAACATCATATTTAAACAGATCAAACCCACTAACATCATTTGTAAACTATCAAACTCACTAACATCTTATTTAAACAGATCAAACCCACTAACATAATTTTTAAACAAATCAAACCCACTAACATCATTTTTAAGCAGATCAAACCCACTAACATCATATTTAAACAGATCAAACCCACTAACATCATTTTTAAACAGATCAAACCCACTAATATCATTTTTAAACAGATCAAACCCACTAACATCATTTTTAAACAGATCAAACCCACTAAGATCATATTTAAACATATCAAACCCACTAACATCATTTTTAAACAGATCAAACCCACTAATATCATATTTAAACAGGTCAAGCCCACTAACATCATATTTAGACAGATCAAACCCACTAACATCATTTTTAAACCGAACAAACCCACTAACATCATTTTTAAACAGATCAACCCCACTAACAGCATTTTTAAGCAGATCAAACCCACTAACATCATATTTAAACAGATCAAACCCACTAACATCATATTTAAACATATCAAACCCACTAACATCATTTTTAAACAGATCAAACCCACTAATATCATATTTAAACAGGTCAAGCCCACTAACATCATATTTAGACAGATCAAACCCACTAACATCATTTTTAAACCGAACAAACCCACTAACATCATTTTTAAACAGATCAAACCCACTAACAGCATTTTTAAGCAGATCAAACCCACTAACATCATTTTTAAACAGATCAAACCCACTAACATCATTTTTAAACAGATCAAACCCACTAATATCATATTTAAACAGATCAAGCCCACTAACATCATATTTAGACAGATCAAACCCACTAACATCATTTTTAAACCGAACAAACCCACTAACATCATTTTTAAACAGATCAATTCCACTAACATCATTTTTAAACAGATGAAACCACTAACATAATTTTTAAACAGATCAAACCCATTAACATCATTTTTAAACAGATCAACCCACTAACATCATATTTAAACAGATCAAACCCACTAACATCATTTTTAAACAGATCAAACCCACTAACATCATTTTTAAACAGATCAAACCCACTAACATCATTTTTAAACTATTAGACCCACTAACATCATATTTAAACAGATCGAACCCACTAACATCATTTTTAAACAGATCAAAACCACTATCATCATTTTTAAACAGGTCCAATACATTAACATTATTTTGAAACAGATCAGACAAATTCTAACAAATTTCCAATTGTGATGAGTCATCAAAAATCGGATTTGCCCAAAAAAGATTATTTTCCTGATAGACAGACAGACAGATAGATAGATAGATGAACCACAGACAGACAGACAGATAGATAGATAGATGAACCTAATATATCAGATGCTTGCATATTGTATGACTAGATAACCGTTACTGCTGGGGAAGGTAAGACCGAACGAAACAAGGTGTATAAATCATTAGCTATATAGGGAGCTTCTTTGATGAATTATAATAAGCGATAACGACTCGCAGTATTGATTTTTGTCAGGGCGTCATCCATTGGCTGCTGCTACTGCATTGAAGTGCTCTGTGGGAAAACCTGCGAAGATAGTCTCACCAGATCAATATTATTCGGAGTGCAGTGTTGACATTTCGTGATGTTAATAGACCTTGACCTTATCTCCTTTAAAAATAAAATATTAATTATCTCGATTTGCAGATACTAATAAGGCCTCTTTGAAATTCCGATAAAGAGCCCGCAAAGTTAAGACAGATTCAGATCTGGAAATTGTACAAATGTTGTTAGTAGTTAGGGTTCCGCATTGAGATGCGAGAGTCCTATAGTACTCACTTTTTTCATACGTCCGTCTGTTCACACCTTTTGTACCTAGCATAACTCTGCAACCCTTGCACATAACTTGATGCCATTTAGTAGCTGAATTGCGTTTTTACATGTAAATGTGCTTTTTAAAGCTTTCGTCTTTTCAGGTCCACTTTTAATGAGTTATTGCCCTTTTGCCATCCATATCTCCACTACGTCAGATACTTCTTGTAACCAGCATAACTTGGGAACTATTTAACATATTCTGATACAATTCAGGTGTATATTGTCTCATAGCATAGATGTACGTTTCATGGGCTTTGCCTCCTCAACTCCATTTGGAATAGAGTTGTTAAACTTGTCAATGAACATCGTATCTTTACATGTCATGTTGTTTTTAGCCAGTACAGCTCTGCAACCCTTAGACATAATTGTATTCCATTTGGTGCGTGAATTGCCTATTATATGTAGATTTGCCATTTAAAAGTTTAGTCTTTCGTGTCCAAACGTCACTGCCATTTTGCCATCAATATTAAACCTTCACTACAGCAGATCCTTGTAACCAGCATAGTTCAGGAACCATTCAAGATATTCTAATGCAAT